>OZ010713.1:19482226-19892226 GCA_963932345.1 Ophion ventricosus
AAATCAAATCCCCATGAATCCGCGAAATCCCGAATCCCGGAGACTGAAAGAAAAAAATCGTACAAATGATGCAAATTAAGCTGGACGGGGGCGGTGGAGACTACCTTCGTTGTTACAATACGACCGCGCAGTAAAGGCCGAGAGCGTTTTATCTCGACTCGGTTTTAACGACGCTGTAAAAATTGAAGGCTGCAAATGGAGCACTTTGGAATTCCTCGAATCTTTTTAACACGGTGTATTTTGATGTGGACATGCCTTGGCGTGGCCGGTACCCAATAGTATAGCATGCGCTGCCTAGCGGAACCGACCAGTCGTACGCAATTATCGATGCATTTTTTTTGGAGCCGATAATTATTGACGATAATGATTGAAGGTATATGCCAAGTAGATCCGAGAAACTGCTTTTACTATCAGTAAATACATACACGCAAATCTCTAGGTGCCCGTGCAGAAATTGTCGCAGAAATCCAATTGAATTCCCATACTTGTCCCCACTTCCTGATATGGATCCAATGGGTCGTCGTATTGAATCTCTATACTGAAACGTCACGCTCGTACATTGGGTTCTAATCGGGATTCGCCATTGGAATCCAATGTACGAATCCAATTTAAATCCTAAATGATTGCCACATTATGGAACAGAATCCGATACGATGCTTGATGGATCCCATCGCATTCTGTACGTTGACTTATCTGAATAAAATATATAAATATACAAAAAGTACAAATTTTCTCGTAAAAACGTATATCTTAAAAATTGATTTAGATCGGATCACTGAAATCTACTGTAATGATCATTTATTTATTTTTCTGCACTTAGACATTCAACACGCCGAATTTTTTCTTGTGACTGTTCACATATTTTCGATTCGAACGTGGTAAGAATTCTCAAATGGCGTTTATCAAGAAACAGTGCAGAATCCAATTCGATCCCAATAAGGACTCCCTATTAGGCAAAATTTAATTCCTAGGATAACTAAAGATTAACAATTAATTAATTGTTAATCACGACTACACCAGTTAACAATTAGTTAATTGTAATTGTGAAAACTCACGATTAACAATTAATCGATTGTTAATCGTGACTTTCCATAATTAGAAACTAATCAATTTTCAATCTTTTTGGTGTATTTGATTAAAAACTAACAATTAAAACTGATTATTGTATAAGGCACTGTTTGCAATTGTTTAAATTGCGAGTTACAATTAACATAGATTAATCCAAATAAATTAATTGCAATATGCAATTAATAGTTAATTGCAATTGAACTAATTTTAATTAAATTAATTGCAATTGTATTAATTTCAATTAAATTAATTGCAATTGTATTAATTGCAATTGAATTAATTGCAATTGAATTAATTGCAATTAAATTAATTGCAATTTAATTAATTGCAATTACTTTTTTATTGAATGAATGAACTTACTGAAAATTTAATTGGTTAACACAAAAGGATATTTTTTTTTGAGAAATACAACGAATTCCAGTTGAGAATTTTAAATAAAAAATTCTGAAACGATGTCAATTGATAAATAGCGCGGTATCCACTTGAATTCCAATGTAGATACTCTACGTGCGGAGTCCCTATCAAATCCCTATAGGGATGTGTTAGGATCTGACGACTCCCCAATCAATTTCTGCATTGGTGGTTTGTCAAAAAGTTGCGAATATGCAATACGTATTTCCGAAGTCTATCATCGCTGCTACAAAATTTAGACTTGATTATGAACCCTCCTATGGCTCAACCGTTAATACCACATGCACAGGCCGTTACCTTTTCTCGAGGATAAAGCGACCGGCCTCCATTTCATACACTTTCACGCGCCCATACACACACACACACACACACACACACACACACAGACACAGATACACATGTATGTATGTATATATAAATGTTCTCGTTACCCACGTACGCGGTTGCTATTAACGGTTTAATTAGCGTAAGTTTTCATCTGTGGGATTACACACCGGTTTTGTGAGGCATGTTACTCCACGAGCACCATACACAGCCTCCGGCTAATACAGCCCACGGTCTCTGGGACGAAAAGTATGCCGCGAGTCGGGAGAGGACTGGGGAAATATCCTCCAACAGCGTTTGGTGCGAAAGAGTGCATTTTTCACCGGTACCGCTTATTATTGTTTACTATGGGGATTAAGAGAGAATCGCAATGGCAATTAAGCGAACCGCTTGGATGGGGAAAAAACCATGTAATTGTAACATTTCGTGCACTGCAATGTCATTACCGAAGACTCGAGCCTCGCTTTTTAATTAACAATTAAGGAAAGATTAGTACTCATTCCAATCCGGAAGAGTGAGTGGTTGACGAAAAAGGTGTTACTGAAAAGAACTGTTATTGGCATTATTCCAAAAGATTTTGATGTTTAAACGTTATCCGGAAAGTTTTTGAGCACTGGAACGAAGATAATGTATTTAAAAAATGCATTTGGTGATAGTTTGGTCTTACAAAAAGAGTGTAGTCACAAAGATTCTTAACCCTAGAACTCATTTATCATTTTTTTCTACCTTCTAACTCATGACTGGGGCAGATACCCACCTCACGCGTTTCTTGTAGGCACAGTCGCTACACTGAGCAGTAAAGAGAAACATCAGTACACGAATCTCTTCTTTTTTCGATGAGGAAGACAATGGTGTAACGCACACTCGACTTGATTAAAATTTATATAGTGAAAAACCCGTATGAACCCCGATGTAGGCTGAAAATTCCACTTTTTAAACAACAAATTCTATTTTTTTTAAATCAGTAGATCCTCCAATGTCGCACGGCGTTTTGGAGAAGAAACATCCAGCTTACAAAAGAAATTAAGTGGACTATATTACGTTCGAAAAGTATATTTATTTTGGGATATGAAAATGGAGAAAATATGGAATTTGTATACACGGGAAAAGGCAATGGAAATGCAACAACTGCATACAATGCAGCAAATGTATATTTTTCACTTCATTTATTGAGCATATAGTATATAATTAATACTGATGCTGAAAACGAGAATATAAAGAAATCGTCCATTCAACTAATTCTACTGGCGCGCAAATGCAACAATGCACCGTTCTGTGCTCCTCGCAGACGGCCCTTTGTCATCGTTGGCAAAAGCCTGAACCTTGTGATCCTTTGCTCTTTGACAGAATGCACATCTTGTCATTATTTTTTGGCTCAACCCGTGGTGCTATTGTTTTGTCTTCTTTCAAGATGGTACTAATGGAAACATGCAAGTCCCACCGGAGATTCGGAATAAGTAGCCTTGCTAGTAGATGAGGCCCGATGAGAGACTTAACGAGACTTTTTATGAAGGTCCTCCGATTCATATTTTCAAGATCCTCGTTTTTTTTCAAATACTGCGACGAAACACCAAAGGCAACTTTAGACTGGGGTAGATTCCCTCCCCGGATGCTCTTGAAAACCGTTTTGCGCAACAACCAGCGAGCAACTGATGTCATTGTCAATTGCTCGCTTGATGAATTGTGATCATAGTCCCCAGTTGACAATGTCGATTTATGGCTTAGGTGTGCAGTTTAAGGGGGGAATATCCTTCAGACGCCCGAAAATTAGTTATTTTTCATGAATTTTTTTTAAAGGTGATAAAATAATCACATTATTTAAGGCGAGCAACCACTTTAGGAGACCGAAAATAAGATGATTTTTTTTATTGTAGAAAAAAAACGGAAATTTCCGCAACTCTGACAATAATTTATTCATATTTTCATACATCTCTAGTAATTTCAAATTATTTCATGCATTTATTAAGGTGTTATCCGCTGTGTCTCTTGGCGTGTCATCATCGTCGTTGTCGATTAGCGGGAATTGTGCAGCTCGCAATTCGCATCTGAAATAGTCCAACAAATTTTTATACATTCTTGAGATGTTTTTCAAGAACATGAACCTACATTTTGAAAAAACAATCGAGAATTGACTGTTGGAACGTGTTTGAAAAAAAAATGATCGATTTTTAGCATTTTTTTCCCGGCATTTTGCAATAATGAATATTTTTCTTTCCAACTTTAGGTTCATGTTTTAATAAATTATATTATGTAAACGTGTTCCAAACTTGAAGATGATCCATTGATTAGTTTTTGAGTTATGATTCCCGCAAATTGAAAAAATTTTGTTTCGAGAAAAACACGTTTAAAGTTTCACAAACGAAAAACTCAAAGTCAAATGTGTTTAATCAAATGATAAAGTGTCTTACCGATTAATCAGCGATTCCAGCACTATACAGCAGTCCTTCCTCTTCCTCATGCAACTCATTTGAAGCTTGCATTTCCTCTGTACAAGCTTTTCGAGCTTCTTTTGTCTCTAATAAACTTTTTCTATTTTGCCGAGCCCCGCGCATCTGATCCATTCGCTCGGCATAGCCGTAGCTCTGCCTGCCAACTACGATTTGTAGTTCATTCATAACCATGAGTAGGGCTGAATTTCCTTTATTGAATAAAATAGCAGCAAGAAATGCCGCTACCTCGATTATTTTGTACCCAGAATGGAGATGTTTTGGAGCTTATGACCAAACGTTTGAGTTTGGGTTTTTTGGGTTTTTTTTGGTTTTTAACACAAGAAAATCGTGGCGTTATAAGGTATTTCTGATAACTTAGTATTGGTCTGATTTTTTCTATTGATCTGAAACAGAAATCGAAAATATTTTTCGATCATTGACATGTCTAGGGGAAGGATATACCTATACAAATATTTAAAAAGTATAAAATTAAAAAATGAAGTAGGCTATTTTTAATCAAATTTTCATATTTTTCAACATTTTCTTGACCATTTTACCCCAAAAAAGTAATTTATTTACGCGATAACCTTAAAACTTTAGGTATATCCTTCCGGTAATGTTATAGTGAGAAACCTCCCAAAATTTCAGCCAGATCGATCAATAACTTTTCGAGCTATAACATGATCAGTTTTTGAAAATGCAATATCAAGATAATCGCATTTAAAGTTTCAATACGATAATGTGCTATACGACTATGTATAGCATAGTTACTTCGTAAATATTTCATATTTCGATTTTTCGATTTTCCAGTATACTCTAAATATATTATAATTTCGATATATGTGAGAAAAAAATCGATTTTTTGCACATTGTAAAGGGTTTCCCTCCCTTAAAAGTCGACTGGGGTAGGTTTCTACCCCGGGTTAACAATTTTGCATGGTGAGGGGTTTTTTTTTAACATTAAGTAATCCTTTGAATATAATTTACTAGCAAGATCCTTTTTTTTCTTGTAAAAATCTCAATAGCTCATGAGCATGTACATTATTTCCCGGTAATAATCGCGGAAACGGAACTCGGTCGTCGTGTCTGTCTCGAGTTGGTGAAAAATCGCGAACGTACACGACTGTGAGGGAGAAACACGAGTGTAGGGTAGCTTCTTCGTTGGATCGTCCGTACAAGAGAATCCACTGGTTAACGACGTCACGTTCGGTACGTCCGACGGTAGACGTGCTCGCGACACCAAGTTCAGGTTGGACCTCCTGAGTGAAAGAAAGAGCGAGAGGGTGGGAGAGAGTGAGAGAGAAAGAGAGCGGAAATCGAGGAACGACAGGGAAAAAGGTTGTTGAGATAGAGTCAGTTGAAGAAAAGGAAAGGAGACAGTGAAAGAGTGAAAGGAGAGCAGGTCCCCCTTCGTGTTCCGCGCTTTCTCTGTCTCCCGCCTCGCCAACTATTTATTCCGGCACAAATCGCATTACCAACTCCAACTGCAAAATCGACTTGGGCAACTTTTATGGCGCTTTCGCCCTTGCGCTTTGGCAGTATCAGCTAGAGCAGCATCCAATGTGTACAGGCCCCTATAGAAAGGACCACATCTAACCCTCGCTTACTCTCTTTCAACTTGCTATCTCAACGAGGGCAAGGGAGAGAGAAGCAAAAAAACAGAGTGGGAGAAAGGTAGACAGAGAAAGAGTACCCCGTACGCTCCAACTTTGACTTGTACGAGGGTTTACCAAACTCAGTTTAAGAAGAACTGTTTTCAACGTTGCAGAGACGAGCAAGAAAGAGAGAGAGAGAGAGAGAGAGAGAGAGAGGGAGAGCAGTTTCACCAAGGCTGCTTCTGCTTCTGCTGTTGCTCAGACTTTTCTTCTTGTGGATGGAAAATCGACGTCTTGCGAGAACGACCCCTTTCCCTTTCTCTGCCTTGCAGTTACACACTTGGATATCACAGATATATGTATATAACATATATATACGTACACACATCAGTATATTGATATGTATGCGTGGAAAATAAGGGTTGTATAGCCGGAGGCGGTATTGGTAACATGATAAAGGTATCAGGATAACCAGGATAAAAACGAATTCTTTATGAAAAATTAATTATAACGTCCTCCTAGTTGAATAAAGAGCAGACGATGCATCTTATTTCGAATGCCGGTTTTCCAAATTTCCCTTTACACCCTTGTTTTGCTAATAAAAAGCATGATCTTCAACAACTCTGATTAAAATCCATGCATTATTCGTTTTTGCGTTTTCTAAAAACGCGTTGTTTTTTCTATTCATTGTAAAAATGGAGCTTCAGGTGAATAAAGTTGTTACGAGATCTGCTATGTTCCGTTGAAAGAATCATTTTTCAGTGTTCGAGAGTGTCTAACCATGATCGTGAAGGAAAAAATTATAGACGCCCAGACGAGGAATAGTTTTGTCCAATGAATACAGATCTCGTGCAGAAATTTGTTGGGGAATGCCAAGATGCACCCACATCTGTATAGGAATTTGTTAGGGACACCGCACATAGGGAGCCCTTATTGGGATCCAATTGGTTTCTGCACTATTCCCCGATGAACGCCGTTTGAGAATATTTTTACCACGCTCGAATCGAAAATATGTGAAAAGTCACGAGAAAAAACTCGGCGTGTTGAAACATAACCTGCACGTTTAGTGAGCGTGTACGTATGTAGTGATATTATATTATGTCAAAGTTCAGTAAAATGCATAACAAACGACAACCACAGTGGATTTGCAGTCATGCGATTTAAATTGATTTTTAACATATTGTTCCGGATTTGCACCGGATATGCGCAGGAGATTTTTATGACTTATACAAGAGAACAGTCCAGACACGATAAAATGTGATGGAGAATACCAATTGTTTATTTTTTACCTAAGAGAGTAGCACATTTTACAATTTTCATGAGCGCTCACTCGCACCGAGTGCGTGACACCAGCACGTGTCCGTCGCGTGGCCAGAGATAACGAGAAAACCGGCAAAATTGTTTTGTATGGAGAGTACATTTTAAAACAAATACTAAAATGGAGAGCACACTGTGTGGTAACAGAGCGGACACTTTTACGCACACAAAACTTGGAGTAAACCGAGAGATATAGCCAAAATAATTTGGAGGCACCAAAACACACTTCACGTGTCGAGAAGTACGATGAGAGAGAGATAATGGCGGCCGCGTCTCCCCGTCGAGTTGTCGCTTTCTTCATGGTGGCGGCGCCACTAAACGTCTTGTGGTCGTCGCTGATTCGTCGCGTAGATCGATGGGACTCGACAGAGCTGCCGCGCTGAGAGCGCGCGTCGAGATAGTTCAAATTTAAACTTAATGTTTTTTGTATTTCCTCAACACATATATTTTTTTAAACGATTTTTACTTTTTTAACATAACATTTATACTTATTCAATATCCATTCATTTTGTGGGGTAAACCGACTAGTGAATGGATGAAGTCGACACTATAGGATTCAGATGGTCTTTAAAATAAAAATATTGTCAAAAGAAACTTTTTAATTGCGATAGCTAACAAAAAATATTATCCTGGTAGTGGAAAAAAAAATACGAAGTAAATGCAACACATAATATTGGCGGAATTGATAAATAAGTAGCGAAATGACTAAATCAGCAGTAAATGGACAAAATTACCAGTAAATGGACATTCGACCACCAGTAAATCGATGTGTAGTGTAGATAGACGCTGTAAAGGATAATTATTATTAATTTTTATTTGATGCTAGATTTAGAGATTACTGTGTTGGACAAAAATTATAATATTCTTATACATATGAGTATTATATTTGTTATTGCGATTTCATAGAAAATACTCAAAGTTTTTGTTCATCTTAACATAACATTTTCGAAAACTACCAAAGTTTGTTTCGATAGTGAAAGAGAAAGTTAAATTTTGTCAAAATAAATAGAAAGAATGTAATTATTTATGACAACATTTGATGAAATATAAATTGTCAATTCTTAACAGTAATTAATTTTGAAATTTTCAACAAATGTACTAAACTTTTCACTCTGCTTTGAGAATAATTAGAAAAGAGCCCATATGTCCATTCACTGGAAAAAGGTTAGAATACAGCACCAGTGAATAAACATGTTTAATTCTGACCTATTATTACGAATTTATTAAAAATGTTTGCCAAAAATCATAGATTGATTCTATCTTAAATAATAAAAGTATTGCTTATCCTTGAAACTCCTAAAAACTTTTTCTGCACACCCATATCGTACCTAAGTTGCGCGGTCTGCAAGTACCACAAACTAGAAAAGTTCCGTGTGGCATCAAAATTCGATATTTAATTAAGAAAATGGTTCTAACGACACTGATTTGTTTGCCAAATTATATTGATTTGAGTTCTTATGGACAATTCATATTCCTTAGTTATTTCGAATACAAACCAGCTTTCGTCCATTCACAGATTCCCATCCGTTTATTGGTCGGTATACCCTATATCGATATACAGTGAAACTTCAGTTATACGTTTTTCAAGGGGTACAGTAAGCATGACGTATGAATGAGAATAACGTAGAAGTGAAATACAGTATGTACCGGAATCTCTTTGGCATTTGAAAATGGCGATCGGTGCATAATTCGCGATGTTTTTTAATAGAAATACCTCTCTTATAATATTTGGTTTTCCAAGTGAAAATTTGATTGGTAGTAACGAAGTAATGAGCCAACTCAATCTTTTTTTTATTTTCTTTCACAATTTTTATTCGATGCTAGTTTGTAACATTAAAGCCTTGCACGTTTTATACTAGAAAATAACAGACATTTTCGTATAAATAAGAGATAGGTAATCACAGTTAAGCAAAGGGTGTCTCAAAATGACCTGGCATTTTTATTTATTAATAAAACGTATTGTTTATTTGAAAAGTACGAATAGTTTTATTGTAATATAAGGTACAAACATGGAGGTTATGTGTGGACGACAATCTCCGATAAATGGCTGTCTCGTCCCTGTTTGCAAACGTTCACTCTTTTCACGAAATTTTCAACAATATTTTGGCATAATTGCGGATTAATTTCATTAATGGTGCGTCCAATTGCGTCCTTGAGCTTCGGAATGGTCTGTGGATCATTGGCATACACTTTTCCTTTCAGAAAACCCCAAAGAAAGAAGTCCAATGGCGTCAAATCGCACGATCTTGGTGGCCAATTCACGTCGCCGCGACGCGAGATAATACGACCATGAAACATCGACTGCAATAACTGCAAGGTTTCACACTGCATCTTCACGATTTCTATGTGTTGCTCGATCGTGTGATTTTCCATGACTAAACCTCAATACTTCCTGATGCCAGTTGTCAAAGATTAGTCGTCTATATTCGCCACAAAAAAAAAGACGGGCAATTTAAAATATCAGGTCATTTTGAGACACCCTTTACATGCATACACAGTACGATCTTAGAATTTTACACTCGAAAGAATTAAGCTACGGGTTGTGAATTTTTTTAAATTCTTGTCTGTTTTCTTTTTGTGTCACAAAACACTGATTTACTTATAACTGAGAAAAAACAGACACCGAAACAAACACTGGGGAAGAAAATGAATAACGTATAAGTAGAAAAAACGTCTAAGTGGATAACGTAGAAATAAAACTTTATTACATTCTTTATAGGGGGAATTTGCCGGGGCCAGAGAAATTTTACGTATAAATGATACAAACGTGTAAGTGCAAAACGTAAAAGCGAGGTTTTACTGTATTTTGTTTAGAAAATTCAACGTATAGAATGCGATGGGATCCACCAATAATCCTATCGGATTGTGTCCAATAATGTGCGAATCCTTTAGGATTCAAATTGCATTCTTACATTGGATTCCAATGGAGAATTTCGATCAAAATCCAATGTACGAGCGTGACGTTTTAGTATAGAGATCGAATTCAATAATCCGTTGGACCTCTATCAGGAAGCAGGGACAAGTATGGGAATCCAATTGTATCCCTACGACAATTTCTGGACGGTATATGTACCAGAATTAAACAGAAAATCGGTCCGGCCGACCTATTATTCCGCTCGATGAACCGGGCGCGTGATTGTCCGCTTATAAACATTCATCGGCTATTTCTAAAAATATTTTTATCCGCTGTAGAAATCGCTGTCTTGCGTATACTCGTTAATTTCCTACCGGGTAAAAAAAAAAACTTACGAGTAAACACTCTGTAATATTATTTTCTCATCTACGACCGTTGATTCCTCAATTTCTCCGATATACCGCATCTCCTCGTCATTATACATCGGTCTATACACCAACGCGATGTAGCGGTAACTACCGACTATAAATCATTCGTCATACGTTTCCCAGATGGTGTGTTTGATTTAGCTCTCGGCGGGGTAGAGCTTGCCGGAGCTCGTGTATACCTGATGGTATATGTAATTTTGATGGTCGGACATACGAGTCCGATAGCCATGGTGGTGAATTCGTAGCTCGATCGTAGGTTAGAGGTGTACTCTCCGCGGTGCCATTAAAATTGAAATTCGCCGACCATTAGTCGGGGGTGGAGGGTTCGGCTTAATCTGGAGACGTAGTGATTTATCGTCGGCTGGTTGCGACGATCGAGACGAAACTGCCGGTAGTCTCGAATGTTACGTCGGCTCAAAGGCTATGTCTTTGTGTAATATCAAAATGGGAAAGAAATGCTTTCCTTATACCAAACTTGGACATTAGCACTGTATGCATGCAGGTAACACACGAACAAAAAAAAGGACCAAGCGAAAAAACCTACATTGCACTCTATTCCCGATGAAAAGCGAGTTCGTTTATAGTCTCGTTGCGTGCCGGCTGTAATAACTGTGAGAAATCACTTATTTTCTACTACGTCGTGGAGTATACGAGCCACGAGAGTTCCGCCTCGCTTGGCTTGTGCTCACACAATTATATTTGCTTTCGTCGTCTTTTCCACGCCGACTTCGCTTATACTCGCTGTCTACGCGTGTTTGGCATATGTGAGAAGTTCTCTCCTGGCATATGCAACGTGCGCCGTGCACGAATCAATAACTATCGGCAAACCGGACTGACATTTCCTTTTCATTGGAATGCTTTCGTTACGATCATGTCCGGTACAGTGATATTATTTGTGTTATGTGTACGAGCAATATCTTTGAACGCGCTCTTGTTTCGTCATACCGAGAGGTGTGTCCCTGACGGACCTCAATCTGTATGCGCGTGTATCAACTTGGGCGTGACGATACCCTGTTCTTGTTGCGGTAAATTGTTTGGTCCGTAGCGCGTGACGTTGCCTTGCACTCCAGATCACATCACCGTGTGTGATGCTGATTGAATGGCATGACATTCTTTCCTAACGCTCACGTGAAAACAACAACCGTAAACCGGTTTTCCAAACATTCGATCGGGTATTTTCAGATCTCATTGTCCGATCGTTCGTAAAATTTTGACGCTCTTTCGCTGACGATGACGAGTTTGAAGTCACTAGATTCATTTGTTTGTTCGTAGTTATTTTTTTCGTAACACAGGTTTTTTCTAGTGCGTTTTAAATATGAGCGACATCAATTTCGAGCAACGGTGTGCTATCAGGTTTTGCTTCAGACTTGGGCACAGTGCAACGGAAACTTTTGCAAAACTTCAGCAGGTCTACGGAGACAGTGTTTTGTCAAGGGCCCAGGTTTTTCGGTGGTTTAAGGCATTTTCAGAAGGAAGAGAGTCGATTGAAGATGAACCACGCAGCGGAAGGCCATCATCTTCAAGAACCGATGAAAATGTTGACAGAATCCGGGATCTTCCGGGCGTTCAGATCGTCGGTTGACAGTCAGAATAATCAGGGAAGAGTTGAATTTGTCTCTCACCACCGTTCATCAGATTTTGACCAATGAATTGGGAATGAGAAAAATTTCTGTCACACAGCAATTTCAATAAACGAGTTTTTCGCCAGTAAAAAACATTACTGTGGTTCCTCAGCCTCCTTATTCGCCTGACTTGAGTTCTTGTGACTTTTTCCTCTTCCCGAGATTGAAAAATCACCTCAACGGACGTAATTTTGCGACACTCGAAAACATTCAAACGGCTGTAACTGACCAGCTGAAGGCTATTCCAGTATCCGAGTATCCAGTATCCAGCGGTGTGTGGCTTCCCAAGGAAATTATTTTGAGGCAGACAATATTCAATTTCTATTCTATTCGAATAAAAAAATAAAAATAAAATCAATCTTATTACTTAATATACACACCTCGTATAAATTATTAGATGGAAATGTGGCCAGCATGTCACCTTCTAAAAGTACTGCATAAATTCGGCGATTTTTTAAGTCGTAATTTTATGTTAAAACTTCGGTAGCTTGGCTTGGAATTTTATCAGTACACTGAGATATATTTTTACTTAATTGTAAATAAAAATCGTGTTAATTGTTAAATATTCGGATTGGTAAAAGGAATACCTTAAACGCAAGAACGGACGTACTTCTATGGGAAATCAAGATACTTTGCATTTGCAGTGCAAAGGTCGTTATCTTTATTGGCTTTTTTGTTTGCCAGACAACGCATTCAACTTTCATCCAATCGTGTTAATTAAACATGCGATAAAGAAGTCTCGAACGACAAGATACGATGTTATTAGACCGACGATATTTTGGAAAGTTATTTTAATGATTTTGTGCGCCGGTTGGAGATCCCGGAAGTTGTGGCAATTTCAAAGCTCCCTCGAAGCACCATACTACCTAAAGACTCGAGGTATAATGTAACCTTGATTAGTCTTATTTCCTCTCGCTCTTCTCTCCCTGACGCACGAATACGAATTAGCCTGCGAAACTCGTCATTCCCGTTGAACAGCTCCTGCATTCACAATCGACGCGAAATCAAATCAACAAAACTTCCGTAAACAGACGTATCGCTGCATCGGAAAGTTATGGACAGAAATTGTTTTGCCGCTATTTAAATATGGAGTAGTGAAATATGATTATGCGTTACCGATCGGGAAGGTGATCATATAAAAAATATTTAAATAAGGCATCTAGCATTTTCCTTTTCATTATTAGAACTATTTAGCAATCCACGACGCGGAAAGTAGTTAGACACCGATGCCCTTGTTACCAAGAATATTTGAAACGTGAAGGCGCGTGTAACATTTATCCTTGGCTTATGAGATAAGTAATTAGTTTCACGGGCCGTCGAAGGTTTCGCGATCTAATATGCGTTGCTCGCCTCCGCACGTGTTGATTTTCCCCCAAGCCTAATATCCGTCAAAAAATGGACAATATCCTCGTCAAATCAAAAGACGTGGCAGCGACTTAACGCCGAATAATTAAAAAAAAAAGTCGATTCTACTGTACTTGGCTATTTCATAAATAACTTTATCTTTTTTTTACAATTGATTAATGAAAATATATAATAAAACTACTGTTTGAATTAGAACAAATAATAATTATTTTTAAGGTAAACCATCATTTTTTATAAGTTAAAACAGATAACAATGTTTTCGAGAAGATTTTTTTTATTTGGCGTAATTTTTTTACTTTTTAAAAGTCTTTAAAAATGTATATCGATATAGTACTAGCTGTACAACTATATACTTGATATCATTAGCTATATTAGGCCCATTATAGCTATAATATAGCTACATAGTCAGTGTAGCTAATTTCGAGAGAAATTTTTCTTTTCGTACAACTCAACGTGACGCGATCAATTGCACTTTTTCTATCCGGAAATTTTACCATATAGCGGCAAAAACCATTACCCGCGACATCGACATTGAAATAAAAAAATAATCAGCGATTTGTGAAAACTTGTATATATTTTTCGTCTTTATATTCTTTTGGCGATGGAGCGACGATAGTACAGGCGAACATTTCTTATCCGCCACGAAAAAAGAAGAACACCAGAAGAAAAAAAAAACATTTTACGGAAGAACCAGAACGTGTATTGTGAATAGAGATAATTAAGTATGCGATGATGAAAACTAGCTCGAACGATACTGTGTTCCGATATTTATAGATTCTGAAAAAGTGATGGAATTATTATTTTTTTTAATATGCTTTTTTTATTTAGTCAACTCATAATTGCGATATATTTATGTTGTATCTCATATGGGTTTTACCGCACAGATACATAAATATATATATGACGCGACACGTAATGATCGCGCGCAATGCGGCTAGGAAGTAAGCGTGTGACCGCACTATACGCTTTTTTCTCTCTCGCAAAACCCACACATAATGGAAGCAAAGTTATCATTGCATTGTAGTTCGACTGCTATTGCTGGAGTGCCTGCCGTCAGCATTCTTGCCGTTATGGCAACGAGTGTCGCCAGGGAGACAGATAGATAGATGGTTCATCAGCGTATCAGAATAAGAAAATCCTTTGGCACGCAATCTGCACAAAGTATAATAAATTTTGATACAAATTTCCTAACACGAAATAAAGAAAACTGTGGATATAAAAGTTATACAAAAAGATGATAAATATATGTACAATCGTACAGAGCTTGCAAAAAAAAACATGAATTTAAAGCAGAGTGAATGCACTTTAAAAATCTTGACGTGATTCTTCTAAACAAAAAGAATAAAATTATTAAATAATTTCATTATGAAATTTATTTTATAACTATTTTAATAATTTTAATTATCTAATAAAAAATATACTAAAACCACTGTTTGAATTAAAATAAATAATAATTATCTTTAACCCTAGAACTCATGACTCATTTTATTTACCTTCAAACGCATGACTGAGGTTTATATGCACCGTACTCTTTTGTTGATCATAAAACCGGTCTGCGATTTTATGATCAAGTATCCCGTAAAAAACATGACTATCCCGTAAAAAAACTACGGGATACGTGGTCTTTATCATACATGAATTTCTTAATTTTTTTCGTAAGGAAGAGAATGGTGTGCGCGACATCTGATTTAATTAACATTTAATTAGTGAAAAATCCATTTGAAGACTAAAAATGGAAAAAAAATCAGTAAAAACCTTATTGCTTAAATTAAAATTTGTATTTTTTCAATCGTTTAACCGATTTTCGAATTTCAAACGGAGAGTATTTTGACCTGGGGCACAATCAATGTTTTTTAGTCCCTAAATAATATTTGTGACTATTATACTCAAATTACGTAATAATATATCAAGTGTATTGATTTAAATATAAAATATGGAATTAGCTTATCGCTACGCAAGTCGAACACCAACTCATGACTGGGGTTCATATACACCCCACGCACAGTTTAGAAGTACACTGCAAGGGATCAACCGAAGCCGCCACCGACCGGACATTACTTTAGGCCTTCGAATTGAATTATAGTTCAGATCCGGAGTCGGTAATATTGCTCGCCAGCTTATGGGCCTAGTTCAAAGTTCGCGTGGGGTACAAACGCACCCCAGTTATGAGTTCTAGGGTTAAGGTAAACCATATTTTTTTATAAGGACAAACAACAATGTTTTCGAGGGGATTTTATTACTTGGCGTACGTTTTTTTAAATCTTTAAAAGTTTTAAAAAGTTTAAATATACGCGATTTGATTTTGGAGAATGCGTGCTGTCGTTGAACCTTTGAAATCCATTATTTACTCTCAAAATAATGATTTTTCAGTGACATGTCGGATGTTGATCCGCGTTGTATTGCATAATTTTACGATTAAATCATACATCATACGAAAACACCCAGTTTAAGAAATTAAATATAAACTCATTAAGAAAACCGACTGCTTTTGCGTCTAATTTTGTTTGCAATACGAGATAACGGTCTGTATGATCATATCTGTCCGTTTATAAATGAAATATGGATGCTGCGCCAATCGTCTTTCGATTCACAAACCATTTGGGGTTTTTTTGTATAGATCTGCAGAATTGGCCGCACCTTTGGTTGAAACAATTAACCAAGACTAGGTCTAGGATTTAGAATACACAGGACTCTGCCAAAAAGAGATTTTTATCTATAGATTTGGATCATTCTGATAAAAAAAAAAGTTTCCCTTTTCATAGATTATTATATAGGTGGCGGTGGGATAACTCATCCGTTACTATCTTGTTGCATAATAAAAACGGCAAGTGGAAGTACAGCATCATATACCGCATGCGTGTATATATTTACGCATATCGAGAAAATCTGGCAAGTTGCCAGTGGAAGGTGGTTTCGATTTTGAAATTAACATAAATGAGAAAGTATGCAATTCGGGTGTATCGCGGGACTGTGGAAAAAAACAAGATCGCGTCTCTACGAAATTGAAGGTGGAGGGAGCGATGGTTCGAAGAGGGGGTAGGTTATAGTGCACCCAGAGGGAGGGCCTTATCGTTGTTTGACTGCCTTGAGAATTCCCAAGTAACAGTTAGCAATCCAGTGCACTTTTGATCGCAGACTGGTAACATCACGAGAAATCCGGTCACTCCGGTTTATCGAAGACAGAAGTTGTCTTGCTAATTTTTTTTTTTGTTTTACACTCGTCGAGTATTCGTTCTATAAAACCGGTCTAGGATGACGTTCGTTTATGCAATTTTGAGTCTCGCGTGCCTCGCGTCTTCGGTCACCGGGCGATTTGGTTTCCGCGCCGAGTTCCGATGGAAATATCTCGATTGGATCCATCCGAATGTCGCGCTAACCCAAAAACCCTTTATTTTCGGTAATTCATTTACCCAGGACGTCGATATAGACAGATCGGGACGAATTTTCGTCACGAGTCCACAGTGGCTTGATGGTGTTCCGATTACATTGTCGTTGGTGACCGAGGAACAGGGACCCGGTGGTCCCTTGCTGACACCGTATCCAAACTACTCCTGGCACACGCCCAACGATTGCGAGAAACTCATCTCCGTTTACAGAATAGCGGTAAGCTAAACACGTTTCGCGATCGAGCCATTTCCCTACAGGCAAACTCGTCGGATTTCGTCGCGTTTTCTCGTTTCACATCGATGTATAGCTGATATACAGAGCTGCCAAAAAAAAGACTAGGAAAATAGTATGGACTGTCCGAGAAATTTCCAAATCCGTTATCCACTGTAACTTTTTCTTTAACAGTTTTATTATTTTGAAGATTTTTCTTCCTTTCACTACATTAATTTTTTGTAACTATCTTTTTTAAACCACAATCATATATCGGTTGTTATAAATATTCTAAGTATTTATTATTTATGATCACAATTTTTGACACTTTCCAATTTCAATTCACTTACAGTTAGGAAAATCTAATCAATAATTTGTATGGCTTCATCCCCGTATTTTTGCCACAATTTAGAAAGCCGAACGATCAACTAACTGACCTGCAAGTGAAGTTCAACTATAATTGGATGCAGCTACTCTTTAAGATAACATAACAGTAGTTCTATCCCGCTGGCGATGTCGCCACAATTGTTTAGGTTAAACAAAATATCACTGTTACCATGGCACCATCGTGATGCTTCATTTTCTTAAAGGGATCCCATAAAATCTGGGCCTTAAGGTATCTCAACGGTGAATTTATGGATAGGAGGTCATCTCGTCGAAAGACGCGCTGCATACAATTATAATTGAATTTCACTTGCACAGGTAAGTTCGTTTAATCGGTGAATTGAATTTTGCGCTTCTTCTGCAAAATCACATGATAGATATTTGAAGCATAATTATGGTAGCTTCGTGTTGTTTTTCAAAACGAACACATTTATTGACGAGCAAGAAATGGCAAACCTTGACAATCTTGCAAATTAATAATCGATTTCGCGAATACGTCTTTTTTCTCAACTATGATAAGTGATCATATTTTTCACAACCCACCGATTTTTTTGGTCCGAGCTGCCTTTCTTAGTGTAGTTCCAATATTAACACCTGACCTCTCTTTGCTGCGACATAGTAGCATATCGTATCCGGTAAGCCAAAATAACATTCGTACTTATACCTGCCTTGTATAAAGTTGATTTTGTCGAATGTTTCGTCGACTTCCAGACGAAACAACAGCTACTGGATTAAGGGGTTGCGTGGGTTTCAAAGCCAAAAAAAACATATTTTCTCTATTTTTTAAAATATAATATATAAATTATTTTATTCAAAATGTTAAGCACATAAAATTTGGGAAATTCAGCCGGTGGGACCGGGTTTCCGGAGACCCCTCAAAAAAGTGTTCTCGTGGTGGTCAGGATAATTCATCATAGCTTCATCTGAAATTAAAAAAACTAATTTTTTTCTGTTAGTAGATAAGTATAGCTCGAGATTGAACGGAGGATTTTTAAAAAAATTGAAATTTGAATTTTTGGCAGAAAAATGGTTCTAGGCAGGTAATGGCAAAATGGTTTTAGGCAGGTAATGGCCTAAAAAAAGCGTTTCTTGGCAATTTTTTTCGGACGAAAGGAAAGGTTATACAATAATAATATTCAAAAAGGTTACTAAGCATATATTTAAGAATGCAAAAAACATTTTTAAGAAAAACTTTAAAAAATGCCAACACCAGAGCCATTCTCTCAAAGCGAGTTGAATTTGCGGCGCTCGGCAGCATGCAGCATAACTGGTGCAAATTTGATTCTGAAAAAAAACCCACTTAATCTTGATGTCCACAACTAGAGAAATACGGAGGGGATTTAAAAAATATCGATTTTTGTGAGATTGGTGAGTATTTGAATGAAAACTTTCAATTTTCGACATAAAAAGAGCTATCTTTTGTTAATAAAAATGTTTAAATTAACTTATCGAAAATCCCTTACGTATTTCTCTTCGAAATGTTGTTACAAAGATGTGGTTAAAAATTCAAACGAAAAAAATGAAAATTGTTTGAGTTATTTTGCTCGTTTTGAAA
This sequence comes from Ophion ventricosus, assembly GCA_963932345.1. Lineage (NCBI taxonomy): Eukaryota > Metazoa > Arthropoda > Insecta > Hymenoptera > Ichneumonidae > Ophion > Ophion ventricosus. The sequence goes on from OZ010713.1 coordinate 19,501,176, forward strand.
AATCGTGTTTCAAGAAAAACGCGTTTAAAGTTTTGAAATGTGTTATACACATGTGTTATACATGTGTTATATACAGTCCGACGCGCTAGGAGGAGAGGTCGAAATTTTGATGAAAAAAAATTCTTTCAGGGAAAAAACTTTTTGCCTCATTTTCTAGAGGGTTGAAAGCACCTTTTAAGCAAAAAGATTTTTTGACAAATTTACAGTGGTGTTAGCCCTTAAAACCTATCGATAAGGGACCATTCCAGTGTGACTGGCGTGAAAATTGCCGATTTTCATGATTTTATTTTTTTTTCATAAAATTCGATAATTGGTTCGATTTTTTTTGTTTATTCAAATGAATTATGTTATACATAAAAATATTTTTCAATATTTAGTTTTATTTTTATATAATTTTTTGGTCACTGCAAAATGATGCCTAAAAAAATAGAGCCTGACGGTGGAAAATCCTTCTCCTCCAAAAATTGTCTGAAAGAAAAAATCGAAAACATTATTAATCAGTACAAAAAACTGTAGAGGTATATGGAGGATTTTTTTTCTCAATGAAAATTAACGAAATGATAGCCATTTTAAAAGCCAGTGTCAAATTGGGCGTTTTTTAGACCGTTTTTCGTTGAAAAAAAAGTTTAAATTTCAAATAAAAAACAAACGCTTCTGTAGGACGTTAAGGAATGGCGTGAAAAATGATGGGGCAAAACTTGTGACGGTTAGCTTGAAAATTCTTCGTTCAAAATTTCCCACCGTTTTGAAAAACGACGTTTCGAGAAAAACGCGTCCGTCCGCGCCAAGTCTCATGCAGCTGATTGAATCCCTTTTTCTAAGAAAGGCTGTAGCGACCGGAATAATTCGAATTTCGTGACCAAAATTTAGCAGCATGTTTTTGAAAGTCCATATTTTTGGATAATGCAAACAAAATCGATTTTCAAAAAAATTTATACTGTAATGGTCTCTTAAGGGATGAGGTTCTTTGAAGAATATCGAAAATTATTGAACGCGTGCAATGATATTTTGTTTTACTTTACAAATTGTCGTTTTACCATAAGATGTCGAGGAAACTTCGTGAAATACAATTCGAAATAATATCTCAGGCGAACCCGCAGTAAATTTTCGTGCTTTAAATTGGAAAGACGTAATCGAATTTCGGCAGCTTTCAGCTACTCTGTTATTTTCTCGTTTGGAAAGACTATTTTCTGGCGTTGTCTCGAATCGATGCTAGTTCGTCGAGGAAACACGTTGTCTGAATTTCTTGAATTGTTTCATGCGCAGATCGACGATTGCAATCGTTTGTGGCTGGTTGACGTGGGCCGCAGGGGCTCGACAGTTTTGTGCCCCACAAAGATCATGATCTTCGATCTCACGACTGATCGATTGATTCGCAAGCACGTTTTGACGAGTGAACAAACGTTAAATGGCAAAGCTTCTTACGTAACACCGATTGTCGAGCTCGGCTATTCCTGCTCCGATGCATATTTATATGTCGCCGATGTCAGTACGTACGGTTTGCTCATCTACGATTATCAACAAGACTACTCGTGGAGAGTCAACAACACAGTACGAAATGCCTTTGGTCCCAATTCCGATGCTATGAAAATAACCATAGCCGGTGAAAGCTTCGATCTTACCGATGGTACACTCGGAATGTGTCTGTCACCACCAGGCTTTTTCAAGGACAGGTATTTTCCCTTTACCCTTTTACTATTTACCCTTTTATACAAGCTATTTACCCTTTTATACAAGACTAACCTCCTGGCTTTTTCAACTCATTTGTTTAGAAAAAGCTGACAAAAAGTACATGACAAAACAGCGCAGTCATTTTAATCGTGCACATGTGTTTTCGAATTAACGCATTGTATATATTTTGAACGAATTAGTCATGCTCTGGTGGAAAACTCATGTATGCTTAAAAACTAAAAATATAAATTGCAAAAACGCACAAGATTTATTTCACGCCGAAACACAAGCTTTGAAATGATAATAAAAGAAATTCAGATCTACACCCGCTGTGGATTCTGAGTGTGGATCAACACAACTGAATCAACACTTCAATTTTCGTCAACTATGCATTATCCAATAGGCGACTGAAACAACTTTTTTGCCGAGCTACTCTCTTTTTCTTTGTTTTCTCCCGTCACGCAAAGCTCAACGAATTACAAGATATTTGTGGCAAATTATTTCGATTCTTCCTTATGATGTTTATCTCGCGAAAGTGATGGATGATCAGAGGTAAATTTTGTATACCAGTATATACTTATCGGATGAGGAAACTTGGACTTGAATTTTGGGAAAAAACGTCCGAGACGTGATCGAGTTCAGAATTTTTTGGGAGTCAAATAATGCAATCATTCGGCTAATGCTATCGGAGACTCTATTTATTAAACTCCAGTTATTTGATCAACCCTAAAAATGGAATAATTACTGATTTAAATTGAAGTTTGCGGGTAATTTCGTCGTACTTTTAGATGTACAGAATTTAGTTTTTAGGAAAAGTTAGTTTACAAGAAAGATATATACAATTTTCAATTTTCAAATAATTATTCGTTGAACGATCGATAATGTATTTTATAAGATTTTCAATGAACGAGCAATTCGGTAAATCATGGTGTATTACAATTACAGATATCTCTACTTCAACTCGCTAGCCAGCTTTTACCAGAAGTTCACAAACGTTAATTCTCTCAAGTTCAGCGAGTACAAGGAACCAGTGGTCTACCAGTCAATACAGAAGTGTCCGAGTCAAGCGGGCATTCAGGCAATGTCCCGTCGTGGCGTTATATTTTTCCAGCTAGTCCAATTGACCGCCATATCATGCTGGAATATTGGCAAACCATTTATACCTGCGAATATTGCGATAATCGCTCAGGACGAGGTCGCTTTGCAATACGTCAGCGGCATCAAGATTATTGTTAACGAACAGGGGCAAGAGGAGCTTTGGTTCAACACGAACAGACTGCAGAAAATCATAAATAAAACTGCGAAGCCAAACGAGGTAAACTACAGACTGATACGAGGTCTCGTTGATGACTTGATACGAAACACGGTTTGTGAATCTTACGAATGGCCTGGATCATATCCGGATACAACACCGTGGACGCGAACATAACGAAAAATGTATTGTCCGGGTAAAAAAAAGCCGGATGAAGAATGATAATTTTAGGCAGAAGATTCAATTTTAGACGAAGAATCGTTCATTTTCCTTCTTTAACCAAGTCCGTTACTTCCAGCAGACTGCAATAAACTTTGATATAACGTGTCAACGCAAATGTATATGCTGCGAACAAAATTCGAAGCTGACGAGTAACGACAAAGTAATGCAATGCTCGCATTACTTTGTCGTTACTCGTTAAATCGCAATGCTGCATAATGTTAGTGTAATTTTGTAAAATAATCTTCAGTTGCATTGGGTATGAATGGATAACGAATGGCACTTTTACATAGATTGTGATCACATTATAAATATGCAAAGATTAAAATTGGAAACGGATTAGAAAAGTATATTGCATTCGGCAATTCTAGAACGCGGAAGTCCCTGCGTTGATGCTGCGCAGCGTAGGTTTTCACCGATCGGACGTCGGGACCTGGCTGGATCTGTTCGTGACAGGCGGCATGTAGCAATTTAGTTAACCATTTCATTGCCGTGTGCGTTTCGAAATGTAACGATGAGGTCTGTTCCCGACAGGGCCGCGTCGCCGCAAGCTCGCGAATGTTCTGCCGGTACGAGAGGGAGAGAGAGAGGGAGAGAGAGAGAGAGAGAGGGAGAGAGCGAGAGAGCGAGAGAGCGAGAGAGGGAAACAGGGAGAGAGGGAGAGAGAGAGAGAGAGAGAGAGAGAGAGAGGACAAGGACAGAGAAATGGACAAGAAGAGATAAAGCGGGAGGAAGGCTAACAATTTTCCCTAAGGTTGAATAAGGATATTCACCTAGTAACTCTTCATCCACCACTTATTATTAAGTCTTCAATTGAATTCTCCGCGTTAAGGGGAGCACTCCCTGTAGAACGCCAAATCTTAGTCGATTTTCATGATTTTTTTTGGAGGGTAAGGATTGCATATATCTTTTCAGGGTCATAGGTACTTTTTATTACATAATTCTCGTTTTCAAAACGATTTTTATTGCTTAAAAAAAGTGAAAAATGGCGGAGATATAACCAGTCGACGTGAAGCTGTCCGGAAGGGAGGCCGAATGCGGTGTACACTCCAGCACTTCGTAGGATTATCTGAAACAGTCTGCGCAAAAAAATTGATTAGTATATTCATGTGGTCTAATAATATTGAACTAATAATATTGGAAAAATAATGATAATTGGCTAAAGGGGAGGCCTTAAAACAAAAAAGGTGACTTTTCGGAACTAAATTCAAACTTTGACCCAGCCAAAAACATGTTTATATTGATAATTTTTTGTCGGTCATTAGTTCATCAATTGGACATAAGTATCATAAAAACATGTGCCAAGTATGGGCTTGATCGGTCAAATAGTTTTTGAGTAATCGTGTACACCGATTTTCAATTCATTGAAAAAAAAAGTTTCGAGATAAGCGCGTTTAAAGTTTCGGCAAGGGAAAAACGTATGATGCTGTGACTTACCGATTAGTCAGCTATTTCAGCACCATATAATAGTCCTTCAGCTTCCTCGTAATACTCATTTTGCCCATCTAACAGTTATTATTGAATAGACGACTCATTCACCTCTCCACATAGTGCCTATACCTGCGTGCAAGGCTCCAAACGGAGTAGAGATGAGTCACGCTCAAAGGCTCTCGGGACGTCATTTTTGAGAATTGACCAAAATCACTAACTCCATCGTATTCTACAGGTTTCAAACTGTAAATTCAGGCAATAAAAAAAAATACATTTTTTTAAAGCCTCTATAGGTAGCGTAAGGCCTCATACGCGCGAGTTCATCAATTTTCGTAGGTACTTTTATAAAAACCGTGAAAAAACAGCGACGTATATGTAGGCAAATTTTTTTTTTATACAATATTTTTTTCAATCTATCAACTGCCTAACAAAAAACTATTACGAAAAAATTAAAAAATAGTAGAGTTTTTGGCTGGTAAGTAAATGTTTTTTCTTGACGCATGTTGATGGTGACAGTCCTTGCAGTTGAACTGAATGTCCGAAAAAGAAAATGGACATATTTATAATTATATAATAGATGCTCCTTTAGTGAGAACCAACAGAAATATTTTGAAAGAAAATCATCTTAAAATGGGGGTACTTAAGCTTTGCCTCGATTTTCTACGGATAAGTTATGTATTTTTTTTTAAATTGGGTAATCAATGTTTTTTTACTTTTCGAGGTTCACGCGCTAGGTATTGATAGATAGAATATGTTGTGGAAATTTGAAAACGATCGGTACTATGGTTCGTGAGTTTCAACTAACACGAGGTAAAAAAAGGGGTTTCATCGGAAAACGGCTTTGAAGTTAGCAATACGAATCGCCGCGCAATATCAAAAGGGTGTCTCAAAATGACCTGTCCTTTTAAATTGCGCGCAATTTTTTTGTAGCGAACATGGAGTATTAATCTTTGACAACTGGCATCAGGAAGTATTGAGGATTAGTCATGGAGAATTACACGATCGAGCAACGCATAGAAATTGTGAAAATTCACTGCGAAACAATGCAGTTATTGCAGACGAAGTTTCATGGTCGTCTTATCTTGTGCCGCGACGATGTGAATTGGTCACCACGTTCTTGCGACTTGACGCCAATGGACTTCTTTCTTTGGCGTTTTCTGAAAGAAAAAGTATATGCCAATGATCCACAGACCATTCCGGAGCTCAAGGAAGCAGATGGATACACCATTAATGAAATTATTCCGCAATTATGCCAAAATGTTATTGAAAATTTCGTCGAAAGAGTGAACGTTTGCAAACAGGGACGAGACGGCCATATATCGGATATTGTGTTCCACACATAACCTCCATGTTTGTACGTTATATTAAAATAAAAATATTCGTACTTTTCAAATAAATAATACGTTTCATTAATAAATTAAAATGTCAGGTCATTTTGGGACACCCTTTAGTGCAAAATATTATTTTGTCTTATTTGATAGCAGCCTCCACCCTATGTGGGGCCTACGTCGGCATCTAAAACGTTCCTAGGGAAGCATGCTAGAGGGAAACAATGAAATTCGACATAGTGCGCACTGGTCGTCTGTCTACTTCGAAGAAAATAAAAGTTTGGACGCTCGAAATGCTGTAACTTCAACATTTTGTTGAAATTTCTAACTCTGATAAGCTTAAAATATTCTTAAAAGTTCAGGCTACAATAATATCGAAAAAAAATGTATTGGGTCTATGCATAATTTCGTAGTGAAAATCGATTAACTTCAAACGCAAAATATTTTTCAAGAAAAGCGTTTTTGATCAACTAAATATATTTAATTCTGTTCAGTGATTATCTGCCATCTCTTCACGAGCTTCAGTATCCCCTTTCATATAAGGCCTGAGATCTTTGGGCAAAGAACTAATCCAAGTAGTTTTCAAGGTCGTCCAGGGAGCTGAAGGTTTTATTGTTCAAACTGTTCTGTAGCGCCCGCAACAAATTATAATCTGAAGGTGCAAGGTACGGTCTATACGGTGGGTGCACCATAACATCCCACCCAAGTGGCAATAACTTTTGCCGGGTCATCAGAGAAACGCGTGGTTCAGCGTTGTCTTGGTATGGAGCACTACACCCTTGCTGTTCACCAATTTGGGCCCCTTCGGATCGATTGCTCGCTTCAATTTGGCCACTTAGTCGAATTAATCGTTATATTAGATAGAAGCAGCTCATAATAGGCGATTCCTTTCCAATCCCACCAGATACACAGCATGACCTTCTTCGGGTGTTATCCAGCCTTTGCGACCGTCTGAGCAGCCTCTACGAGCTTCGACCATGACCTTTTTCGACTGACATTGTTGTAGACAATCCACTTTTCATCCCCAGTAATCATTCGCTTTAAAAATCGCTCATTTTGAGGGCGTTTGAGCAGCAAACCGCAAGCTGATGTTCGGCCCATTAAATTCTTTTCGCTCAGTTCGTGCGGCACTGAAACATCAAGCTTCTTTACCGTCCCAAGCTTTCGTAAATGTCTCGAAGCAGTTGATTGGTCAATTTAGAAGTTAAGTCCGATCTCTATAGTCGTCGGAGTCGATTAAAGCCTTAATTGTGTCGACACCAATAGTAACTGGCCGACCGGAACGAGGAGCATCTTGGAGATCAATATCTCCACAACGAAATTTTGTAAACCATTTCCAACGTGCACTTTTGCTTACGGCATTCTGTCCGTATACGGTGCATCTTTTTTTTTTTATGTTTGCGACGCGTTTCTGCCTTTTCAGAAATAAAAAAGCGAACTGCATCGAAAATACACGTTTTTTTCCTTCCATGTTCAAAGTAGAACGAAACTTCCTACACGTCACGGATCTTGATGGATATTTTTTTAAATATCGGAACAAGTTTCAGCTTTCACTTAATATATAACCCTCTACATGGTTGACGCATGTGTGAGCGGAGAAACAAATGCGAACAATATTTTTTCGCGTATATAAGGCCTTAAGCTGAATCATTTCAACCGAACCAAATTTTCCGGAACTTTTGAGTGGAAATGTTTCTTCTCAAGCTCATTCATCAATGAAATTCGAGCACGAAAAAGCAGCAATGACATTATCACGTTTGTATTCGTAAAGGGTATGTATTTCCGTAATTTTTATTAGAAGGGCGTATCAATTTGATAGGCAAAATGCGTTAAGTTATTCACGTATTCTCATATTGCTCTCGTCTTTCGAGTTGGAATATTCTCAACATATTTCTTCGTCGTTCTCCGGGTTATATAGCTATACACGTTCCCGGATATCGTATAGGACTTCCGCAGTCACGTTGCGCACGGCCTCTCAACCCTCTTCCCTATACTTACATGTATCACAGGATATTCGTAACCCAGTTGTCTGAATTTCCAAAGCTCAACGAGATTCCTCACTCGGATGAATAATACTTTGCTCCATTGCCTACAATCCTTACGAACACTTTCATGAATTTTCGTTGCTTCGCTCAAGCTCAGTGAAATTTTTCTCCTATCTTTCCTCCATTTATCTCCGAATATATTCACATCATTCGTTCTTCGAGCCTGACCATTCTGTGTAATGGCATTAATGACCTTTGCGAAAGAAATAATTATTAATAAAGGCCTGCTAGCAATATTCGTCACAGACGTTGAGAAAATAAATTGAAATGAAAAATATGCCTTCAAACAAATGCGTAGATCTTTTAGCGATGTGTTAAATGTATAACAAAAATGAAAATTGCACTTTAAGAATTGAGGAGTTTCGACACTAAAATCGAAATGCTTGTAGACAATTGAAATTTGTATCATCGCGAGATTCATTTCGGATGCATTAACTGTCCAAAAATCGATCAGTTTCACAGCATAGTTTTGGAGATTTTTCGTGTTCACGTTGAACCTTTATCCATTTGGTAATACACATGACACCTTGTCAACAGTAGTTATAAGGCTGTAGGAACAAAGATAATATCAAGATTTAGATTTAAAAAAACTGAGCAAACCGTGATTATACTGTTAGGAATATCGTGTTAAATAATCAAGTGGTTTCTCTACTATGTTCATTAATAATACTCGAAAAACGATGTGAATTTTTCAACAATATTGGAGTAGAAAATTGTCCAATAATCATTCATTTTTATATGAAATTTTATTTGCAAGAAGTCAATAGCCTGCCGAAAACTTATTGGATTTTCATCCCCACTCTTGCAGCCGAGGAACGGTATCGAAACTCCTGAACGAGTTTACCGAACATTTGAATAGATTTGGAAGATAATTGATGAGACTGTACAATCATTTCGCGTAAACACTCGAAACGAATAGGTACCAAAAATACAAGTTTTTTTTTTCAGTGACCGCAGCGAATGGGTATCGTTCTTTCGAGCATCGAATTTCCGGAGAACATAGGCAGATTCGCTTTACGATGGGTACTTTTGCAACAATTTTATGAGAACAAGCGTGGGAGTGGAAGAAGGAAGGAAAGAAATAAAAAGAAATCCTAGTGCCCGGCTCGTGCAGAATTTCGAAATAAATTTGCATCAGTCCTACTGTACCTAATATACATAACTACCCGTGTTTGGCCCTGATACTCGTGCGCCTCTCGACACGTAGTATGGCCTGTCGTATAGTGTGTAAGTACCATGGATTCTAGAATTCTCGCAAGGTACTTACTCCGAAGTCGCGAGGGAGACTCCTCCTCTCCTTGTTCGTTCAACGGCAGAAACTCACGCCGGGCAACAAGACGAGAGAAAGAGAAAAACAGCTGGGAAAAAATAGGAACAAAAAATCTGGTGAGGCGGGGGGGGGGGGGGGGGGGCTACACCAAGGGGGTAGGTTTTTGTAGTACAGCAAAGAGTTGCGCGTGTGCGCATCGAGCCCGGAAAAGAAAAGATATACGAAGTGCCTTTTACGCTGAGGAGAAACGACCGACCTCAGTGGAGCTTGGTTCTGGTAGTTTATATAGCGAGTTGCGGGGATCCTTACCTCTATAGCCAACGAGTGGGCTTACTACTTCTCGCGCCGGTTTTGGCTTGAAATTCCGTGGCGAGAATCCTCAACCGATCCTTGGACCCCGTTCCAATCGTCCGAACACTCTTTTTCTCTCTCAATCTCTCTATCTCCTCTGCCGTCTCTCTCTCTCTCTCTCTCTCCTCACGGCAAGACGAAATTTACAATCTTCTCTCCTAGGAGATACTTCTATGGCGCAATAGTTCTTTCGCTGCTATCGTGATCCCCAGCCTATATTACACACTTCATCCTTCTAACTTCACTTCATCCTAGCACAAGAAGAGATGGAGAAACTTTTAGCTCAGAATTATAAACGAACAATACCCGCAGGCTTACCGGGTGCAGCGGAATAATCGCTTTAACTGCACAGAGAGAAAAGTCCATGGTATTTACAACAAACGCGCATGGTAAAAGAAGGAATAGTAACATTTCCTATAGTTTATTGACATCGTAATCATAATATGGTTGACACAAGTATCAGCAAAAAGAATAACCAAACATGCGATTTGCGTAGCATGTTTGACTATCTATTATCACCGAAATAATTATTAACTATTGTAGAAGGCTTCGCAATATATTGGGATGTTGAATAAGTTCTCGCTGTTTTGCAACAGATGGCGTTAGCAGAACTGCGTGCGTGTAGTTCAAGATGGTAACGCATCTATAAAGAAGTACTATAAGCAAGCTTGAAAATTAGGGTTTTTCTCATTTCGCCGAAGTGTAAACAACTTTTTTTTTTTCACAGTGTTAAACATGTCAAATTTCGTGGCAAAAAATAATATTTGCAGGATATTTTATTGCACTATTTTTTTTTTTTTTTAATCTGAAGCACACAGAATTCTTGTTGAGACGTACGGTGACCATGCTCTTTCGGAAACAACATGCAGAGATTGGGTTAGATGTTTCAAAAATAATGATTTTGATGTTGAAGATAAAGAACGCTCTGGCGCACCGAAAAAGTTTGAAAACGAAGAATTGGAGGCATTACTTCATGAACACTCATGTCAGACGCTAGCTGAACTTGTAGAATCATTAGGAGTTGATCACACAACAATTTCGAAACGGTTGAAAGCATTAGGGATGATTCAAAAGCAAGGACATTGGGTGCCGTACGACTTGAAGACGAGAGACGTCGAACGGCGTCTTTTCACGTGTGAACAGCTGCTTCAACGGCAGAAAATAAAAGGTTTTTTGTATCGTATCGTAACTGGCGATGAAAAATGGATGCGCTACGATAACCCTAAGCGTAGAAAATCGTGGGGTAAGCCCGGCCATGCATCAACATCGTCGGCAAAGCCGAATATCCATGGTTGCCCGCTTCTGTTCTGAATTTGGTAGGATCGGCTGGGTGAAGTTTATTATGAGCTACTCAAACCGAACGAAACCATAACGGGAGATTGCTATCTACTACAATTGATGCGTTTGAGCCAAGCATTGAAGGAAAAACGGCCGCTATACGAGACACGACAAAGTGATTTTTCGCAATGCCTGCCCCGAAAGTGCGATTTTCGATTGGTGTTTAGCGTGCGGAAAGTGGCTTATTTCTCAACGATGCTTACTTTCCCGCACTAGTGCGGGAATGTGAGACTTTCCCGCACTAGTGCGGAAAAAAATCTATTTATAGCTCACTTTACCACATTGATTCGCGAAAAAACGGTTTTTTTCACGGTTGATAGTTTTTTGTTCTACGATTTTGGATCGATTGAACAAACTTGAATGTAACGAAATTCATGTGATATGAGACGTCAACTTATCACAGTCGTATTTTCTGATAAGGAAACGATCTGAACTGATCTGATCTGATTCTTATCCGGAATGGATAAAGAAAATGAGTGCCCGAGAGCGTCTACACCGGTGGAACTTATTGAAGCGGCTATATCTGCCGAAGAGAAATTACTACCGAAGAAATCAAAGGACAAATATTTGAACACTTATACAAAATTTATGGAATGGAGAGTGTCTAAAAAAACAACCTCATTTTCGGAAACAATTTTAATAGCGTATTTCGATGAGCTATCACAAAGTGTTAAACCATCGACTCTTTGGTCTCAATATTCAATGCTAAAAAGTACTTTGAATCTGCGTCAAAACGTTAATATAAAAAATTATGCGAAACTTACGGCCTTTTTAAAAAGACAATCAATGGGATTTGCAACCAAAAAATCAAAAGTTCTGTCATCCGAAGAAATTGAAAAATTCATAAATGAAGCCTCGGACATTAAATATTTGGCCACGAAGGTAAAATTTGACATTTACACTCTTACATTTATAAATAGTTCAACGACAATGATAATTACAGGCTGCTTTGATTGTCGGCATAACGGGCGTGTGTAGAAGAGAAGAACTCTGTAACATCACTGTCAGTGATGTCGCGAATATCGACTCAACGACAATTCTTGTAACTCTCCCAAATACTAAAACGAACATCAAGCGATCGTTCACAATCACCGGCGCATTTCACGACATTTTGAAAAAATACGTAGCATTACGTCCAACAGACTCAAAAACTAACCGTTTCTTTTTAAATTATCAACACGGAAAATGTACCCAACAACCGATTGGCATAAACAAATTTGGGAGTATGCCTAAAGAAATTGCGCAGTACTTGAATTTACCAGACCCTGAAAATTATACCGGCCATGCTTTTCGACGAACTTCAGCAACTTTACTTACCAATGCTGGAGCGGATATTACAACGATGAAACGTCACGGGGGCTGGAAATTAAATCAGGTGGCTGAAGGTTACATAGAGGATTCAGTGGGCAACAAGAAACGAATTTGTGAGAAAATCACGCAATTCGTTAATGTATCAAAAACCAATGTTTCTGCGACTTCAACATCAATCCCATCAACGTCAAAAATGATCAGTTCCCAAAACCTTTGCGAAGTACATGTTAATGTACCGCAATTGAATAATGCAGATTGTAGAGTGCTTCATGGAAATTCGGATCAAGCTTCGCAACAATCTTCAAATACAAGAACCATGACCTTTAATATAAATAATTGTTCAAATCTTACATTTCATGTAAACGAAAAATAAACTTAACGCTGGTTATATGCGAGTTCTTATTTGAATATAATTGTTATTTATTTTGTTGAATCTCAAATCCCACTTTCGAGACAGTCATTGCAAAAAATAATGTATGGGACATGTGCGAAAAAAAAAGAATTACATCGCGCGTAAGTTGCCGAATTCGCCTCGACTTATGGTGCATTTCTCAATCGTACTCGTGTGGTTACAGCACTCGCCTTCGGCTCGTGCTGCAAATCACACTCGTACTCGTTTGAAATGCACCATAAGCCTTTGGCTCATGCGGCAACTTCACGCGCGATGGAATTCTTTGTTTTCCGCACTTGTAGCATAAATTACTATTGCAGCATAACAACGCTCGGCCAGATGTTGCAAAACCGGTGAAAATCTACTTGGAAACGCTTAAATGGAAAGTCCTACTCCACCCGCTGGATTCACTAGATATTGCCCCTTCCGATTATCACTTGTTCCAATCGATGGAATATGGCCTGGCTGAGCACCACTCCCATTCTTATGAAGATGCCGAAAAATGGGTCGACTCTTGGATAGCCTCAAAAGACGTGTCGTTTTTCCGACATGCAATTAAAATGATGGGAAAAAGTAGTGGCTAGTGATGGAAAATACTTTCTGTGGAATGGTTTTTACTCATTTTTTAAATTAAAGCATTAATTTTCACGAGAAAAAAAACAACTAGAACTTATTCAACATCCCAATAAAGATGGTTAATTCAGTGCTATGACAAAATCGGCGCACGAATACTAATTTTGTATGCGTTACGTTAGGTTTCTTCAGGTTAAACTTCTACCATTTTATTTAAGTTTGTACAATTCATATGGTTAATATTAACGTTTGTCGAGTACAATTTGCTAAAAGACCTTACGAAATGTGACTATTCGACACAAAATTATGGTAATGATTACTTATAGCGAAGATACAAATAATTTGCAGCTGGAGCAAGCACAGCTTAGTAGTTTTGAGAACTATGCGTTTTTTTTTTTTACAAATTATTACCCAGTATGTTTGTTGCATTGCAAAAATATGATATTAATTCGACACTTCTTCTTGTAGGACATACATTACTATTCGTCCGACACCTTCTGTACGACACCTTGAACACCTTCCATTCTTGTAGGACACACATTACTATGCACATATCGGGCAGTATCATATAAAAGGTACCAATCCTTATAAACATCGTCGCCAATCACGTGCAACCTTTTTTATTGATGTATTCATCCTTCGCTATTAGGATCTTAGGGGAGTTAATTTTGTATTGTATAAGGCAGGGATGGCCAAACTTTTGAAGTATGCGATCAACTCTACGATTCAAAATATCCCTGGCGGTCTATCGCCGGCAATAGTTTTAAACCCAAACAAACCCAAACATATTTATTCAATGAAAAATTTCTAAACTAGTTTTACAAAGCTCTCATATAACATTTTTGATCAATAAAATAACTTAAAACTCTTTTATTTTTGAAAATGTATTTCTAAACATTGTGTCTTTGACTCTACGTGTGGCACTGCATATTCTCCACAAGTTTTTGTCCACGCAAACAGATAGTTAAATGTTCGTCTGTTAACCGATATCGATGTTTCGTTTTTATCGCATTCATAGTAGGAAACGTTTATTCACAGAAAATAACAATTTTTCGTAATTTTTGTTAAATTGATTTTACTCACGGGCTACTGAAATCGTCTATTCATTTTATGAAAACCTACTATATTATATAGTATTGGACAATGAACGTATGGTTGTAAGATTGGTGGTTGTGGTTACCATGGATGCATAATTCATGCATCTGCTAAAATATCAATAAGCAGTACTATATTTTTGACAGTAACTATGGTTATAAAGTATTAATGTCCTCTCAGGGAAATATCAAACATGGTTAAAGTATGGTTGAAAACACTATACATTTCTGTCAGTGTGTCATTCAAACTCGTTCGAAAAAAGTTTGATCATTGGTTCATTAATACGTCTCCGATTTCTATGCTTTGATCGGAAAAAGCCTCAAAGAAAAGACTGAAACCGCGGAATTACTAGAGATATAGAATGGACAAACGGGAAATGGTCGTGAACTTTGCGCGCATCCAGAGTATAGGCAAGTTACGTGAAGTGAGGAACAAACCGGTGGAAAAGAAAGAGAGACCGGGATATCCTATACCCGCAGATATAACCCCGTCGGATTACTGGGTTCGGCAAGATCCAACGGAAGGGTTGACACGGTAATACTGGTTATCATCGCGCTGATTGCAACAGCTCTATATATACTACAGATCCATATATATATATATATATATATCCAACGTCCCTCGATGTATTTCAGCGGGCAAAACGTGGCCGCCATATATTCCCTTTCTGTATACAGGACTCTTGCCAATCCGACAGTCTTACGTACACTGTCATCATTTCGATACATCCAGCTGATTGGACAGCTTTTCGCTCACATCGGTACCACAGCGAGGGCTCTCGATTCTCCGCACATGTATTGTATCAGCTGCTAAATATTACTTGAGATAAGCATCTTTTTATACGTCATTGGTGTCGATGTGCGCGAAAAATTGTCGTTTTACGCTTATTTTATTTTTTTTATTTTGGTGCGTCATAGCACGTGGTCTTGTGTTGATAAATAACATGGTCGTGTGTTGCCGTGCAGGAAAACTTGTTCTTGTACGATTATTTTACTTTTTCATTTTTGCACGTCTATTTACGTGGTCGTGTGTCGGTAAATGTGAACCTACCGTTTCTTTGCGTTACCTGAAAAAACAAATAATCGTACCCGTAATCACTTTACGGGGAGGGGTGAGGGGATCCTTTAGCCAGCCGAAAATAAGAAAAATTGCGAAAAAATGTTCTGTCGAAGCTATACATTCTACATAGATAAAATTTGATGTACACGTTATTAATTAATTTTCTAGAATCTGTTTTTTATATTTAAAAGTGGCGGCTGTACGTAATGCGCCCGAGTTGTTCCACGGTGTACAGCCTAGCGTCTGGTGCGTTAGTCTGAAACATCAGAGCGAAGAAGTTTTAGATTTATAAGACCCACATGCTCTATGTGAACCAATAAAAATAAAAATTTGACAAATGGTACGTATGTGAAAGAATGTTCTATTTTTCATGAAATGTTTACTATAGCATTTCTTAATGGAACAGTAGTTTTTTAACATACTTTTCAAAGGCCTTTAGGTTCACATAAGCGACAATTATGTTACCTAAAAGTTTGCAAAATTCCAAAATGACCGATTAAATGGTTTGTAAGTTATCTTGTACGAGGTTGACGAAAAAGTGGTTGTCAGATAAACGCGTTTAAAGTTTCTAGAATCAAAAATCTTTTGACTAAATGACATACCGATTAATTTGTGATTCCGGGGCCAATAATTAGTCCTTTAACTGCCTCGTGGAATTCATTTTCGGCCATAAACTCTTCTTTACATGATAAAGGGATCTCTCTCATTAAATTAAAAACTCGAATAGATAAATTAATTGTTATTTCTCGCTTCAAATGTTTATTTGAATACGTTGATCTATCTTGCTCAATAATGAACGAGAGCGGTCGGAAAATCTGGCCGTTTTAAATTTGATTAAATGGAAAGAGATGCCAAAATTTTTTGTAGCTTCTACCAAATCTCTGTATTTCCTAGTCTTTGATGTCGGAAATTTTGCACGTTGCTTTCTCGTTAAATCCTTTCTAACGCGTGTTGAGATTGGATCCGGCATAGGTAGGCATTTCCAACTATTCGCGTGAATCTGAAAGCTTTCGCGCGAAGCTTTAGCGCCCCCCGGCATCCGCCGAGAGAGTTGGACCATTCACAAGAGATTCGGAGACACATTCTCGCGTATCACCAGAATTCCTGGTGAACACATCATGCTCGCAAAACTCATACCCACCCGTTTTCTGTATCGAACCCTGAATGGAACCCCCGCTCTTCTCGTATAAAATAAGAGAAAACCTCCATGGTTGTAGGAAAAAAACTTTAAACTTTGGTGAAACCCGCAGGGCTTTCTCACTGATTCGTACAGTTCATACGCCATCTTTTCTCCTTCACAGTTGTCGCTATTGTTCCCAAGGCCACGGTTCACATTTTCGCGACCCAGACGGACCAAAGTCGATGAAACTTACGATATAATGAGGAAAGAGGCAAAGACAAAAAGATACGTTGTTCACAACGATTGAATTGCTCGTCACCAAAGGATATTTTGAACTTGCTATATCGATGTAATGGTGGTCATTAGCATATCCTACTGGTCATTTTGAGGATATATATTTCTATCCATTTTGAGTCCATATATTTCTTTTAAGGAGGTTGGAGCGTTACCCCCACAATCCAGGATTAAAAAAAATATATATTGGGTGAAGTAAAAAGTTCTGAGCGTTTTCCGCTAGATGTCTTTAATGGGCCATATCGCACGATGTATACATTGCATCGGGTCATACTATACGGCGATTTAAAGGTGACATTACGCTTCAAAAAAAAGTTCTGTGACAGTTTTGTGTTTGGTGAAGCCAGTTGTGTGTTACAGCGTTCCAAAAGGGAGGTAAAAAAAGAGAAAATTCGATACATTCTTCAGTACCACTACGACCAAGGTGAAAAGGCGGAGCAGGCGGCTAAACAAATTTGTGTTGTCTTTGGACCCAATACAGTATCGAATGCAACAGCAAAGCGATGGTTCCAACGATTCCGTTCTGGTAATATGGACGTCGAAGATGAGGCACGCTCTGGTAGGCCAATCGTCGAAAACGTCGATAAAATCATGGAAATCGTCGAGTCGGACCGGCATTTGAGCACTCATTCAATTGTCCAGGAACTGAATATTAGCCAGAAAACCGTTGGGAACCACTTGCATAAGGCTGGTCTCAAGGAGAAGCTCGATGTATGGGTGCCACACGAATTGACGCAAAAGAACCTTTTGGACCGAATTGATGTCTGCCATTCTTTGCTGAAACATAACGAAATCGACCCATATTTGAAGCGGATGGGGACTGGCGATGAAAAATGGGCCACATACGAGAACAACAGCCGAAAAAGATCGTGGTCCAATCGCGGTGAGCCGGCCCAAACGATCGCCAACCCCGGATTAACGGCCAAGAAGATTTTGCTGTGTGCTTGGTGGGATTGGAAGGAATCATCCACTATGAGCTGCTCCCATCGGGCCAAACACTCAATTCGGACCTCTACTGTCAACAACTGACCAGATTGAAGCAGGCGATCGACCAGAAGCGGCCAGAATTGGCCAATAGGAAGGGTGTTGTGTTCCATCAAGACAACGCCAGGCCGCACACATCTTCAACGACGCGCCAGAAGCTCCGAGAGCTTGGATGGGAGGCTCTACTGCACCCGCCGTATAGTCCAGACCTGGCACCAAGCGGTTATCACCTTTTCAAGCATTTGCAAAATTTTCTTGATGGTACAAAACTGGCCTCAAGAGAGGCTTATGAAAATGAGCTGGTCAAGTTTTTTACCATTAGGGACGAGGACTTCTTCAATCGCGGAATTATGAAATTGCCTTCAAAATGGACAAAAGTTATCGAACAAAAGGGTGCATATTTGATCTAAATCGGATAATCTTAACTATGATAATTTCATCGTCGAAATAAAGCGAAAAACCGCTCAGAACTTTTTACTTCATCTAATATATGTTATTGTTCAGACTCTACTGAATCTATACGAATTTTTTGAAATTTTCTCACCACAAAACACCAGAGCTAAAAAATAGTTTATTGTATGTAGTATTACGTGCGGTGAGATGGGTAAGACGTTCACGAGTGAGGTAATTTTTTTTGGCTATTTAGCACCAAGATAAACTACTTCTAAGAAGGGATTAACGTAAACTGAAACTTTGTTAACATTTAGAAAAAATAAAAGCCCATCTTGCTCATTGTAAACTATGTATATTCAATATTGAACCATCAAGGTTTCATAAAGGATTACGAATCTTTTTAATCTTCAAATCGTTCTAATATTTCAAATATTTTTAATCTAATAAAAGATTACGACTCTTTTATAATAATCATCAATAATGTTACGACTCTATCAAGTTCGTAGTAATACAACAGTTTTTCTTTTTCAGGTAATAATAGTATAAAAATGTATAATTTTGCCCTTTAATTATATATTTTATGAAAACTTAGCATCTACAGAATATACCTCGCATGAATTTTTTTGAGGTTTTTTTTAAGAAGAAAAACTCATAAACCATAATTTGACTCAACTAGACCGCTCGAACCTCCTTAAGGGGGTATTCTAATCTAGAGGTCACGGTTTCAGAAAAAAAACAAAAATCTTTTTTCTATCCATTTTTTACGGTCTTGTTATTGATGTTTCGAGAAATAGCAACAAAAAATTTGGTGGTAAAAAATATAAAAATTGCCAAAGTTCTGAGCCTCCAAATATGGCCGTGAAAAAAGGGGTTGAGGCGGTTAACATGATTCTAAAGCTCTCAACCATCTGAAACAGAAATAAAATCAATTTTCTTTATCAATGAGAATGTCATCATTGCAGGTACCAAGAAGAATTATTTTTTAATGATAACTGCCCGAAAAACGAGTTAATTTTTTGTTTTATAGTAATAATAATACTGAAGTAAATCGGTTGAATAGAAACTCGGGATTATATGTCAACTAGGTTGGAAAAAGTATTTTCGGGAAAAACGTGCCTGAAGTCTTGAATACAATTTCAGACAACCGCAACTATCTAAGTGCTATAATGGCATGTTATACTTACGTTATATGAATCAGCTATTCCTGTCTTATAAGATGGGTCTTCCTCGCCTTCGAGATTATGATTTTCTGAAGCTCGTTCGTCCCTACGAGCAATTCTAGCTTCCTTAGAATCTTGTGATTGTCCAATTCGCGCCGGTGCAGCCTCTCGATCCGGCCGTATTGAAATCGCTATAACTATGTAAATATTGGGATTTTCGAAATTTCCTTTTGAGTACATATTCTTAACAACCTAAACTTTAAGAAAATGGCAAAAAATCGTTTTTTTTTCAATTTTTAGACTAGAATATCCCCTCAAACAAATCGCTGATTTGTGGATAGGACAGGCCTTAAAAGGATCTTTACACAAATATACGTACTTGCATCCAAAGGTGAATTTGGATACATTAGGCTTTACATAATTTGAAGTCTGAGGACAATAAACTACTGTTTCGAAGCGTCCTCAAAATGAAATGCCTTCAAAATCACCTTCCCTCGTACATATGTGTGTATGAGTGCACGCGTCTGTGCACATATACTCATGCAATAATACATAGAAACAGTGAGTTCGAAGCAACACATTCACATAAAAACTTACGAGATTTTTCAAGTACTAGTACATGAAATACCAAGGAGACAAAGCGGATAAAAGCCCCTGACTCCGCGATGCACACGATTATTTATATACCAAAACCATGTTGACCGAGGTTTTGTATTGTTAAATACATATGACTGCAAGCATGTGTCATAGCTGTGGTGCATATGTAAGGTGTCTCGCACATGGAAGCTGTATAGCACGCGCAGCGCGAGGGTGGACGGGGCGCAGCCGCCCCCCCCCCCCGTAGACACCAAACGTGGCTTTGAAATGTATCAGCATATACACAAATGCGTCGTACGTCGATTCATAGAGGTCTTTTGATTTTAATGGCAATATTTCGTGTGTCGTCTTTGTCGCGGCTTCCTTTAGATCTGGCGGCGTGTATTGGAGCCACTCATCGCTGCTATGTTTTTTAATATCACTCATTATTTGTTTAATTCTTTTATTAATGATTTATCTCGCGGCGAGATCGTCGATGCTTTGTCTCGGTGTCACGTGAGAGTGAAGTTGTTTTTTCCCTCAAATAACGCCTCAGCGTACATAATAATTCCTCGAACTAACGACTGAGGGCAGCACCCAACGACCGACAGCTGTTGTACCGGGACGTTTCACAATTTTTAAATCCTAGGACGTAAAATACCTCTTTTACGTACCGTTTACACGCACGAAAAAGCGAGGAAAACATGTTTGTGGTATATCAAAAAAATTAAATGTCTGCAATAATCTAGGCATTCAACGAGAATGGAAATTTATCCACCTTGATCGTCATTTCGATAAGTCTTAGAACGTTTCGAAAAAAATGATTCCAATAATTCAAAGCCAAAACTCAAAATTTGTTCAAGCCGCGTAATAGCAATGAATCCCAACGAAGATGACAATTGTAAAAAGAATCAATGTCTGGAAGCCTTTGAAATTTGGGACCTCTGGTCTTCGGCGAAAATTCCCTAATATGCCATGTATATTGTATACGATCCTGACACTCGACTATACGGCCTATCTCTCCGGGTTCTCTTGTCTTGATGGGACGAGCAGCAAGCTCGACAATCAACAGAGAGAGCTGTCGAGGGTAGACAAGAGCGAGAAATTGAGAGGGAAGACAAGCAGTAGGTTGTTAGAGCCTATATACATGTATATATAACGTGTCTCTCTGTATAACGGTTGGAGAGGTAGGGTGATTTCCCGAAGTTCTGATGGTGTCGGTACAGTGTCGTGCTGGTTTATTGCGGTCTCGCGGTTGTCCGTGGTTGGTTGATACGGAGTGGGGCCCCGAAAAGGGACAACGGGGGATGATTCCGAGTGTCCGACTGAGAGCGAGAGGGCTGGAGTGTCTGCAACGTTGCTTCTCCGTGTGTGTTTCTCTCTGCTTTTGTGTAATTGCGCGGCTCAGTGTGTACGGGCTTTCGAGAAATCTGGCATCGTTGATGCTCTCCTTCGCTTGCACAGCTGTAGCTGCAATGTTCGAACGTGGGCTGTTAGAACTACTAGTCGTGTTATGCCAGTGGTAACTCTCTGTACGTACCAGACGCTCTATCTCTTCTCCTTCAGCCGGTTGGGAGGATCGTCACATAGTGGCATGACGATAGCCGGCAGCAGCAGCAGCAGCAGCCGCAGCAGGCTCGAAACCATCACTGCATCCACATTCGTCCTATCTATATATACGAACACCCCTACCGCGCTTGTAATGACGATAAGGTCGTAACCTACCTCGTTTTGCCCCCTAAATCGTGCGGTTTGTGACCTTTCGACGCTTACTGACTATGGTGAATATATATAGGCGTACACATACGTATATATCTGTATGAGCAATAGGCGTTACAGACGTATCTCCAGGCCGTGCTGTACCGTACACGCCGGTAAATTACGCGTTGACTAGAGTCGCTGACAAGTGCAATGCGCGCACGAACCGCGTGGCTTCTGTACAACACAGCCTGCTAGTCGTACACTGTCCAAAGCTAAACAGCACACGCGTACGTATCCAGATTTGGAGGGGGTGTGGGAGTACGATTGTTATGTGTCGCGTTTGTAGCTTGCATATGAACGCATGCACACACATACATATATACGTGTGTGTATGTATGTGTGTGTGTGTGTACGCTACGTCGGAGTTAACCTCGCCACTGTCAGCCCCGGTCCACATGGCTATGAATTATACAGTCGATTTAATAAAGACACCGCGCGGGGGTGTACGCGAGAAGAAGCATCGCGGGTTTTATAGATGGGACAGAGTCCATTTAAAGCTCACACCTGCGGACACGATTTTGGAAATTGCTGCCTCGGGAACGGCCCACTGTGAAAATTTTAATTTTAATATTGACCTTTTGATTCGTTTGACTTTCATCGAAACTCGTGCAGAAACGAATTGAACAGTGTTGGCGCCGAAAGAAAAAAAACATTTTCGGCGCTAACACTGTTCATTCTTTTGTATAAATGAAAAATGGTACAAACGACTGCGAGCAGCATGAAATGTTTCGTACATGTAGAGAAAAGTCCATGGTATTTACAACAAATGGCCATGGTAAAAGAGGGAATATGAAAGTTTCCTATTGTTTATTGTCACCACAATCAAAATATGGTTGACACAACTATAACCAAAAGTATATGTAATGATGTGATTAGGTTTAACCATTTATCATCTCCGAAATAATTATTAACTATTGCAAAAGGCTTGACAATTTAGATATGGTTAATTCGGTACTATCGCAAAATCGGCCCACAAATATGCTGCATACTGTACGTTAGGTTTTGTTCAGTTGAAGCTTCTACTATTGAATTTAAGTTTGTACAGTTCATATGGTTAACATTAACGCTTGTCGAGTATACTTTGCAAAAGACCATACGAAAAGTGACTATTCGAAACAAATTTATGGTAATCTTTACTTATAATGAAGACGTAAATCATTTTCAGCTGGAGCGAGCTGGGCTTAGTAGTTTTGTTACATTGCAAAAATAGAATATCAGTTCTACACTTCTTCTTGTAGTTCACTTCGTGTTCTTGTAGAACACACATTACTATGCATGTAGCAAGTCGTATCATATAATATAGCGACTACAAATTTTGATCTGGCAACCTGAAAACTGATCAGGTTGCTATCAAGCTGCGGCCCGGAATTCCATAGTACGGCATTCCTGAACAGTGTCGGACGTCCACCGAATCAGTGGAAGCGTAGTATGGGAGTAAGAAGGCACCTTAAACAGGCCGAAGTAAGGTAGCCTGTATGCCGCCGTAACATTATTCCCATAGGCAGCGTGTTCCAGCACGACTGATCTGTGCCTCATGTCGACCGGATCAGTGGAACCGTAGTACAAGAGTAAGAAGGCTACTTCAGTTTTGCCTGATCAGGATACCTTCCCGTGCGGAAAATTGGCAGGGCATCCCTAATACAATTCGGGGCCTTCAAGGGATTGTTTGTGGAGTCCATAGTAGGGTTTAGCGCAAAACAGGCGGACCGGGCCCCTAATAGGGAATGGTAGGGTAGGTCGGTTGACTAAAACTATGGTCTAAGGACGGAAACCAAGTAAAGGCTTTTAATGAGTGTAGTTGTACATTCCTTAGTAGCGATTTCCCCGATACTACTAGACTTTGCTATTATAGGGGCAAATCAGTATAAATTGCTTGACTAAAGTATTTGTGGCATAATAATTATCGAGATCGATTAAATATAATAATTAAACTATGCGTTTAGTAGACGAGCTGTGATGCCTTGAACCAACACGCATGCAGTTCGTTCATTGGAAGAACGCGAGATCAAACGTGGCAAAATATGCGACAGAATTCTAAACCTCAAATGTATTGAAATAACACATTTCTTTATCACAGTGCACACACACGCACGTATGCATATGGCTGCAATAATTTTTAAGAGGCACCGTTGAGACAATTTTAAAGGCCCTGGTTATTTTGCCTTCAACGCCCCTCGGTAGCAAAGTGTGACCGGCCGCTGATGGCCCATGTGAGGCTTCCAGACTAGGGCCTTAATAAAGTTAGGGAAAATTAAGATGGGCCTGATCAAAGCCCGAACTCAATTTCCACACGGGTTCTTCTTCCTGCACGGCGGTTCCTCTGATCCGGTTGGCATACGACACAGACCAGGTGTGCCTTACTACGGTATACGGACCGCAGTCTGTGATAGCTGCCTGCTCTATGTTGAGGCGGCTGAAGACATAGACAACGAAGGAATAGGTTAAGGCTAAAAGTGATACTACTTAATAAAGTATAATTAGGTAGTGCGCTCAGCTTTAGAATTAGAAGACGTAGGTTCAAATCCTGCTGCTAGACAAAAACTTTAACGAGGCAAGACACGATTTAATCCAACTCTCATATATGCAGGAATATATTATAAATATAGCGTATGGAAACCAAAACTGCTACGGTAATTTTTTTATTCATCAGTTGTTAATTATTTATGTTTTCATTTCAGGCATAGATACGGCAGCCGGATCAGGGCCTCAAAGAGGGTACTGATCAGGGCTGTAACCGGCGTCTGTTTCCAGGCCCGATGCCAAAGAGCGTTTTACGCTCAGTGATGTCCTGATCGAGTAGCCTTTACGATGCCGTAGTACAGGATATGGCATGCCGGATCCGGCCCTAGTCTGCCCCGTAGCTAAATGTCTAGTCAGGATGGTACAAATCACTATGCACATCATCGCAAATTACAAACAACATTTCGTATGATTGTATATATACTTTAGTCGTGTTCGCTATTAGGATCTTAGTGAAGTTAAATTTAGATATTGCAAGGGAATATCCATTTTATGAAAACCTACTGTATTATATAGCATCGGACAATGAACATATGCTTGTAACATTGGTGTTTGCGGTTAACATATTTACATAATTCATGCCACTGCCAAAATATCAATAAGTACCATATTTTCGGCAGTAACTATGGCTATGAAATATTATTGTCCCCTCCGGAAAATAAAAAATATGGTTGAAATCACCATACATTTCTCTCAGCGTACACATAGCAATTATTTAATTTTATTTAAAAAAGATTTATTCGTGATTACCGCGCTTCGAAATTGTTTCGTAAAGTCTCCATCGGGTAGCGAACTTTCCGTGTTCACGAAATATTGCTTTCCGTCATTTCCTGACCCATTTCTCCCTACCAGTGCTTTCCGGCACGCGCTCGGTTTACATGTGGGTCTCGCTGAGAATCAAGCTCGTAACTTTTCGTCGGCGCGACCCCAAGCAGGATGTAATATCCTCTTAAGGATGGCTACACCGGGTGTATACGTGTATTAACTTTCTCGCCAACTGGTACAAAGAGCAGTGTGATATCTTCCATTCAACAATTTATCGCTTACCACGCGTATAGATATAAGCACAGTGCAATCATTTGCTTTGCACTATAACCACCAGTCATTTTATAACAATTTTCTTCATTCTCCAAAGTTTTGTGTCGTTTTCACGAAGGCTTTTGCTTGAGAGGTTACAGGTGTATTGATAGAATCCGGTAAGTAAATAATATGATAACACAAATGTGACTAATAAAGAAAACGTGGGACCGGCTGATTTGTCCCAAGCAGAAGACTTGAGAAAAAGAAGGCTTGCGGAATGCAATAATTCCCATATATGTTTACATTTGATGATTTACGTATACGTTATCGAAAAATGATATCGTAATTAGTTGATACAGCATTGTACAGCATTTTATCACGGTGAATTTAATTGACCGAATATCAATAATGATCATGCAATGAAAGTAAATCAACACGCACCTGTTGAGTATATACGATCATCAATAAATATCAATATATTCTTACCTCGATCATGATTTTCGGACCTGAGAATAATGTTATCGACAGTTAAGCGTGAAACCGTCGATAAACGTCGTGTATACCCAAAGCACATGTGTTGCAGGAGGTAACGGAGTGTTGTCGTTAGTTCTGTCGATTGGATCGTTAAAAGAGAATACGTATCGTGGGAATAGAGACTCATGAAAAATTTGCGTAACCTCGTGTTTTCTCATGCAAGTAAAAATCTTCGAAAAAGGAATTCAGGCATTGCTGACGAGGTTATGTGTGGCACGGGAACACGAAGCAGCCGAATGTCAGTACACAGGGAGAGAATTTTCTGGACCATATCCTACGTTTCTATCTTTCTCTTTCTCCCCGGAGCCCACTCTTGAACCAAGTAAGGGCAGAGAAGTGGACCTATCGACTCGAAACGAGTGTGCTCTCGACGTTAAAATCCCGATCGGTGCTCCCGTTTCTCAGGCCAGCTTCAACGACTCGTCTCTCTACCTCTCTTTCTCTCTTCCTCTCCCGATACTTTACTATGTACACGATACCGAAGCACCCTGAGTCTATCTTCCGACTTGCCTCTCTCGCTCTTTATCCCGTCGTTCGAGCCTAGGATTTTCGCCTCGTTTCGTTTCTACGTATGTCCGGACCTCGCGGTATCGGACGTAAACGATGCCACGATTGCGGACACGGTCCACCAAATCGTATGACTTTTTCTCTCGAGACGTAGTATATCGAAAGCGAACGAGCTTGCAGAGTGCTCCCAACAGCACCGGTACGGATTTAATAAAATATCGACTGGCCGAGCGTCTCTTATCGTCGGGACGATATACCCACCAAACCGTCCGTACCAGAAATGACCAACGTCCGTATAAAATGTTGAAAAACTATTCGGACTATTTCCTAGTAAAATGTGATTTTAGTATATGTTATACATGGCAATTTGAAAGTAATATACTTGAGAAATATATATTTTTTTCGAGGAGGTGAATTGTAGATATTTGCAAAACATTTATAATTGTTCAATTTGGATATGTTTAGGTTTGGGCATACACACACACACACAAAATTTGATTACAGTTATTACATAATGTTATAGTTACAGTTGTTATTACATAATTTTACAGTTATTACATTATACGTTTATCTTCCACGCATATGTGTAATGTATATACATTACTCCAAAGAATTAAAGGAACAGTACATTTCTTCCTTTTCTGAAGCTTCAAGTTTCTAGTTTTGAGATCATTTGGCTACATTTTTTGATATGCTACAGTTATCTTGCAACCATAACAAATAGCGCGAGACACAAATGTTCAAAATTTTCGTGTTTTTTTCCCAGGGTCCACGGGCTCGCGAAAATTTTCTTCACTTACCTTGTTATACATCAGTTACCTTGTTTATTCAGCTACAATTTCATTTTTTGTCAGTCTCTCTACGTCAATTTCTAGCTGAATTAACGGACTTTGAATGAAAAAGGATCCCTTTGCCTTTGATCATCGATATCTCAGCAACCAATGATCGCACAGGGATCTAAGGTGCAGTTTTGAAAACTTGAATACATTTTCTACAAGATCCGTTCATTGATTTTTGAGAAACAATTTTTTTTCCACCCTTAACATGAATTTGAAAGAAGTACAAAAAAATGACTTTTTCTGGTGTTTCAGTAAATCTACCATCTTCAGTAAATCTACGTTACAAATATTCATGAAAAGACTAACGTCGCCAGGTTTTTTTCCAGCTTAATGTACCCCCAATAGCCCTGTAAATTTTCAAACTGATCCATTGAACCATTTTTCCGGACCGATTGATCAAAGTTTTACAAAACAATTAAAGGAACAAGTGTTCCGAAACATCGTGTCATCATCATCAAAATGAAAAGACGAAATTATTCGACTTTTTTCCACAACTTTGAACTAGATACTTGTTAAATTCAAGAAAAAATTCGAAAAATAAAAAAAAAATGTTTATAAAAAAAAAAATGAGAGTATTAACTTTTAGTTAATGCGATTGAAGATGAGTGAAATTATGGTACGCGAAGGTCTAATCGCGTCTAATATAAGTCAGTATTGTTTCCTGAAATGTTTTACAGATTCAAAAAAAAAACAAAAATAATTTTATTTTATTTTTTGAATTTTTTTTCTCAAATTTAACGAGTAACTAGTGCAAAGTTGTGAAAAAAGTTGGAAACAATTGTTCTTTTCATTTTGAAGATAATTACACGATGTTTAGGAACGATACAATTGTTCCTTTAATTGTTTTGTAAAACTGTGATCGATCGCTCTGGAAAAACGGTTCGATGGGTCAATTTGAAAATTTACTGGACTATTGGGGGTACATTAAGCTGAAAAAAACCTGAGAACGTGAGTTTTTCCATGAATATTTGTAAAGTAGTAGTAGATTTACTGAAACACCAGAAAAAGTCATATTTTTGTACTTTTTTCAAATTGCTGTTAAGGGTGGAAAAAAATAGTTTCTTAAAAATCAATGAAAGGGTCTTGTGGGAAATGTATTCAAGTTTTCAAAACTGCCTCTTAATTCCCTGTGCGATTATTATTTGCTGAGATATCGACGATTAAAGACAAAATTATCCTTTTTCATTCAAAGTCGGATATCTCAGCAAAAAATTAACGTAGAGAGACTGACAAAAAACGAAATCGTAGCTGAATAAACAAGCTAACTGATGTTTGCATTGGTTCAACTGAAAAAAAAATTCCCGAGCCCGTGGATTCTTGAAAAAAAAACAAACAAAAAAATGAAAATTTTTGTCCCGTGCTATATCTTATGATTGCGAGAAAAACGTAGCTCTCAAAAAATTTTTGCGAAAATATCTCAGAACTGAAGTCTTGAAGCTTCAAAATGCTTTTTTTTTCATCTCGATACGACCATTTTTCACAGAGATACGGCGCTTCAAAAAACACTTAAAAAAAAGGAAGAAGTGTTCTGTTCCTTTAATTCTTTGGAGTAGTGTATTAAAAAAATATTTTCGTTGTATATATGTATAGATATTTATTTAAAAAATGTTATTATTTTATATACCGGATGGACCAATAACTATTAACAGTAGAAATATTGTGTAACCTATGAGACTTAAGGTAGTTTTGTAGTTTTGTTCAAATCTTACGAATTGTTTGAAATTTAAATATGGTGTAGACATGACCTTCATGGACTGACGCCCAAATTTTTATTCGATTCACCGTTTAATTTTAAAAAATGGCAATTTTTGACAGTTTAATTTCGTAGATATCGACTTTCAAAAAGTATTAATTTTATTCCACACGGAACTCAGGCACAACCAACTGCGAAGGGCTGATTGGCGCGTGGCTGGGAACTTGAAGCGTGTTTTTTTTCCGAGTTTTAGTAATTCTGCAAAGGACTTGAAATAGAATTATTCTGTCAACAAATTTAATTTGTTCAATTCATGCACATATATATGTCATATTTTTTAAGCGTTTCCACTTTTCACAACGAACCATCCTCAATAGAATTATAACTAAATTATTTCATTTCATTTTAGCAGCATTTGCTCGACACATGGCTGTCACAGCTTTCAGTCTTTGTCACGTACGATTGCAGCGCCGCTCTGTAGGATATACAGAGTGTACAACTCTGTCAAAAATTTATAACCAACAGCATCATATAGGCATTGGATTTTACTATACGCTGCGGCCGAAACTTTTAGCTCATACGTGTACCTACAGAACGTCCTCAAGAGAATGTTTTTCCTACAAAAGTTGCATAGTTCGAAGAGGGTCATCGAGTGATGGCTACGAGGTTTATCCAAGTGGATGCGCTTCTGAGATTTCAAGGTCACCTCCATTTTTTCAATGGGGCCCCTATTTTGTTCACAATTTTATCAAGAGAGTAAAAATAAGTTTACAAACCAAATTTCAAGATGATTGGTCAAAATTTAGTTTAAAAAGAACGACAAAAAAGGAGATACGATGCTTTGAGCCTTAAATTATAAAAAAAAAACGGTGGAAACACTTGCTCCTATCTTGGGCGTGGGAGTTGTGTGGTTTGGCCAGCCCATTCACGCAATTTGACACCACTGAACTTTTTTCATGGGGGAATTGCAAAGATGGCGTACATATTAGTGCCGACTACCGCGCGAGATATACGAGTATGCAAGGAAGAATAATTAGAGCCTGTTCGTTAATGCAGAGTCACGTAATTATCCTTCCGTGGTCACCCTGAGTAGAATCGACCCGTCAATCAATTTTTTGCGTAAATATATAATAGTTCGCGGTTTCGAATGGGACTGTATTCACCATCTTACCTGGAGTTTGAAATATCCTCATACCAAAAAAATAAACCCTCTTCACATGTCGGAATAAATACCTTTTCGGGAACGCGCACTATGCTACTATTTTTTCCCAAAAGTAGCATATCGAAGGCATATCACGTCCAAATTTTAGGTACAAATGTTGAAAATTCACGGAACTATGATTTTTTTTAACAAAAAAGTGTCTTTTTTGCGTTTTCACCGCTTTATGATTTTTTTTGACATGACGCCATTTTATTTCTTATAGATAAATTTTTCGTACATCATCTAGAAAGTTCAAAGAATATTCCGTAATGTTTTTAACCACTTCGGACGGATAGTTCGGTCACAATACTCTTTTGAAAACTGACTGGGTAGAATCGACCCAAGTGTGACCACCGCGATTGAATTTCGAAGTGTGGCCACGAAGGGTTAATAAGACAATACCATTAATGCGAATCAGATTGCAAAAGAACATTAAAATTCGTGGCCATAATTTTAAACACCTTTTACAGGACTAAGTGTTTGCACCGTTTGTTAAGCCAATTCTTTGAAAAACATTGAAACTCCTATTTTATCGATTTTTTAATTGCGAGATCTTGATCGATCATCTTGAAATTAGTGGTGTGAATTAATTTTTAGTTGCTTCATAAAATTCGAATAAAATAGTAGTCCTATTTGAAATGGACCACTATTTGAACCTCATGGCGGCCACTCGACTATGCAACTTTTGTTGGAAATGTTTTCTCCTAAACTTGATAGGTCAGAAAATATTTCTACTGCTAATCGTTGTTGGCTCACCCTGTATATGGTACTTCATTGCACTAGGCCATTGTAATATTCTTACCACGCAGTAGCGACAATTCCAATAAATTGTGCAACAACTAAGATTAGGTTAGAAGTAAAATCAATCGATCGCTGAATGTAGCGTCAATATGTCATCGATCGAAGGCAGGTCTAGTAAGAGATACGCCGTGATTGAAAAACGACATAACGAATATGAAATCCTATAGATCGTAAAATCATAATGCAACTTTATTAACAGGGATTCAATTGTCGGGAGGTTGGCCTGCACCACAATTGGCTTCCGTTTTAGAACAGACAATCTTGTGATGTAAATGTTCAACCGTTTATCACCGAATAAATTCGCGTATTCATTTGAAGCGCGAAAAGAAAGAAAAAAACAAAGTTATTCGAATGGACATCGCCAATGAAAGTGCGGTTGTAACGAGACGTTCAACTTCGATGGGATTGACAATATTATTCTGTTTCAGGGTGTGACGGGCGACCGGCTGGCCGGGGGCGCCGCACACCTCCTTCATCACTTCTTCTTCTTGCCAAGACCACAACACACAATGTAACAACAACTCTACTACCACTTCTTCTAGTCGTCCGCGCGAACCACGTTCTCAATGTACTCGATGTGGTACGTCCATCAGCAAAAAAAAACCCCTAATCGGTGTCTCAAAAAAAAGTGTCATATAAATATATTGTCCCTGTTCAGTTTTCTTGCTGCCCGTTGTCTCTCGGTATATTTGTCATTTCTCTAAATAGTCTTTGAATATATATATATATATTTATATATTTATATATACAATTTTTTTTTTCGACGAGTTCTGACTTATACATGCGGAATTCCACGCCAACCGACGAAAATTTTTCCCTCGAGCTCGCCAACTTGCTTCTTGTTATTTGTTCAAAAATTCGGCAATGCAGAGGAACACATGGTGTGTGTTCCTAGCTTGTACGATGAAGTAATGAAATAATCAAATTGACGAGACTTGAAGATATCTGCGGGAGTTTGCGTATAGAAATCCTCATGTATATATGAAAGCTCTGAAACGCGCGCACGGAAATATCGGCGTATTGCTCGTGGAAGGATCTGCCCTGTGTCTCTGGTATATAAGTGCATGCTGAGGAAGAAAAAAGGAAATAAAATTTTCGGCAAATTCACGAGTGAACGAGACGAACCAGTGCCACTGGGGAAATCCTTCTCGTGCACGTACGTATTTCTATTGTAACCCTTTGTATATTCTCTACATCCACCGCCTGCATATGTGTGTGTGTGTATATATATATATATATATATATCTATATAGATGGGTCATTCCACGCCAACTCGACCGCTTTCCGACCCGACCCCTTTCGATTTGGCTGAAACTTTAATGTGTTATTGTTTTCATCTTAAAACGCTTGGGTGATTTTTTTAATTCACTACGTTTTTACATAATCGCAAATACGTAGTGAATTAAAAAAAAACACCCGTTTTTTCAAGTGCTCCTAACTTTCTGAAAAATTGACCGATTAAGATCTTTTTTTTAATTCTTCGTTTTGAAATGTTCTTTATGAAAAAAAAAAAAATTTGAAAAATATTTAAAGTCATTTTAGACACGATTTTTTAGTTTTTTGAAAAAAAAACACGATTTTTTTAAAGAACACCATTTTTTTATTTTTTATTTATTTTTTTGTAAAAAAAATCATGATAAATTTAGCATTTTTTGCTGCCAGACCCATCGTGGTAAGATTTTTCTTTCCTTTCTTTTTCTAAATTAATTTTTATTAAATTAATTTTTGCCAAATATAATTTTAAATGGTTAATTCTATCATACTCAATACTTTGTATATAATATTAACTAACGTAAAAAAATGTTCAATTATGTTAAATAATTTTTAAAGACGTATTTAATGGGGAATGAAATAAATAGTTATTCAATTAATTGTTTAATAGTAAGTAATGATAAATTTAGTCATTTTTGTGACGTTTGAAAAATTTGCATAATTTGTGATCTCTTGAATGAGAGGAATTTTTAATAATAAGTGCACCATTTGTGTCACGTATCACACAGTGGAACAGCTAAATTCATGAAATGGTTTTGGTTTTCGAAAATCGATCACGTAGACCGTTCACAGCATTATTGTAGTCTTCCGACGATGAAAACAGTCAGTGCATATCAAATAAAAACGATTCAACCCGAACGTTTTTTAACATTGACAGATCTCGGTCGCAAGCCATTCCGTTATAAATAATACTTCAAATTAAACGAATTACAGCAGCGATCGAAATGGCTTTCTGATACCATGGTATATGATCATTTGAAAAAACAATCGCATGCGATTTTTAATAAAAACTGATATTCTTGCTGAGAGACTAATCTTAATACCTTAAAAAATTTAAGTCTTTAGAAAAAAATTAGATTAGAAATTTAGAAAAAAAAATAGAACGGAAAATCTTACCACAATGGGTTTGGCGGGAAAAAATGCTAAATTTATGATATTTTTTTATTTAAAAAAAATCAAAAACAAGAAATGGTGTTCTTTGAAAAAAAATCATTTTTTCCAAAGAATTAAAAAATCATATCGAAGATGACTGAATATTTTTCAAATATATTTTTTTCATAAACAACATTTCAAAACGAAGAATTAAAAAAAAGATCTTAATCGGGTCATTTTTCAGAAAGTTATGAGTATTTTAAAAAAAAGGGCATTTTTTTTAAATTCACTACGTTCACTACGATTCTGTAAAAAAATTTGAAAAAATCACAAAAGCGTTTTAAGATGAAAACAATAACATATTAAAGTTTCAACCAAATCGAAAGGGGTCGGGCCGGAAAGTGTCCGATTTAGCGTGAAATGCCCCATATATATATATATATATATATATATATATATATATTTATGGTGCACTCCATACTGAATCGACTTGATATTAACTCTGGTCATTTTCATTTGTTCCTACTGATTCGTTACACGTCTCAAATAAATTCGTGGCAATTTGATAAAATATTATTCGTCATTTTCTATTATCAGCTTTCCATACAAAAAATGTATCAAAGTTGAGAAAAAAACAACACCTACGCCATTGGCAAACCAAAAAGCAGATCTACAATAACTTTGACCAATGATGCACAATCTCTGTCTGCGTTACAAAATACTTCGCACATTGGGAAAAACTGTCAAATTGAAATATTATTTATTGAAAAATTCACTTTTTATGGCTTTTGTCATTTTTTAGTGCTGTCTACTATGGATGAGGTTTCCATGACCAATGTTAAATTTTTGTCGATTTGGTGAAAAATTTCCCGTGTTGATGGATATGAATATATATATTTTATATGGTCCGATTATATCCTCTCACTGTTCGCTGAGTTCTGTTACAATGTGACTTGTGGTTGGTTTATCAATATACATATACATTTAGACAGACTAACAAATACACACACCTAAACACGCGCACTCACACGCCCACCCACGCACACACGCACACACACACACATATATATATATATATTTATATATTTAGTTTCATTGGTTTATCGGTGTTCGATGTTGGCTGCTGTTGTTGGTTGTTAGGTGTTTAGTGGTCACTCTGTGTTGGTATCCCTCCGCTTTCCTCTCCGTCTCTCTAACCTTATTCACCCAGTCCTTATTTTGCTGACGCTCCCAGCACTCGCAACCGCCCCTACCACCAGCATCATGAACCTTCAAGTCCGCCCTTCCGAACTTGCTGTTAGAAATTATGTTACCAAGGGAAAATCCTACACGCCTATCCTGGCGTTGACAACCTAACATGTGCGAGACTTTTCACAAGGATGGTAAGACCTGTGATTCACTTTGAACATGGTTTTATTTT
Organism: Ophion ventricosus; assembly: GCA_963932345.1. Taxonomy (NCBI): domain Eukaryota; kingdom Metazoa; phylum Arthropoda; class Insecta; order Hymenoptera; family Ichneumonidae; genus Ophion; species Ophion ventricosus. The sequence goes on from OZ010713.1 coordinate 19,535,697, forward strand.
ATTACTTTGACTCTCGTAAGGGATAATTCTCTTTTTTTTTCTCTCTAGGCTAAAACCTTGGCGAGGGAGAGAGAAAGAGATAGAGAGAGAGAGAGAGAGAGAGAGAGAGAGAGAGAGAGAGAGAGAGAGAGAGAGAGAGAGAGAGAGAGAAAGAGAGAGAGATTTTGTGTGAGGCTGGACGGAATGAAAGGAAATGCCCGAGGTTTACGAGGTAACACGAAGCAAAGCTAACCGAGAAAAAGGAAGAGACAGATAGGTAGAGGGTCGGATGATTTCTATGCAGAACTCGTCGTGGGCTCTCTTACCTGATTCAGACAAGATATTTGTGAGTGTATGTGTATATGTGTATGCAGGGGGTGAGTTTTCTACCTATGTATAAGTTCCTACGTTGCTTTGGGAATGCCAACCATTTGATTAGAGAGGTGACTCCGACCGCAACCACTCTCGGACATTCACGACTCTGAAACCCACAGTCACTGGACCCGGTGCACCCTTTGATCTTTGGGTTCAAGATGGAATTGAAGCCGCTCCGGCTATACGGAGCTCCCTAAGCAAATCCGTGCTTCTCTTCATCACTCATATACATATATACATATATTATAATATACACATCTGTACGATTTAAGTACATACAAGTTGATAGGTTTAACACCGGCTGAAGATTAGATATCGAGATTCAAGTTCGCATATCCATTGCCCGTTGCTGTAACGAGTGAGCAAAACTTGTGTTGCACTTATACATTAGTACGCACGGTTTAACATCCACGTTATACATTATTACGTCACCAAACGTGTTTGTCGTTTCCATTAGTCTTCGGGACACCGGGGAATTACGATTATGCCGTAAAACCCGATGATGCATTACTCTAACGCCATGAGCTGGTAATGGTAGAATGTGAATAATAAGAGAGAGAAAAGTGAACCGCAACAACGAGCGGTACTGCGAAACCGCAACCCGGTAAGCGTTGGCCAATGGTACAGACCCGCGGTTCGAAATCGTGAATTCTTAAAAAGCAACGAAACAACGGTATATAACGTTTCTATAGTCCGGACCACGCAAACCCGGGCACCGAATGTGCGAGGGATAAAACGAGAGAGAAAGAGAGAGAGAGAGAGAGAGAGAGAGAGAGAGAGAGAGAGAGAGAGAGAGAGAGAGAGAGAGAGATAGAGAGAGAGAGGAGGGTACAGGGAGAATGGATATATTGTAAAAATTGAGCCAACCGCAGAGCCCTCTGGCTGTTCACTCTCACCATTTACATCGCTAAACAACTCTATGTCGTGCCCAAATCGACGTCGAAGCTTTGTGCCAAAAACGATAAAAGTTGGTGGCGCTTTTCGTCCTAGCCAACGAATCGACAGCGATAGAGGGCCGATATGCGGAAAAGTCGAAAAAAAAAACGAGTGATACCATAAAAAATAGAAGGATTTTATGCTTGCACGTGACAGAGTGTATTGGTTTGTGGAAAGTTGTGAATCTTTAATTACTTTGAAAAGTATTCTCTCGTTTATTCACGAGGTTCCCTTTTTGCAGCGACTTTGTTTTGCCTTCGTGATTCTTTTAATTCGCTGAAATGTTGAGTGGACACATCCGAGAGAACGGAGGAAAAAATAGGCGAACTTTGCGAATTATTATCTCAAAAACTATTGATCCCATATTTCATCCGAGACTGGTTTATTCAAAAGGATAAATATTGAGGTATATTGAAAAAAAATGTTATGAATATGTATTTACTGGTAGCGCTGTTATTGTGTCTAGTGAAAAAAATGTCCCTCGCTGGCACGATTTACGGTCCCCATGATGGTACTCAGTCGGTTGGTCTGAAACAAAAATTTCGAAAAGATTCCGGAACTGTAATATATAAATATTCGCAAAGGAGGATTAAAAAAACAAAATTCGCAAATTGACACCTGATGGAAATTTACATTCATTTTTCAACCTAAATTTCCGACATTTCTGGCTTCATAAAAAATTTTATAATTCAGTAAAAAAAAATCCTACGATGCGAAGGTCTTTATACATAATATTTTAAGAATCTTTCCGAAATTTTTGTTTTAGACCAACCGACTCCATGCAATCATGGGGACCGCCAGCGCAGGACTTGTTTTACACTGGCCACAATAATATCGCTCCCAGGCGATATATATTTATACCAAATTTTGTCAATATACCTCAATAATTACACTTTCGAATAAAACAAACTTGGATGAAATCGGACAAATCGTTTTTGCGACGATAATTCCCAAAATCCACCTATGTTTTCAGCCGTCAACTCAGGTGTGCCCCCTTAATTCAAACATTGGCTGTCTAGCGTGACAGTCAATGTTCGGCTGTCGTGTCTATAAATACTCGAAAAAAATAGCGAACAGCAAAATTGACGGAAAGATTCATTTTTTTCGTTCTACAATTTTATTTACGAAACGATTAACGGGTTTGCTTGAGCTCCGGGCCCAAAAAAACAGGTTCATTTTTAATGTTTTCTTCTGGTGAGAGTATTGGGATGATGAGGTTGGTATTTTATACACAATTAACACATAGTCTTGCCGCGTTTGAGTTTTTTTTTATTGGAATATATTGAGAAACAATGAAGTTATTATTATCTGAACAAAGTACCGCTGTTGCTGCATGGCATGGTGTAGGTGGTTCTGGCAACTATGGTCATCTAAAATGAAGAATAAACGAATGTACTTTTACTGCAATAACCGACACTAGTAGATGTGCGGTCGGGGTTTGGTTGCGGTGGCTTAACTTCGAGTTAAGTTGCGTTGTGCATGGCCAATACTCGGAGCGGAAGGCTGATACTTTTGAAACCTTGGTGTAGATATTTGAAAAAAGTCTGTACACTAGAGAATCAGAAGAATAGGGGGCTGTCTGTACCGGTACGGGTTTTCAGTTTCCCCGTACCCTCGACAAATGCGGTATAGTGTAAACTAAGATCCCCGTAGACGCAACAAAAGTTAGGTTAGATTAGCGAAGTGCGGGTAGAGAATGAAGGAAAAAGGGTTTAAGTTGGGAAGGATCATATGTAAAAGCCCGCAAGGGTATACCTTGGAACTCAAGAAAATAAGGAAAACAAAATACTTTTTCTGTAATGATAAAACTTTCGTATGACTGGATGCTGTTCTAATATATTAAAAGTTACGGAAATGGCAAGCTGTAGAAAAAAGTTCATTTTTTGACTGATGGAAAACAGCTTTAACCATACGTTATTAATAAATGGATAAACACATAAAAATAAACATTTGGTAATACGATAGTAAATGTTATAAACTATGCTCTCTCCGAATTCGAAGTGAATCGGACGAATCGATTTTGAGATAGAACGTACCTAGGGGACGTCCATTAATTACGTGAGGTGTTTTTTTTTTCTTTAATTTGGACCTCCCCCTCCCCTCTGGTGAGATTTGGTGAGATGACGCGCCGCCCTCCCCTTCCCCGTACGTGAGATTTTCCCCATAATTTTTACATTATTAAAAAAATTTTATAATAATATATTTTCTAAATTATAAAGTTGGCGTGCGATTTCCATTGACCCCCCCCCCCCCCTCCTCCCCTAAATTAGGTTCGGTGAGATTTTGCCAGACCCCTCTCCCCTCCTCCATTTGGAGTTCATGTAATTAATGGATGTCGCCCTACACCACTCCATAAAATAATGTTTCGATAAAAACGCGCAAGAAAAAAGGATAGTAAACAAAGCAGTTTGCCATAGCGCAATGGGCGAACTGACCTTTCACAAAAATCGTCATAACTCGGTCAATTTGTGGATTTTTTACAGAATCTTTATCTTAGATTGAAATTGAGACCCTAGGCTATAAAACTGTCTAACAGTAGAGCACCTTAAAATGTTGCAAACAGTATCAAATTATACTCCTTTTCGCCCACTGTGAATGATAATAAATTTTATCGGAAACACTACTATCTGCACAAGAACTCTCTCAAGAGGTAACGACTAGGATGAAAAATGTGATACGAATATCCATGCATATGTCCATCATGACGAATAAAAGGCCGATCATATATTCGGATTGAAAATCATCGATGCATTTCACACGTTTTGCACCTGGCCGTGTGAAACAAATGCATGTGCATATATATATATATAATTTTATTTGCGAATTTTCCATTTTCCCGAGTTTATCTCGCACTGTTCGCTTTTCTTCTGTCTCCTCCCACGCACTCGATTGCATACATGCAAGGTAGCAATATTAAAAAGTAATTGGATTTCGATGCCTCGTTGTTGGGGATGTTCTAGTCCGTACATGGAGAGCACTCGGTGTTCCCAATGGAAAGTAAAAGTGGATAGATAAAGAGGCAAAAGGAGCGAGATAGAGCTTGGGAGGGAAAGGATGCGTGCTTGCATGCAGCATACACAAAGAGATACTACATTCGATAGTGCCACTAATACGCACACATTCGCAGACCGGAATAATGGACAGTCGTTAAATTTAATTGGCACATAATTATCGGTACTGAGGGAGCTCCGAAGGGAGAAAGGGGAATGAAAACTGGATAGTCTCTCGTGCGCACGACCAATCGTCGCAAACTCCCATTGCCGAGTGCACAAGGCTTTAATATCGAGAAACTGAAACGCAAAGCGACATACAGTCACATTTGTCGGGGTTGCGGCGTACATAGCGGGGTGAGAAAGGTACCAAAGCTGGGGATATGTTGGGACCTGTTACCATCGTCACCGCGTTATCGGTTTAACGAAACTGGCAAGTCCAGCCTACAAGATATATATATATATATATATATATATACTAGATTTTTCCGCGACTTCGTTCGCGTGAACTTTAGGATTTGATCCAGAGAAGATATAAACAAAGAGATAAGAAAAGTAAAAATTAACCCTTCGTGGTTACACTTCCAAATTCAATCGCGGTGGTCACACTTGGATCGATTCTACCCAGTCAGTTTTCAAAAAAAGTATTGTGAACAAACTATCCGTCTGAAGTGGTTCAAAAAATTACGGAACATGCTTTGAACTTTCTAGATGACGTACGCAAAATTTATTTATAAGAAATAAAATGGCGACATGTTAAAAAAAATTCATAAAGAGATGAAAACGCAAAAAAGACACTTTTTTGGACGTCATACTTCGTAGATATGCTAATTTTGGGAAAAAAATCGTAGCATAGTGCGCTTTCGAAAAAAGACATTTATTCCGACATGTGAAGAGAATAAATTTTGTGGTATGAGGATACTTCAAACTCCAGGTAAGATGATGAATACAGTCCTATTCGAAGCCGGGAACTATTATATATTTACGCCAAAAATCGATCGACGGGTCGATTCTACCCAGGGTGACTACGAAGGGTTAAAGAAAGAAGGTAGACTGCCATATGTCTCAGGCGCAGTGGTAGCTTGACTGACTGAGGTAAGTGTTGGTAATTAATTAAATAGTAGTATAAAAGTGCCAACCATCAATTTCAGTATCATACAATGTCATTGTTATCTATAGAACTATATGGCTTTGCAATATAGTTCTGTAGGCAACATTGTATGATTTATGCTCTTCGGCAAGCACATTCATGTTTTGGGCATTTGATTCTCTCGAACAGCCCACATATAGTCGACCATGCGACAAGCTAATCCGCCCTCAGTACACCTCTACGCCCTTTAAGGAACACATATTTCGAATTTCATTCAGACAAAAGCAGGGAATTCGATTTTCCCATACAAACTTCAATACTTCGCTACCCCTATAATTAGGGGCTGTTTGAAATTATCCTAAAATATGCGTTTTATTATTTGTTTTCACGAATATTTATACCAAGTTTAAAGTTGATACGTACAAGAAATACAATTTTCCATTTAGACCCATTTCACCCCCTTAGGAGTTGATTTCCGAAAAATTCTATCTTAGTGCACCTCTACACATTCTAAGTGTTGTCTATATGTCAGCCAGTCAGTCAATCACTCACGAAACAATTTATATCTATAGAAATATGCGAGTATGCGTGTTGACATTGCTTCGACCTATAGACTTCCTCTCTAAGTTTTAGTATTCATCGCCACACCAAATGAACATGTCTTCGTACCATTTGGGATATCGTCATTTCGAAAAAAAAAGAAAAAAAACCACAAGAATTTGCGAACTGATTTTTTCCCCTACCAAGAACAACATTCCGACATTCGAATTTGTGCATCCATCTTTATGGATATTTCTCAACGAATCAACAGATCGCGATGAGAGCCTTGTAATCGCCTTCAAACTTGGCTCAATACAAGTTAGATCCTAACAATTACTCACATGTATATCCAAGATCTACTTTAAAATTACGTTGAAGTTTGCATCATTGGAATGCAACGATTTTCTTTAATTTCTTTTTTTTTCATTATCATCCAAATTCTATGTTTTTTTATTTATCGAAACCCTAAATCTCTTTAACGAGGATACATAAAAATGGACGAGTAATTTTCATAGCCTGAACTGAGGAAAAAAAACTTTATAAATTGGTAATAATTAATTTCCGTTGTGTTACAACGATGCAAACTTCAACATCATTTAAAGCGTTCCGTCGATGGCTAATGTGTTCGAACGAAGCTTCGTCGATATCGAAAATTTCACTCAGTGTATGTAATTGGTAATTGTAAAGTCGGCAATCTCCGCCAAGGAGCAACAAGATGTAAATGACATAGTAGTTCGTTATTTCGACGGTTATAAATTACAAAAGTGAAGTTCTCTTCACGAGACACTCCCTCGAATGCGTCTTCACTGACAAATTCATTCCGCGAAATTATTCCTGGGCGTTGCCCAATTAATTTACGATTCAATTAGCGAAATCGAGTTCAGATAAGCTCTCCTCGTTACGCGGAGAGGTGACACGCGCGGTTGGGAGACCTGGAGAACGAGAGCGGCGGCTGGGGAGGGAGCGGGGGCAGGGTCAAGGGGGATTAATGTAAACGCTACTGGCTATAATATCCATAGCCAATGTACGGGAGCAAATGTTCCAGGTGCCTATCGTGCTCAGCCCGTTCACCTCGATATCAATCCCGTTCCAATAAATAAGCCAGTGGCCGCGATACCATCTTTCACTCCGATAATTATTGTTCCCTCACCGTGTTAATTAATTAAGGACTGCTTTCGCATACACGAAGAGAGAGGGACGGAGAGTAAGAGAAAGAGAGATCGTGAGCGAGAGAAAGAGAGTGAGAGAGAGAGAGAGAGAGAGAGAGAGAGAGAGAGAGAGAGAGAGAGAGAGAGAGAGAGAGGAGAAAGAAGAGAGAGAGAGAGAGAGAAAGAGAGAGAGAGAGAGAAAGAGAGAGAGAGAGAGAGAGAGAGAGAGAGAGAGAGAGAAAGCGAAGGGACAGAGAGCAGATGAGCGGAAGCATGGTGCGTACTGTACAAGCTCACCAACTCCATAGAGAACTTGTATGCAGGCGTTGAATTAGCAAACTCTCGAGCGAGAGAGGACACATGATCGGTCGAACCGATAAGTTCTCTCTCTCACTCTCTCTGTTATACACATACATATACATAGATATATATATATATGTTCACAGTGCTTTCTGGCTAATTACCGGATGAAAGAGAGCTATCGGTTAGCGTCGTCGAAACGTCGCGACGCCTCGCGTGTAACTCGTGCAATAGACATACCGATTGTATAATTATATAGCGCAGGGCCTGATTGCGATCTAATCATCGGGAAGCTATACGCTCAATTCACTCCCTAATTTGCAAACTCCGCGTCACATACATACGTATCGCGAACGAAGGTGACGCAATCTGTTAATTAGAGAAGTTGATTAAAAACGTGACGTTGGGGGGGGGGGGGGTGGAGGTGAATCAAGCTATTCACCTAGAGTATGTACCGTGATCAATTCTCCCTTTTTTTTAATCAACATGGGTCTGTACGATTCAATCGATTTGCTATCATTCAAAGTGAATTTGCCGGTAGGGTAGGGAGGGGCATGTTGAACAAGTTTAGAATTATCGCCCTTTAATTCCTGAACAGTCTGCCGTATAAAAATGAAACCTACTTTGGTCAATAGGAAATTTATCTAGGAAAAAAGAGTCGGTAGATGAAATTCCTGTCATCCTTATTGTTTCACAGATAATCGCTCTCAAATGACTAAGGCCATATTTGCCCAACCTGCCCCGATAGTGAGATAAGTTGAGCATGAGTATGAGGTAAGTTTGGAAAAGTAAGAATTGCATTAAAAAAACAGACGTATCCAACATGATTTGGTACACTGCAGTAATAAACCAACAGTTGCTTGTTAATTAGTTAGGTTTTGAAACATCAACATTAATTACGATGAACTTTGACATATTTTTTCTCATACAATGGTAGAAGAAAATTTTTCAATCACGTTTTTTTTCACTTTTGGGTGCAAAAATAATGAAACGTCCCGTGTTACCGTCTCGTGCGCCGCATGGCAACCGGGCGATGACGTGATGTTTTTCTCTCCCACATACCTCTCTTTACGTCATTTGATGCACCCACGTGCGGTGCTTAGTTTTCCAGATATTTCGATTGTTCAACTTACCCGACTGCTCAACATGCCTCTTCCTACCCTACCCGATCTTCGATTTAATTATCAACGGGCTTCGGCTAGACGAGCACTTCAGCACTTTCGAAAGCATGCTTTCGTTAAAATATATGTCGTACATAATTCAAGTAAATGTTCATAATGAATACAGTACAAATTCGAATCTCCGCTTAACCTGTTGTGAATCATTAGTTGCTGTAAGATTTGCCATTCGAATGGAATTGTTTCGATCGAACGCAGCCACCTTTGTAAGAGTGATACTCAGGTAATTTTCAATTTGCCTTAATTAATTGTATTTTATGCATACTTGTGTTACATAGGCTATTTACAGTTCGGAGGGTGGAAAGAAATATTTGCCACGGTGGACTGTGATGTTTGTTTAGTTGGACAGTGAGCTAAATTAAATTTCGTCAGACCTGAGTAAATTCCAACAACGTTTTGCTTTAAAATATAAAGAATTGTAATAGAATTTGATACTCGGGAAGAAGTCTTTCACTTGCCGGAAAAAAATAAATAACTCATCGCGCTATCCTCGAGTGAGTTTTGCTCATAATTGATATTGATCCGTACCTCGGATGATTATTACTCCGTAACCAGGTTTCATTACTTTTAGTTCGAAACACCCTGAATTATTTTGATAATGCAATACCGAATGGAAACACTTATTTTTGGTCAAGACGTATTCAATGTATTTTCACCCCTCGAATACAAATTCACCATTAGTTTCCTACAAAACTTTCATTTTTATTAAAGGTCGTCGAAGGTGTTTGGAAAAACGTTTTTTTCGTGTCTATCCGGCATACTTTTTAACTTTGGAAAAAAACTCCGTGATATTTGTTATCGGCGCAAAATTTCCCATTGGATTGACTATTGAAATGGTGTAAAAGTTGAAAAAAAAAATGTTTTCGACCCTTTTGGCCACTTTTTCAAAATCACCAAAATCCCGAAATTTTAAATACGAGTATTTATAAATGATAAATACTCGCTTACTGCAAATCGCAAGAGGCTTAACGCGTTTAACCTTCGCGACAAGAGTTAAATCAATGTTAAATGCATAAACGTTACGCAGTCGCTTAGATATAGTTTGCGTCGTCGATAGATCAGAGGTTGTGTCACAATGGCGCGACGGTGTCAATTGTCACATACATTCGGTACGTTCACTAGTGTATATTTATCGTATATTCGTACATGGTTCGCACCTTTCTCGCTCGTACGGTCTTCCATTAAATTACACACCGTCTGACCACTTGACGCAGTGACTACTTGTGCAGCCTGAGTTCTCCCCTTCGTAACCACAACCTCGGACTTGATATATTCGCGTGTGCTGCAAACGCGTGTATGATACATGTTACAGGCAATATGAATATTCACCTGTGTCACGCGATTTTAGAATCCTCGCTTTTCAAAATCCCGTCGCAAAATATACCGCGATACGGATCGTTTCGTATTCCGGCGCGTTAACGTTGTACCTGTAAGTTTGTATTCGTACTTCTGCAAAAGGAAAAAAAAACAAATTTACTCGTGCAATGCACACAGTGCAATGATTACGGAAGAGATGGACAACAACCGCGGGGACGTAAATAACAGTATGTATTGGACAATTCTTCTATCACGTTCGCTCCAATTGTAAGTTACTGAAATTTGCCGAAGGTAAATGAAACGAGACTAGAATTGTCGCGCTGTAAAGTGTCTTGGCGATTTTGGTAAAGGCATTCTTGATAAAATACTTTTGATAAAGAAGTAAAAAGACTTTGGTAAATAGGGTCTTAGTCTTAGGCTTAGTCTTTCCCAAATCACCGTAGTCAACACATAGAAATAGTCGCTACCCCGTCAGGCGGATTATACCGAATCAGAGAAACAAGCTAAAGGGTTACGACCAAGAGATAAGTACTCTTCTTATTCTCGCATTCGCTAGTATCTTGTTGCCACGGAGAGGTAGTATTTGCTCTCTAAAAGAATATTGGGAGGACAGAAGGAGCAAGACATATTGCTATTCCACGAATAAATCTACCACCAGCGAACAGTGTCGAAATAGAGTCATTAGAGTCACTACATGCTCTGTTATGTGTTTTCATCGTATTAATTATTGTAAATGAGTTTTACAACAAATTACAATGTCGAAATATCATTTTCGATGATATTACGATCGTTTGTCAAGTTATTCGCTTACATGTGAATACATAAAGAATAAAGAAATAATAAAATTAAGGTGAATAAGAAGATAAATTTAACACAAGTATTTTCTGTGCATTTACAGTAACTCCTCTACATACACGGTGTGGCCCCTACTATGTCATCTTAACCCTTCGCGGTCACCCTGGGTAGAATCGACCCGTCGATCAATTTTTGGCGTAAATATATAATAGTTCTCGGCTATAAATGGAACTGTATTCACCATCTTACCTGGAGTTTGAAGTATCCTCATACCATAAAATTTACTCTCTTCACACGTCGAAATAAATACCTTTTTTCGAACACGCACTATGCTACTATTTTTTCCCAAAAGTAGCATATCTAAGGAGTATCACATCCAAGTTTTAGGTAAAAATGTTCAAAATTCACGGAACTATGATTTTTTTTAACGAAAAAGTGTATTTTTTGCCTTTTCACCTCGTTATGAATTTTTCTTAACATATCGCCATTTTATTTATTATAAATAAATATATCGTACATCATCGAGAAAGTTCAAAGCATGTTCCGTAATTTTTTGAACCACTTCGGACGGATAGTTTGGTCACAATACTTTTTTGAAAACTGACTGGGTAGAATCGACCTAAGTGTGACCACCGCAATTGAATTTGGATGTGTGACCAGGAAGTTCTGCTTAAGACCGCAGTCAAACAGACGGTATATCCTTAATATCTTTTCAAATATGTGCGTTATACGAGTGACGATGACGTTCTATGGTGGGCCAAAAGGTGTCACTATTAGCGAAATGTAGTATAGCCGTCAGTGAATGCGAGCTTCTACGTAGTAAATATTTTCGTGATTTTGAAATGCAAACAAAAACTGACCACGTTATTCTCTGCTACAAATACCCGTCGGGTAAGATTTTTTCTACGTGAACTGATTTATTCATTATCTAGAGTCACTGAACTCCACAAATACTGCATGATCGATATTCTAACTTAAAAGTTCTTGTCACAACAAACAAATAAAATCAGCATTCAATAATGGGTAAGTTGACATACCAGACATCAGTGTAAGAAGAAGGCACACTATGCCATCTTACCCTGCTACGTATGAAACCGGATATAAAATCAGATTTTTTAACTTATCGTTATAAGATGCCAGGGAATTATCAACGATCCTCGACACGTAAGAGTTGGTCACAAGAGACACGAGCGAGGCCATTGATGCTGTGAAGGAGAATAGAATGGGTTGGCTTTTAGCATCCAAACATTTTAACGTGTCGCGGGCAACACTTCGTCGCCACTGTAATAATGTTTCAGTAAACTTTGGTCCATCATACGTGTGTATGATGACATACATATGTTATCTTAGACTAAATTATGTCGTCTTACACACGTCGACTTACATGTGATATCTTGTTTTTCTATTTTTTGTTTAAACAACTTATGCCCTGAAATTGATTCTATTTCATTATAATAATAAAACTTTATGAATATACGCTTGACTTTAAATTCATATGACGTTATTTAAATATTTATCGTAAAATAAAAAGTATGTCATTTTAAGCACAACTCCCCTATAGTTTAAAGTCCAAATGTACAGCTGGAGCAACAGTTTTCCCGGATCTCTACCAGCCTCAGCAGATCGAGGAAACGAGAGTCGTAGAAGCCTTGAAAAATTATTAGTCGCAATGTACATAGTTGTATCAACGATTCCCCTTCGCGTTTGGGTTTCTATACTGGATCGGCGGCGCGGGGAAGGGGGGCGGGGTATGGTAGTTTGAGGCATAAAAGCATCGGAAGAGAGGCATCAGGAACCCGTAAGCTTCGTCGATTCGGCCCAGAGCCAAGGGGAAAACTTTTATAATTTATTAATTTACCCTGCGCCCCCCTTTTTGGGTCAGGAACCGTATCGCAAACGTTGAACGAGTCCGTGGAAACTCGTGTGGGAGGCCGAGCTTGCCGAACGAGAAAGACGGTGTAACTGCTGGCATGTTTCCCAGGCGAGGTGGAGATATCAAATAAACATACACGTACATATACGTGTCTACAGTTTTTTTTTTTGGTTGTTGTCTTTCCGTTGCCACTCGCGAGTTCCTGCGTTGTGCTGATCTCCCTGTCGGCGATTTTCGTGCTCTCTTGTCTTTTCTACTGGCGCGTCACTCTTTTCTTCCCAGTCAGCTTGACTCTGGGACACGTCAACCTCGGACCCTGCGACAAAAAAAATAAGGCAGCTTTCCGTCGCACGAGAGGAAAATACAAACGAGGAGAAAGATGTTCAGAGATATATGAGAAGAGAGGGAGGGACGGAAAGAGGCTTGAATATTTTATGGCTTAGGCGGGACCGTTATGACGAGTGAACGAATGGCCACTCGGAAGCGTAGGCTTTTTTTAGTGCTGGTGATCCAACCGGGTACTAAAGTGGGCGCATACTTTTAGCCAGATATGAGAAATAATTTGCCCCAAATAAATCTTGCTGAGCATTTTTTTTTTGCAACAGGCTATATTTTTTTTTCGTCTATATACAAGGTCATGACGTTCTCGCACTTGCTGTTGGCGAAGGTCAAGCGCGAGTCAGCTCAATGTGAAATGCCTTGTGCTTGTGGAGGTACGACTAGTTCTTCAGGATCAACAAAGAGGCCCTGTTATGTTACCCCACGAGTGCTCTGATTTATGTTAACTTAGGTTGAATATTCGTACTGTCGATCCTAAAGTGCCAAATTTGTGGTAAATATTTTCTTTATTGCATATTGACTAATAAAAACTGAAAAATTAGATCCTCAACAACTCTGGAGTAGTCTCCGTCTTATTCACAATGACAGTTTCACCATAAAAACGGACTAAAAAAACGTTACACCAAATCTATCGGAATCTTATTTAAATAGCCCCGAATTATCTCAGCGGAATTAATATTATAGGTAAAATTTTGCGTTTTGTGACGACTGGTCGTCACGACGATTTCCAAGCAGAGCTAGGTTATGCTCGCCGAACGAATCAGCTGTTACGCCCGACGTTGGCAAGTCTATGGGTGCTATTTCGTCATTATGATAATATTCAACCGGAAGTTGAAACATTTTTATAATGTCGTACTTGAACTGTATGGTGAAGTTCGAATTTTCGATTTTTTACAATATCTGTTATGTCGAATTTATCGAATTTCAGGTTTTCAACGACCTTAGTTGGATACGTGAGTAGCAAAACCGTGATCACAGCACTTCCGGTCGATCGTCTCCATAAAACGACGTGCTTCACTAGCTCAACGTGCTCGACTTTGCAATTTTATTACGAAAAAAACTGAACGTTCAATACAGCTCAAATTTTTCCAAAGGGTGCATAACCCATTCGTCAACATCATATAAAAATTTCAGGCCGGAAAAGTAGATTCTTCTTAATGATTGTACCTCCTTAAGGACATGCAGGAGACACTATCCCAAGCAAAAGTAGCCGTAGGTTGATATTCTCAAATATATGTCCTAGATGTAAAGTAAAATTAGTTGTAAGTGGCATAATACGTAGACTAAGCCTCATAATTCTAGTCGAAAGTTTGTTGTCAAACGATTTTTTAACAAATATTTGGTAATATTTAACTTTATCCGGGAAAAACATTTGAGAGAGAATATGCCCTGCCTTACGATGTCGCCATTTCCAAGCAGGTCAACTATTTATGCAAATGCCATAAAATTTTGAGAGGAAAGCCTAAAGAGAAAATAAGTATCAATACGTTACGATTAATTATACGACAATTATGTATTGAATAATTGTAAAATTTCGTTCGAATATTTGTTCTTAGATGTATTACAAACACGAAAAATGTCAACCATTTTTTCATTATGCTTTTTCCTATCATACCGTCTGTTTGACAAGGGTGTGTATGGCGCAACTCAAAAAACTATTTGGGAGAAGGCGTTGAAAAAAAATACACACGCATCTCATGATATAGATCGTGATGCTTTATTATTGATAAGCGGTGCAGTCGCATCCACTATTAATAATCGCTTGGCATCTCCGAGGCAACTTTCTACTAATTTCATGGCATAATCTGGGGACAACTACCTCCATATGAGTCTAATCCGTCGGAATAATTGCTTGACCATTCGCAAAAAGAAGCTTCGGTCGAAAAAATTACGTTATCTCGATGGGGGTCAGAACTTTCTTTCGCCCAAGTGAGTCTTTTTTCGACGTGTTTATCGAACAATGGCGGTTCGTCTGTGACGACGGTCGGACAACACGCTTTCGTCAAGCACACTGTATTTGACAGTAATGAAACGTCTCGTAAGAACGCATGTAAAACTACTGCAAATTGAAAGTGTTGGTATTCTCCAAAAGGTTAGTGGGTCCAACTCAAATGTTGCATACAGGCTCAGAACAAATGTAGTATTAAGGGGTAACACTACTGTAGTCGTCTAAAATTAAGCGATTTTTCTCGATTTTTTTTGGGGTGGAAGGACAAGTAAGAGGATAATAGTATTCAAGGATATTATTAGCCATATCTTCAAGTGAACAAAAAAAATTATATTAAAAAATTATACAAAATAGTGAAGCAGGAGCCATTTTCGCGAGGCATGTTGAATCTGAGACGCTCCGCGGCACGCAGTATAACTGACGCAAATTTGAATCTACAACAAAAAAAATTTTAATCATATTCATTTACATGAGTATAGTTAGAGAAATACGTAGGGGATTTTGAAAATATTAATTATTGTGTATTTGGCAAGCATTTAAGGTAAAAATTCAATTTTCGACAGAAAATAAAGACAACCATATGTTAATAAATAATTTTATAATTAACTCATAGAAAATCCCGTACGTATTTCTCTTCGGAATGTTATTTTACACATGTGTTTAAAATTTGGAGTGAATAGAAGGAAAATTGTTGGAGTTATGCTGCGTGCCGTTTTTGAAAAATGTGTTCCGAGAAAAACGCGTTTAAGGTTTGAATGTGTTATAGACGTGAAAAAATGAGAAATTTAGCTGTTTAAAATTTTATACGACTGATCAGCTATCCCAGGATCATAAAGCTGCCCTGCTCTGTTCAAATATCGATCTTCATTTTTTTCCTGGTTGATTTTATGCTGGTGCGTGCTTCTTTTGCCGCCTCTGTCAAAGACAGCTTAGCGTGGTTTATTCGTCTAGCATCAGTTTCAAGACAAAAATTTTAAGCTTAGGGGTCAATATCCATCTCCAAGACTTTCATAATTCACAGGATTTTAGTCAAACCGTCGTTAATATTGCACACAGCAATATCAGTTGCTACATTTAATACTTTTTTGCCACTCGAGTGGGCCTTTGAAGCCAAGCTCCAAAGCTTTCGCGTGTAGCCTCCCAAGAAACGATTTAGTCACTCATTGTAATTTAGAGCAAGTCTAAGGCTACAAATAAATGGTAAAAAAAAAGTGTCATCAAGGCTTGTAGAGCCAGCCACTGCCACCGGTCAGTGTCTGGCCCGTGTGCGGGTCTCTTTTTAAATGTACGAAACTTTTTTCCCTTATTCTAGATGGTTCACAGCATCTCTTAAGCCAATAAAAAAAAAACAATTTTTTGAAAATTCTACCGTGGTGTTACTCCTTAATGCATCTAATTTTCATCGCTATGATGGCATTTCTGCAAGAGGCCCATACGCCCGTAACATATTTACAATCTAAACAGATTCGTAGTCAAGCTTATCTATTTTCCATTCCCTATTGCCTCCATGTGGACTCAGGATCCGGATACTGTACCAATACGCGTGTATACACGTGTGTGTGTGTATTACCCAATTACATGATTCAGTAGCGAGGGAGTGCTTGAAACACCGAAATTTGATTTACGTATAAAATATTTAGCCTGCCCCGTGACGATTTCGTTAAAGTTCCAAAAGTTTGGGATCGTGAAACGCAAACAAGGCAAAGTGCTTCAACCACTCAGCCTCTATTGGGTGCTTTTATGACTTTGGCAAAAAGAACTATAAGGCTAGAAGCGCATATTGAGAAACAACTTTTTCTCGAAGGAGGGAGAAAATTCGAACCAAAAGGCGAATGCACTCCAACAAAAAAGAGGATGTAATATGAGAGTGATCTGGTGAGGGATTTCGCAGCGACGCATTGTCATCCTATTCTATACGATTGATCGTTTAATTTTCACCATCAGTACATTTTTATTCGAACGTTACGAACCCCTTCGCACAAGTAACACGTAAGCCTTACTAATTAGATAGACACTCCAGATTTTCTATACATGGCAATGTTTTTCCAGCTTCTAATTCTCACTCTGAACTTTGAAAGAAGCTATCCTTTTTTTAACACAATTTCGAAGTTATAACAGAGAAATATTCTGCTAAGAATGAAATTAATGACCGAAGGAAAAGAGGTAGGGAGCTCGTGCTACTTTTCGTACGTAACAAGGATGCAGAGAATGGTTCCTTGGCCAAAATGTACATCTCCCATTATGTCTTACCTATATGTTATCGCTATAGCCTCGACATTAAGCCCTCTAGCCGAGAAATGCATTCGGCGTCTTCCCCACGGTGCACGATTTTGGTTCCCTCTTCGCTTCGCTCCTCAAGCGCTTCGAGGACTACTTTGGAGGGTGTGAGCCGCTAGAGTATTACCCAAGATTGAGAGGGGGAGGGGGGGGTGGGCAAAGGAGACCAAGAGAAAGATGTGTATGCCGAGATACTTAGCACAAGCCGTTACTTCGCGTTGTACAGTCCGGCAAACAAGTTTCCCCCAGCTTGGGGATAGACGATAGTAGCGTAATAGTACTCCTTGAAATTCTCACGATAAGACTTCGCGTACATATTCCGTATATACAGGATGTATACCTAACCGTGTATACGATGCTGTGTAAAAACTGAGTGCAAATGGTATATGCGCCAACCCCGGAGAAAAAGGATTCGCAAGAAATATATAAATGGTCCCCTCTTTTTCCCTCCTACCCTTCCTATGCTACTATATATATATATATATATATTCTGAGAGACGTTGGAAAAATTATTCACGACACTATAGACTATGACGACGGGAAACTATGCGACAGAGAGAATATGGTGGGAGATATAAATTGCACCCTCTCTCACTGCAAGACGACGACGACGACGACTACAATGGATTGATGAAAATACATGTAATATTTCAAAGAGCTTTCGTCTGCAGGTGGTAAAGTAACGTTTCCCTCGTGTCTACCCTCTTCTACCGAGAAAATCAAGGAATAATATCGTTTTTTTTTATTGCTTGCAAATATATGTATTCACCGCACGTGTATTCTTCGTCTATCGCAAATGCTGGAGTACTGCGTGACAAATTGAACCCTTCTGGAACGTAAGTGACATTTTCACTCTTCCAGAAATCATTTCAGTTTCTTGGAGTGAGCGATTTCTAGGCTTTAATCACAAATCCTACCGATTATGTCGTCAACGTGGAATGAGAAAAAAAAACTCTTGAAAATAGATTCAAGGCGTGAAGCGATAAAAATTAAATTATCTGATAGTGATCAAATAATATTGCTGCGTTTTCGGTAATTGAATATGGAATATTTGCCATTGATCAACTTTATATGATAAATAGATCGCAGCATCACTTTGATCTTCGAATCAATCTATTATAAAACAATTCCGTTAATGACTGACGCATAGACAACGGACAGCCTAAACCGCTGAAGACAGAAGCATGAAGTTTAGAAGATATGGTCCCCAGAAGGTATAGATGTGCATTGAATAAGGATTGTTCGAAAATCAACTCTTAAGGGGGTCAAATGGGGTGTAAAAGTTTGTATGGAAAATGGGATTTCTTGCGTGAAACTTGAAACTTGATACAATAGTACATCGTGCACCAAGGAGAAAAAGTGGGTCTTTGACCACGAGCGCGATGTTGTCAGTACGAGTCGTAGACGAACGCGCAAGGCGAAGACGAGGCCGTAGACACTAAACGTTGCTTTGAAATGTATTAGCATATACACAAATGCATCGTAAGTCGATTCCTAGACGTCTTTTCATTTTTATGGCAACATTTGGTGTGTCGTCTTTGTCGCGGCTTCCTTTAGATCTGACGGTGTGCATTGGAGCCACTCAACGCTGCTATGCTTTTCAATATTACTCATTGTTTATTTAACTTTTTTATTAATGATTTATGTCGCGGCGAGATCGACGATGCTTTGTCGCGGTGTCACGTGAAAGTGAGGTTATGTTTCTTCACGCAAATAACGCCTCAGCGTACACAATTTTTATTTGGTTCCCTCGAACACAAAGTTTGGTTCCCTCGACCAAACGACTGAGGGAAGCACCTAACGACCGACAGCTGTTTTACAGGGGAGTTTCACAATTTTTGAATCCTAGGACGTAAAATACCTCTTTTATGTACCGTTTACACGCACTAAAAAATGAGGAAAGCATGGTTGTGGTATATAAATATTCTTTAAAGTAAATAATAAAACGCGTATTTTAGGATTTTTTAAATCCTAAATTCGGGGTGCAACGGGGTATTGAAGTTTGTAAGGAAAAATCGAATTCCTTGCTCTTATCTCAATGAAATTCGAAAAATATGTTGCCTAAAGGGCGCAAAGGAGCGCTAAGAAAGAATTTTTCGAAAATGAATCCCTAAAGGATGAAATGGGATGTAAAAGTTAGTATCTAAAATTCTATTTCTTGCGTGTACAACTTGAAACTCGGTATAAATGTTCTTCAAAACAAATAATAAAACGCGTATTTCAGGGTTTTTAAAAACAATCCCTTACAAGGGGTGCAACTGGTAATGAAGTTTTTATGGGCCAAATTCCTTGCGGGCGAAGCTGCAGGCACAAACTAGTTTTATATAATTAAATGGAACATGGACGCTTTTCATAATTTTTTGACCTACAGAAAAATCACATTCTATATTTAGACAATGTATTCTCGTGAAATCACGTAGAATATTCATTTTCCCTATTTTACAGTGAAGAAATATGAAGACGCAATTGCAGAGGATACATTCCGCAGGGAATATGTAATCACAGCACTTCTCACAATGATTATAATTGCGACGTATGATTTAGGAGGCTTTTTAAGTGATAAAAACGAAAAGGATTTCGCAGAAGAGCGCCAAAATTGCTGATCCGCTGCCAAGAATTGTGGAATGCGTTGGATAGATTATCCAGTCTGGTGTAAGATACACACATATACACACACACATACACACGTATACTCTGTAAAGGGCGGCTCTCGCCCTATTGCTTTCAAAAGACGCTCTCGATACGCTTCTGCACCATTCCAGCAAAAGCTTTCTCTCTCTCGCTCTATTCCATTTATTCTGTATACATAATACATCTCGTTCACTATTACGCGAGGAAAGGCAGACAGGCTGAGAGGCAGGCCGAATAACCGTCCGGACGTATTCTCATTTCTCTCCCGCTCGATTAAACCGTTTCTCGATAGAAAAAGTTCTGCTCTTTCTGTTTTTTTTTTTTAACATTTTTTTTTCTCTTCCTTCGCACATACTCTCATCCTCACACACAAAACTTCTACATACACACATGACTAGTGTCCTCGCTTCGGCTTTTGTATTTTCTCTGAGGATCAATCCACGTACAGAATAACGAGAAGTCACATTAAAACTGATTTAGGCAGATCGTATGGCATGGTAAATAGAATAATGCAACGTGGACGAGATTTAGCGCGCAAATTGTCGTGGATTACGTCTTTTTGCAAACTGTCTAACGAAGTGATATATAATATGCTTAGCAATGCAATGTTACATTGAAGCGTACAGGTTAATTCGGCGACGCCTTGTTCCTGTTTAATCCATTTTCATACATGCGGGACGTATCCAACATTGTTTCGTCTCATATACATTTGCATCCGCGGGCATATATATTTCTGTACAGTGAAACACTTCAACGGTTCTCCCACCCGCGGTCGGTACATACGCATTACGCATTCGAATTGGTACCGCAGTTGCATGAATATGAATGTTAATTGAAGCGGGGCGTTTCTCTCTCTCTCTCTCTCTCTCTCTCTCTCTCTCTCTCTCTCTCTCTCTCTCTCTCTCTCTCTCTCTCTCGCTCTACCTCTTTTTCCCCTCCTCTCTCTCGCTCTCGCGAAATCCACGAGGTCGAACTCTCAGTTTCCGGCTCCGCTCCTCGTACTACGGTAACCCATCTAGACCACGTACATATATAATATCGATGGAAAGCTATGGTCTATAATATATGCACAACGGAATATAATCCTATCGAGAGTAACGTGAAGCTCGTAGCCCCGCTGCACACACTACAAGCCTCGATCTGTCTCTCTCGCGACTGCCTCTCGCGTTTTCGTGTTCCAACGAAATCACACACGACTGCAGAATCTGTGCCCATGCATGTCCACCTATACCATGGTCCTTCTAGCCATGCGCGTCCACCCAGGGAGAATCATTGGGAAGGAAAGAGAAACACACACGAGAGAAAGAGAGAGAGAGAGAGAGAGAGAGAGAGAGAGAGAGAGAGAGAGAGAGAGAGGAGAAGAGAGGAAGTCGATGGAGGCCGCGGAGCTGTAATTACTTTACGCGTTTACTGCGAGCCTTTGGCCCCAAAGGGCGGCGAGCATGTATCCCTTTGTCGCTGTTCCGTGGATAATTGGCGAAAGAGAGGGGTGTACTGGACGGCGGTGCAGCGAAACCTTCCGCGGTGGTTTGCGTTTATCCTGCGAATGAGAAATTCCCCAAAAAATGAAAAAAATGAGAAAAACGTTTGTCCGAAGATTCTCGCGATTTTAGCGTTTTCGTCGTTAAAATGCAACGAAAATTCATTTTTATTTCTTTTTTCCTCATTTTCATTACAATCTAAAATCTTTTCATACATATTTAGGCTGAAGATCTCTAATAAGGATCTTAAAAAACGTTTCTGGGATTTTGGAAAGTTAAATGTGTCAAATCAATTGGTTTACGAAACTTCCGTTGCAACGATGCAAACTTCAATAACATAGATTCTCTTTTATTTCTATTTGTCAATCGAGGCCCTTTTCGTCAACTTCTATGAGTGCCGTGTCCAACAGAATTTTTCGATCTCCTATATGGGGCCTCTCGAGGAGTCAGGATTCACTTATTTATTTGCATTTCAACGTATTGCTAAGGAGGAACATCACTTTGGTGTTCGCCTTCGATTTTGTTAAAACTCATGTACATGGTAACTATTTTAAACTATTGCTAACTCATGTAAAACTATTAGACACAGATTTTTTATTATCGACGAAAAAACTGTTTTACGGGGTACAACCCACCCTTAGAGTAAAGCATGTCAAAGGTTGATTTGGCAGTTTTACCCGCAAGCAGCCCACCGATTTCAGTGCAATAAAAACGCAAACTCTTCTCATGCCAAACGGTTAGAAGTTGAATATGAGTCTTTTGAAAAAAAAACGTAGGGATGAATCACCCCTTTGTTTTTCTTTCTCGCACCCTACATTAAAAAGGGTCCATTGAAGCGAATGAAACGCGTAACATTGTGAATGGCGGATAAAATTAAAGTTTACGTATTTTTTAATTTTTGTCGAATACCAAGCTCAAGAGGGCGGATCCCCTTCTATTTCAAGTTCCGCATCACAGTTGTTTTTTTTTTCTCTTTTTAAAATGTGTATGCTAATTCGAAATATATCTACAAGCAAATTAATATTTAGAGTATGGAAAAATTTGCGAAAATCGATGGTCCTATTTAGAAATTCTGTCAAAAATCGAAAAATAATCGTTGCTGAACGAATCAAGCGGTAGTTTTTAGAGCAAACGATTACGAAGAGAATGCACACAGAGCAAAGTTTCAAATACAAACCGAAAATAAATCATCGACGATTCAGTGGAGCCACTTGTTTTTGGCTGTGATTGAAATTGATTTTTGAACTTTTAATATCTTTTATGTAATATTCTTACTCCCTGAAAATGAATTCACCATTACTTTTTCGACAAACTCAAAATTTTCATAAATAATCGTGGGAAATGTTTGAGATGTGGTTTACTCCCTGAATGTTATTATTCAGCGAAAATACAAAAATACGTAGAGCTTTAATTTTGCCCCCCCCCCCCCCCACCCCCTTTTAAAGCGTTATCTGTTACGTTGAATTGAATGCAGCCCCTTTAAATGTAGGATGAGAGAAATAAAAATGACGGGGTGGTTCATCCCTTAATTTTAGTTTTTTTTAATGTATCCATATTGTATTCCTGATCGTTTCGCATCAGTAGAATTTTCGTTTCTGTTTCACAGAAATCAGTGGACTGCTTGCGGTCAAATCAGCCCTTACCATGGTTTACAGTAAGAGGTGGCTTCAGCCCTTTAAATAATGTGTCCATCGATAAGAAAATACGTATCTAATAGTTTGATTTAATCAAGTTAATAAAAAATTTGACAGTTAAATTGATTGTATCAATCTAGTAGATTGATGCTCCACATACATGAGTTTCAACCAAATCCAAGACGGACACGAAACTAATGTTCCGTGTAGTAGTCGAAATAATGAGGAACGATCGAATTTCGGTATACATTTTTTTCTCGATTAAGGGGTTACGTGGGTTTCGAAGTAAAAAAAAATCATATTTTCTCTATTTTTTTTTAAATATAAAATATAACATTTTGAATAAATTATTTTATTAAAAATATTAAGCACATGAAAGAGCAACATTTCAACAATTTTTTTTTTTTATTTCATCCAAAAATTTGGGAAATTCAGCCGGTGGGACCTGGTTTCCGGAGACTTCTCAAAAAAGTGTCCTCCTGGTGGACAGGATAACTCATGATAGCTTTATCTGAAATTAATAAACCAAATTTTTTCTGTTAGTAGATACGTATAGCTCGTGATTGAACGAAGGGTTAAAAAAAAAAATTGAAATTTGAATTTTTGGCAGAATTGTATGCAAAATAGTGCAATTTTTGATACAATTTATACTACGTATAGCTTTGTAAAATTAGTTGTAATCGGAAAAAAAACCTTCGTTTAATCTCTAGTCAATGCTATTTTGAAGAAGTATGCAAAATTTCAATAAGATCGGTGCATTCGTTTTTGAGGAATCGTGTCCACCGACTTAAAAAATAGTGTTTTGAGAAAAATGCGTATACCCGCGTCGCTCCCGGCCGGTCTTTCCCAACGGGGGGAATTCCTAAAGGCTCGCTCTCCTAGACATTTACTCCGATTGACTTAAAACTTTGGGAGAATATTCTAAACATATTGTACTATTAGATAATAAAATTAACAAAAAAATGGATTTTTTGAAATTTTCAAGCCCACGTAACCCCTTAAAGCCTCTTCAGCGCCGACGGGTCGATCAGAAATGTCTGTAAGCAAATTGCACAAGGGGCCTTCCGTTTCGTTGAATGAGCGTATATCGTTACTACAGTGATAGGATAAAAAAAAAGGACGATCCACGGCATCGAGTGGACGACTCACACTCGATCGGCGAATTTATTCGTCCGGAATAGAGTTGGATGGCGCAAGCTGCAAGTACACGTGTGCACACACATACTCGTATATGGGCACATCGAAATGTGCATATTTGCATATTTTTACACATACGGGGACACACACAAACAGGCGCGCAAATCGCTTGAAATCGTCTCTTCAGAAGCCTTTATGTTGGAGCTCGGGGAGAGAAACGGGAACGATGAGGACGGAACACTTGGGCAAAGGAGTGAGAGTACCTGAAGAGTATAGGGAAACTGTGAGGATGAAAGACACGGTGTGTACACGAAGCGCCACATTCTCCCTCTCTTCCGTGTCTTTTCTCTTGAAGCGAACGGATATATATCTCTCGACAACGAGAGGAATTGAAAAAGGATTTTTCACATATACGGGAAGATCTGTTTTCTTAGTACACCCCCCCCCCCCCCATCATTCCTTTGGTGTTGTTTCCGGCGATACGTTGAACATATGAATACGTATACGGATATTCGTTCGAGAGTCAGAAACGATTTGGCTTCTGTTACTCCATAGTAACGTATATTTATAGGGGAAGTAGAGGAAAGATGGAAACGCTAAGGCTGTGTTCAAATAAAACGATACATATGAATCAGTCAACGTTAATTATTCTTCCGAACTAATCGACAATTATTAATCTTTTAATTTAAACAACAAAAAGGTTAGTCTTTATGATTTTTAACATGAAATATATATTTTTCATTAAACCTTCATTTTTCCCCATTTTACTCCAGATGCGGGGCAAAATGGAACAGCGTTAGTGGCATGATAGAACAAGAATTAACGGCATCTTTCGCATGTAAACATGATTCAATTCTCAATACCAGCGTACGATTTATGCGCCCATACCCTACAAATTTGGTACTAGTTTCATTTTACCCCTCCTTATAGCTTTAACATGTCTCTCTAACGTTGATACTCATCCAGAAATATTCACGAAGAAAATTAAAAAGTAATTTTTGTCGTGAATTTCACGGTAAAAATTACCGTGATATATTTCAATGTGGTGACAAGTGAGAAAAGCATAATAATTCGTATGCGACAAGTTTTTTTTTAACTCACGTTACAGAAAATTTCAAATACGTAGCTAAAATTTTACTATACAAGGGTAGCGCGCAAGATAATTTTTACCGAGAGCACAATACATTTTCCTATAACACTCATTAAATTTTATAATAAATCTTAAAATAACTGTTATAAAAACGATACTTTTTTATAGACATTTTTGAAAGGCATAGAATAATAAAATGCACAGTAAAATTTCGCTGATATTATATATTTTTTAAATTAAAGTTTTGCGTATTTTGTTACACATCAAAATTTACTAGAAAATCTGGTAAAATTTTCTATCCGAAGAAGAAATTTTATTTTATTTTCGTGAAAATCTGTGTTTTACTCAGTAATAATAAGCGAAGTTTCAGGGTTGTCATCTGGTTACCGTTACTGCACGGTAATTTTTAACATTTAATTCTCTCCGTGTTGTCATTGATGTAGTCCGATTCGGACTAGGATCCTGGTTTCTCAATCAGAATTCAGTCGGCCATCGGATCCGGGAGCGCAATGTAACGCTCGCAAATCGGATTCCAGCCAGGATCCTAATCCGGAACTATTAAGGACTCTAGTCAGAATCCAAATAGAAACTTTGCATAGCTAGGTCCTATGCAAAGGTCCTATGCTAGAATCCCGAGTTTCTAGAACTAGATCTAGTTCGATGTCGAATCAGATCCCAGGGATGAATGTAAAAATCACCAGGAGATACCGATCCGCATCAGCTGGAGACGCTGGACGTTTTCTGAAATCATTCATTCAAGGATCTGAAAAAGATTAGGTAAAAATTGGTGCTACAGTATAACTGTCAAAACTTATATAATTTAATAACAGACTTTCGAAAATTCTTTACATTCATTAAAAATTTTCGAAAAAACAATATATGGGGCATTCCACGTCAAATCGACCACTTTGCGGCCCGAGCCCTTTCGATTTGGCTGAAACTTTAATATGTTATTGTTTTCATCTCAAAACGCTTGTGTGATTTATTTCAAATTTTTTTACATAATCATAAATACATAGTGAATTTTTGAAAAATTGCCCGTTTTTTTTCAAATGCTCATAACTTTCTGCAAAATGTTCTTTATGAAAAAATATAATTAAAAAATATTAAAACTCATCTTCGACATGATTTTTTAGTTTTTTGGAAAAAACGCGATTTTTTTTAAAGAACGCCACTTTTGGGGGCGTTCTTTAAAAGACGAGAACATACTCATCGTGTCCCGCTAGCTTGTATTAATCTGGCTCTATTAGACGAATAACGGTTCAACAAAAAATCACTCAATAACTTTCAACATTTCTGTAAGGGATTAAAGAAGTTAAGAAAGGTCTGCAGGGTTTCTGGATGGACAGAGTATAAATTTTTTAAATGATACACGTAGAAATCGATACAAAGGTATGTAAACGTCCATACAGCTCGGGATCTCGCGTCGAACTCCTCTCATTATCTCGCTTCTCTCTCATCGTCGTCAATAATACTCGAGTCATATTTACATTTATAATATTTTGCTCTTCTATTCCGTCTAGTCATCACGGGTAACACCCAAGTGATATTACTACTTATAATAATTCGGCGGGTTGGTACGAATTGTGGCCCTCACATTTCTGACAAACCGTTATGATTATATTAATAATTAGGACTTTCATTATGTTTACTTACCTCACTCTCATTAATATCAGCAACTCAGATGAACTGAAACGCTGGTAAACTTTACCAAAAATTATATGATTTTGTAAAAAAAATCGATATTACTTTCCAACCCGACACTCGTGCTTCCGCCACAGTTGATCTTCTATACTGATTCACCTCCCCGCCGTCTCTTAAAACTCCAACAGGAGCGCTGTGCGCGCGCACACTGTTAAGAAGCTAGGCTGATGATTCATCTTACCCCACACATACGGCTTGCCCCTAGGTGCCCTACATGTAGTGACAGGGTTGAATGCACGAATCTGATCTGCGATTTCATCTCTTCGTTCACGAGCTTGGATCATTCGAATGTACGCGAATTTCATCAGTTTCTGCGTCGCTCTCATTCCTTTTCTCTCTCTCCCTCTCTCTCTCTCTCTCTCTCTCTCTCTCTCTCTCTCTCTCTCTCTCTCCCTGGTTCTCCGTCCCTTTTTCGTTTTTTCTCTCACTCTTTCTCTCTACATAGCGTCTGGGCTCGTTCGCTCTCGCGGCATTCGAATCGCGTTTTAGTTACGTTTTCTCCCACATTCCCGACCTGGTGGTTCAGCATTTTGACTCAATATACGGGGAAGGGTACGCAATATAGTCAGCAATATTTGAAGCACAGACATGCACACATAGGCTTGGGCACACGCACAAATAATTTGAGTTTACGAGCGGCCGTAAATGCATCACTCGCGCCGGGGATCGTGAATTACCGGAAATGCGATTCGCGAATCGATATACTCGATATAGAAGGGTCCGCCAGTATCACCCGTCATGTGCTCTTATGAATGCACATAAACGCATATATGTGTTCGTATACGTCGTGGGGAATTTTGATGATCCTGCTTCGCCCTTGATAACGAACGTCACGATTATTTTTCGGGACATTCGTTTTGCGGCCTCGTGCGTTCTACTATCACCGTGGACGTGTCAGTTATTCCATTTTTTTCATCCCAGCGATACGACCGGGTAAAAAAGAGGAAAATGGAGTGCGGATATATATATATATATATATATATGTATATACGCGCTAGTGAATACGTATGCCAATGCAGATTTGATTAATTTTTCGCCAGATCAGAGTGGAAGAATGACATTTTGTCATGAGAGTTCGATCCAATGATTTTCAGAGTCACACTCAAAACCATTGCCGTAGCCAGAGAGGCTAGCACTCCCCCCCCCCCCCCCCGCCCCGCCCCAAAGAGAACCCGGCGATCGCCTCCCCCCCCCCCCCCCCCCCGAAAACGATCCAAAATAATTGAAGTCAAATAATTGATCAATTTGATTTAAGTTTCTCGCAAGCAAGCACAAAGAAATAATCAAATAAAACTTAAACTATTTATTTTGCCGTAATTTTGTAATTTGTTATAACCAGTAGCTATTTAATCACGTAAATTGAATAGATATTCGAGTTTCGCAATAAAGTCAACCGTGGGCAAAAACAATACATTAGATTTGCCGACCGATACACAATCAGAAGAATGCTGAAAGATGAACATTTACTACCAGGTAGCTGATAGTATCATTGTAAATCTAAAATGCTGATTTGTTAATATACTATTAGCTCATGCAGATTATGCATTTTTGAAATTGGATATGAATAACGGAGAGGATTTCATCAATAATTATATAAAAATCTTAATAATTGATACGTCTGCTGTAGAAGCTGAAGCGATGATCATAAAATACATAATTCAATTTAAAAATGATGAAATAAATGCGGCAAATTTATGAAAACATATTAATAAGGAGTACTGCGGTAACTTATGGAAAACTTTATCGAGCATCAATAGTACGGCCAGAGAGCTACGCTGGCTGTGAGAGAGGTTTTATCTGCCATGTGGCGGATAAAAATGTCGATTAGAAGCACAATACTTCGGATACGATTCTCCCATATGTCGCTGCTGAACATGGAGAATGAGATTGAAAAAATATTCCAGCTGAAATAATGTTGGACCGATTTGCAGGAAAAAAAAATAGAAAACTAGGATTTATTTAATTCAGTACCCACTGAAAGTACAGTTTAAAGTCTCGTAACGGGATGAAAGATGATGAGAAAAAGTTGATTATTTTTTTAAGCTATTGCAAGAGTTTGATATTGATGTTAACATGAACTTGTGATTAAAGCAAGTTTCATATTTCATGTGTGTTACGCGATTATTGACTGTGATATGAATTTTATTTAAAAAAAAAGATGATTGTGAACAAAACCAGTTCTTGCCAGGCTGGGCTCTTCTGCCCGCCGAGCCAATTGTCAAAACTATCTAAACAAATATCATGATTTTGCAACATAGGATAGGAAGGGGCATGTTTTCTGCACAGAGTCTCCTACCAAAAAGGAACCTAATTGACAATTGGTTGACTTTTTTTTGCATTATTTCACTAGCATGTCGAACGGTTCTCGGGTCGAAGATTCGCGAATTCTTTTTTTCTCGATCGCTCCTAATAAGTGGACCCATAAAATTATTCGTTCAATAAAACCAGCGTATCTCGTACGAGCTTTTGTATCTTTTATTTTCAGCCGCGTGTAAAGCTCATCCGCAGGAGGTCTCGCAGATTTTTTTTTTACCAGAGCTGAGTAATGCGGGCGAGACTTGCGGCTGTATTTTTGTATGGTCCGAGGGAAATAGCGAGGCAGAGTAACCGCAAAGTTTCAGAGAGAAAGAAAGAGAGAGTCAGAGAGAGAGAGAGAGAGAGAGAGAGAGAGAGAGAGAGATAGAGGGAGAGAGATGTGCTCTCGCGAGCACGAGAGCCGGCCACGTAAAGCGGAATGAATCTCGCAGCCGCACGTGGCTTGGCCACGATCCACACACCCCCTCGCGTTGCAGAGCGTGCGTTCTCCCCGAGCTCGGCTCCATTTCAACCCCCGCCCCCTTGTGTCCTCTCATGTAACTTCCAGCTATACGCGTGATACCACCTCCTAGGCGAAGCATCGCGAGCTTTTTATATGCCGAGAATTTAAATTAGATACGAGCACTCTCGGTCCGCGGGTAGACAGAGAATCCGTGAGATCCACGCCAAGCTA
Source organism: Ophion ventricosus (assembly GCA_963932345.1). NCBI lineage: Eukaryota > Metazoa > Arthropoda > Insecta > Hymenoptera > Ichneumonidae > Ophion > Ophion ventricosus. Next base: position 19,565,448 of record OZ010713.1, read on the forward strand.
CGCTGTATCGCGTAGAAATATTTTCTTATTCCCTCTCACGTTCTCTTCCGCTATGCTCCCTAGTCGTTCTCTCTATCATCTTTTCCAGCACACACACGCACACACACCCACACACATACATACCGACAGTCCTATTTTGCCACGTGAAAATATCGCTCCATCGTACACGTAACTCTGGACGGTTTTCACGCCGCCTCGAGTCACGTTGCAATTTCACGCGAGATAAGAAGCGGCACTAAACCAACTATTGTATATGGAACATACGAGGCAAGAATTAGACGAACTTATAACGAACTCCCTGTGCAGAAATTGTCGTAGGCATTCATCTGGATTCTCATACTTGTCGCTACTTCTTGATAGGGATCCAATGGGTCATCGCGTTGGATTCCTATACTGAAGCGTCACGCTCGTACATTGGATTCTAATTGGGATTTTCGATTGGAATCCAATGTACGAATCCAATTTTAATCTTAAAAGATTGTCCAACATCACCAAACAGAATCCGATGCGATCCTTTATGAATTCCATCACATTCTGTACGTTGAATTTTCTAAACAAAATACAGTCGTAACCTCTTATAACGTCATTGCTTACAACGACGAATCGACTATAAAATTGGTATTTCAGGGTCCCATGAATGTCGTTATAACCGATTTTGACGGTAAATAGATATACAAAATGAGTGATTCATAAAAAGGTATAAATCTTATCTAAAAAAACGTATAAATCGCTTTAAAAATTATATCCTAAAAATCGATGTGAATGACATCACTGAAATTCTACTGTAATTATCGTTTGTTATTTATTTAATACACTTTAACACTAGATTTACCAGACCAGGTACTGGTATAAGTGTCAATAACAAACAATATATTTGTTACGAATATATATAAAGTAACATTAAGTTCATAAAATGTATTCTCTACTTATAGCTACAAAAGTCATAACATCATTTCGGAAAGCAAATTTACATGCAGTAGGAATTTTGAATTGAAATTGCACGACCAGTCAAAATGACTGGTCTGGTAAATCTAGTGTTAACATATCACCGCACAGGTACACGCTCAAAAAGCGTGCAGGTTATGTTTTAACACGCCCAGTTTTTTCTTTGAAAAAGTTTTTTTTCACATATTTTCGATTCGAACGTAGTAAGAATTCTCAAAAGGCGTTCATCGGGAAATAGTGGAGAATCCAATTGGATATCCCAATGAGGACTCCCGGTGAGCAGTGTTTCTAATAAATTCCTATACACATGTGAGAGCATCTTAAGACGCCTCCACCAAATTTGTGCACGGGATCACGAAAGTATATTTTCTTTTGTGAGATTCAACAAATGCCGGTTGAGAATTTAAAATGAAAAATTCTTAAACGATGTCAAACGAGAAATAGCGCGGAATCCACTTGGATTTCAATGTGGGCTTCCCTACGTGCTCCGTTCCTATCAAATCCCTATAGGGATGTGGTAGGATCTGAGGACTTTTATACTGATATGCTACTTCCTGATATGGATCCAATGGGGAATCGCATTGAATCTCTATATTAAAACATCACGCTCGTATATTCGATTCTAAACGGGATTCCCCATTGGGTTCCAACGTACGAATCCAATTTGAAACCTAAAGGATTGTCACATTATTGAACAGAATCCGATACCTTTTGTGATCCATCACATCGCATTCTCTACGTTAAATTTTCTTAATAAAATATACACATATACACAATAAGTGGACCTTAAGAAAAGCATACATTTTAACTTAAAAAGGTATACATAGCTTAAAAAAATGTTGTCTCAAAAATCAATTTGAATTATATCACTGAAAATCTATTGTAATTAGCGTTTGTTATTTATTATACTCCACTTTGACATAATATCACCAGACACGTCACACGTTCACGAAGCGTTCAGATTATGGTTCAACACGTCGAGTTTTTCTTCGTGACTTTTCACATATTTTCGATTCTAACGTGGTGATAATTCTCAAACGGCGTTAATCGAGGAACAGTACAGAATCCAATTAGATCCCAATGAGGTTTCCCTAATAAATCCGTATAGATATGTGGGCGCATGTTGTGACTTCTCAACAAATTCGTGCACGAGATCACGAAATGATATTTTTTTATGAGATCTAACAAATACCGGTTGAATATTTCAAATAAAAAATTCTCAAACGCCGTCAATGGGGATAAAGCACGGAATCCACTTGAGTTCCAATATGGACTTTCTACTTGCGGTGTTCCTATCAAATCCCTATAGGGATATGGTAGGATCTGGGCACTCTCCAACAAATTTCTGCACCAGTTGTACAATTTATTAAATTATAGTGTCTGTAATCTACGAGACGACTGGTAGACTTTTTCATGATAAAGTAGCCTCAATATTTTCAAATCACATGTCACGTCCTCTGTGTCCACTGCTAAGAAGAGATTCAGCATTTGTCGAAAATACTTTTGTCTACTTCGATGGAAGACAATCGGAAAGAATCTGCCACACCAGCTGTCACAAATTCAAGTTCTCATGAAATGAGCCATGTATCAGCGTGGCTGAAAGGGTCCAGCAGATGTAACACCTCGGAGTCAGTGGCAGACGTGCTTTTCATATCCTCGAGCCAGTGTCCCTGCGATGGCTCGTGCCTTATTTTTTCTCTCGACTCCTCTTGGGGCTTAGGGTTGCCACGGTGTCTGGACACGAGAAAAGAAGCGGCCAGATAAGCTAGAAAAAAAGAGCGAGAGAGAGAGAGAGAGAGAAAGAGAAAGAGACAGAAAGAAAAATGTCGTCGGGTGAAAAGCTCGACCTGAAGCGTAGCAAATTAAAGCCCGTGCTGTTGCCGCGAGAGGGTGTGGAAGAGTCTGCCGTCGGACTTCTTTTCCTCAGCTTCGACGACCACGTGCGGTCGTTGGAGGAGTTTTTTCAACCGGAGGCGTGCCAGAATGTGATTGTGGCAACGTTGCGTCACCGCTACGAAAAGAAAAAAGCATGAGAAAATATAATCGGGGTGGGGTATGGTGGGAGCGACGGTGTGGCGGCGGGCACGTGTGCGCCAAAGGCGACGCAGGAGGTCCAAAGGATATCTTTTCAGGAATCCTTGCCCACTATACTCCGTCTCGGGGTCGTTTTCGTTGCCGTTGTCATAGGGTAGGAAAAGCGGCGCGGGAGCAAACCGATAGATGGACAGAGAACGGGGCATCGAAGCACACGGGATACAGAATTCTCTCTCCTCCTTTCGAGAAGCGTCGTTAGGATCCGCTGGCACGGGGCCAATCACATCGACTGGCTACATATACGTGAGCTAGTCGATGTGATATATACATATACATTCACCTTCCCCTCTGAACATTGCACACTCGAAGGCATCGTGAGTCCGCCCTCCCCCACAGCCTCCCCTCCTCTACCCCGTAAGTTAGCCTACACCGGAGGGCGATATCCACGTCGACGTGGAGCACGAAGCGTATACACACAGAACGGAGTCTTTGGAGCGAAGGGTGAGCAAGATATAAGTATATAGTCTGATACGATGCAGCTATGTCTCTTATAGTGCACGACAGGATCGGCGACGATAGCAGAGAAGGGCGGGGAGGGGGTGGGGCAAGGAGAGATACTCCTCGTTTCTTGTTTGCGCCTAAACCTCGTTTGCCGAGGAAGGCTCATCCCTCCCCAAGAACAGCAACGGAGCAACTCCGCGTAGAGCACGGTTATAGCCTGCTGGTAGCGGGACGTATAAGCAAAGCGAAAGCTCGCGGCTCCCAATGCACCAATTCGCCCCCGTATATTTCTGCTGCTAACATTGATACGGCGGCCCAATATATTGGAATATGCGAGCCCACGGGAGGGAGAGGACATTGTGTACAATCGGCCGAGACGGTCTCGCTTGTATTATCGGATAACCGCGTTGCCGCTCGAGGCTTTGTTGGCCAATTTTACGAAATGAAAAACGCTCCGTTGCGCATGCGGCATAGGTGTGCAGCAATCTATACGAAGGTGTGTGAGGGTATCAAGTATACAGGATACTTTCCCCCACAGATCCTGTACGTGTTTATTCGTGGATATGCGGAAAAGTGATTTCAGGGACATCCGACTTCGAGGACGACTCTCGTTGTTGGCAATTGTCGCTGGACACAATCTTATGTGAAGCGCAGTGCCTCAAAAAGTATGACGTTGAAGTTTGCATCGTTGGAATGCAACGATTATTTTTTCTTTATTTTTATTGTCATCCGAATTATTATTATTTTCTTTTAGAGTCCTGCATCTTCAACGAGAATACATAAAATTGGACAAGTGATTTTCGTAGCTTAAGTTAACGAAAGAGAGATTTTATAATTTGGAAAGAATCAATTCCGTTACGTTACAACGATGCGAACATCAACATCATTAACCCTAGAACTCATTATCATTTTTTTTCAACATTCTAACTCATGACTGGGGCAAATACCCACCCCACGCATTTCTTGCAGGCACAATCGCTCTATTAAGCGGTGAAAGGCAACACCAGTACATGAATGTCTTCATTTTTCGATGAGGAAGAGATTGGTGCGAAGCAAATTTGATTTTATTAAAATGTAAAGTGAAAAACCCGTTTAAACCTTGACATAGGCCGGAAAACAGCGAAAATCACATTTTTTAAAGAAAAAATTGGATATTTTTTTTCTACCGATTAACACAGGGGTTCCCAAACTTTTTCAGTTCGCGGCGCCTTTACAGGTTTGATTTTTTTTTCACGGCGCCCCAGTTAACCGAAACCCAATCCAACCCACACTAACCCAACCAAACCCAGTTACGATATTATACTATAACGTTTACCAGGCACAGAAGTAAAAACAACAGTTTAGTTCAAATATATTTATTCGACAAAAAAGCATAAAAGTATAGAAAAAAAATGCAATGGCAAGTCAGTCAACGTGACGGGTGAGCTTGTTGATCTTGACACATTTTTTCAAATCGCAGAAGAAGACTTGATACAGCTACTTTCATTTCTTGCACCACATTGATTTTTGAGCCATATCTGGTCTTTATTACAGCAACAGCTGAAAATCCAGCTTCGCATAGATAGGATGTCGCAAAGAGAAAAAGGATCCTTAGAGCTTCTGAACTAAGAGTTGGATACTCATTTTTTATCGATATCCAAAACTCCACTAATTCTGAGCAAGCAAATCTTGTTTTCAGGCTGTTGCAAGAGAGTTCAATCAGACTCTCTCCGTGTAGCGAAATAAAGTCTGGTGGAGTTTGAGCATGGAGAGGATCTTGAATCCACTAAAATTTTTTGACATTGTCTTCCGCAAAGTACTTTGCAAACTAGTCAGTGAGCTTCGAAAGGTGTTCCGTGAAAATTGACAGCAATTCCTGTGAAACATTGACTTCATGGGAAGCCATGAATTGGTGCAATGCAGAAAAAGAATCTGGAGCATTTAGTTTTCTGATTCACAACTGCAGTTTTTTTCTACATGCTGAAATCTTCTCTACAAGTTTCAATATATGCGTGTTATTGCCCTGCAATGACAGATTCAAGCCATTAAGTTGGTCAAAAATGTCGCACGAATATGCCAGTTTCAGGAAAAAGTTTGGTTCAGCAAAGTACTTGGCGCTCGCATGACCTTCCTCTTGCAGAAAAGTGTGAATTTCTTGATGCAGTTCAAATACACGGAACAGAACCCTGCCACGGGAGAGCCATTTGAGCCACTACTTAGTAGCGGGAGGGAAGAACTCTACTTGGCGGCTCCCCTGGGCTCCCCCGATGCACAGTTTGGGAACCCCTGGATTAACAGATTCTCAAATGCCGCACAGCGTTTGAAAGAAGAAATAATGAGCTTAGAAAAATTAATTGGTTGAACTATATTTCGTTTGAAAAATATATCTATTTTGAAACACGAAAATGGAGAAAATACGGAATTTGTAAATACGGAAACAGGTCATGGAAACGCAAGAAACTAAAGTGTTTGCAGAGGTTTTTCGTATATTTTTTATTTCGTGTATTGAAATAATAGTATAGAATTAATACCGATGATAAAAATATGAATATAAAGAATATAAATAAATCGTACATTCAACTCATTTCACTGTCGCGCAAATGCAACAATGCACTGTTCTCTGTGCTCCTCGCAGGCGGCCCTTTGGCATCGTTGGCAAAAAACCCGAACCTTGTGATCCCTTACTTTTGGACAGAATGCACAACTCGTCGTCTCTTTTTGACCCAGCCCTTAGGTCTATTGACTTTTATTCTTGCAAATTGGTGCTAATGGAAACTTTCAAGTCCCGCCGGAAATTCGGAGTGAGTAGCCTTGCTCGCAAATGAGTCTCGATGAGCGACCTGACAAAATCTTTTATGAAGGTCCTCCGTTTCATATTTTCAAGATCCGCGTTGAAATTGTGGAGGAACATCGCGTTAATTTTTTTTCCAAATAAAATATAAATATACGGCTTTAGATAATGAATGTGACCATTTGCGCTTACATTACGTAATAATACGTAAAATATATTGATTTTGGTAAAATAAAAAGTAATATTCACTTACCTCCACGAAACGCCAACGGCAACTTTATACTGGGGTACATACTGACCCCGAGCACTGTTGAGAACCGTTTTGCCTGACAACCAGCGAACAACTGATGTAACTGTCGGCCTGCCCTCATAGCCAGGTAGTGAAACTGAATTGTCATCACGGCCCTGAATTGGCAATGTCGATTTATAGCTTTGGAGCATACTTTGAAAGTCGACTGGAGTCGGTTTCTCCCCCGCACATGAGTTCTGGGGTCAAAAATGACCTTTAGATGAATCAAAGCCAATACATATAAAAGTTCAATGCAAAGGTCATCCTGTTTCCAAAATTAAATATCCGTTCGAAAAAGAAATTAAGAACGATCCTCAAAACAGCAGTGCTGGAAGCCAACACAACACAGATATAACTGATTGAAAATATACTTCCAGCATATCTCAGCATATATATATATATTTGTCGTTTTTTTTTTATTCGAGCGATCAAGCTGAAGGAAAAGCCGTATCCCATACGCTTGAAATTTAGCCCGGGGAATTTTCGTGCCTCGTTACATTCACATACTCTTTACCTCCTTCACACGATTTGTCTCGGTCTATCTTTCTTTCTCGGTCGATTTCAGGATCGTCGAAAGTAGTTAGAAGCTGGACGTGTTGTTTGCACGCTCAAACCCTCGACTCTCGTACCACCTAGCTGTCTGACAGACTCTCTGTAAAAGCCTTTGCGCACCCTTGACTCACCAGACTGTCGAGACCGAGACTGTGTCTGTCTGCGAAAGAGAACGGAGGAGATAGAGTGAGAGACAGAGATAAAGTGAAAGAGAAAGGGGGGGGGGGGTGGAGCATTATAGAGGGTGCGAAAATCTAGTTTCTCATGGCGTGAATCGCGTAACGTGTTCACACCAACGTGCAATTCACTTTCGTGCAGACGTGAGAGACAAGAGATGCAGAGTGGGAGAACGAGCGGAAGAAGTATGCCACGTTTTCGAATGGTGGAAGGTCGGTTGGTGTTGGAGCGAGAGAGTAAGGGGTGCGAAAATTGCTCGTTGAGAATCGAGAATGAGGGAACGAACTGCGAGGGAAAGAGACAACGAGAGAGAGAGAGAGAGAGAGAGAGAGAGAGGGAGAGAGAGGGCGGCGTAGTTAGTTAGCATGCTAATTCCAAAACGGGAAACACTTAAATTCATTACACAAACTACTAATTGCACAGATAATGACTATCGCTAATCACTGAAAGAATTACCAGTTCGAGCAAAACGTCTGGTCCGCGACTCGGCTAATCCCTCTCAGGCCATCCACTCGTTGCAAACCCCTCTTTCCCTTCTGCGCTGCTTTCGCAACTCTATCGTATTTCACATAATGATACATAACGCAGCGACAATCGATAGTGTTGCGCAGAATGATGACGCGAATAAGCGGCATCGGAGAGTTTTCGACATATTATCGCACTGCAGATCCATATGTGTTTTTTTTTTGCTACACGTATGGTTTGTAATTCTAGCAATTAACACGTGTAAATGGTATATGTAACTTGTAACAACGCGATTACTGTGTTACAGAAAATGTAAACACATTTGATGTGCATTTTTAAACACTTGTACCGCATTAAATTTTCACACTTGATACATGTCTTATTCAAACCATTTAACATGTGTAATTGCAGACATTGACACGTTTAAATGTGTCTTAAACAATGCCTTTATGTGTGTTACAGTTGAGTTAAGTACATTTGTGCGTATTTTAAAACAGTGGACCTGCATTAAGTATATTAAAATTTACATGTCAATTTGAACATACTTGATAATAACATGCCATGTCAATTTGAATATACTTGATAGTAACGTGACATGTAATTTTAAAGATACTTAATACATCTTTAAATTAAATTAATCGAACAGGGTTTGCTAATTTAAATATGACGATTAAAAATACATTATCGTGTTGACTTCTTTCTGCTTCTCTCTCTCTCTCTCTCTCTCTCTCTCTCTCTCTCTCTACCCCCCTCCACCCTCTATTTCATGTACAAAACCCGTCGAAGATCTGTCTACTGTCTTATATATACAGTAGGTAAAAGAAGTATTTGTCCACTACGTGTTTTTTAAATTATCTTGCGAAAAAAAAACAAAATAATTTAGCATTTTTTTTTCGAAGAAAAATAAGTTTCGAAGAAAAAAAATGTTTGACACAAATTTTCGAGATTAGGAATATTCGAAAAACACGCGGTGTACAACTACTTTTTTTCGGCCCATAGAAACTTTCTCACCAATCGCACTTCTTAATAGGAGTTGTTTGAAAAAATCCTTAATCATGCATTTTGTTATTTATTTTGAAGAGTATTTATACCGAGTTTCAAGTTAATAAACGCAAGGAATACAATTTTCCATACAAACTTTTTTGGATCCCATTTCATCCGCTTAGGGGTTGTTTTTCGAAAAATTCTTCCTTTCTGCACCTCTACGCCCTTTAAGGAATATATCTTCTGAAATTCATTGAGATAAAAGCAGGGAATTTTATTTTCCCCATACAAATTCCAACATCCCGATGCCCCTCTAATTAGAGGTAGATTTCAAAAATCCAAACATAAGCGTTTAATCATTTGATTTGAAGAATATTGATACCTAGTTTATACACGCAAGGAACATAATTTTCCATACAAACTTTTACACTCTATTTTACCCTCCTAAGACTTCATTTTAGAAAAAAATCTTTGCTCATTCCACCTCTACACCTTCTGAGGTACATATCGTCCAAATTGCATGTTCCTATCTTCAGCGGTTTAAGGCTATGCGTTGACTGTATGCCAGTCAGTCAATCAGTCAGTCACGGAATTCTTTTATATGTATAGATACATCGAATAGTTTTATACGTGGAATGGAGAAGGGGCGGCGGGAAGGGGGGGGGGGGGGGGGTACAGCGAAAGACGCACAAATAGAGGGAGAGAGAAAGAGAGGATATATATATAGGTTTTGTTTAAAAAAAAATCTATAGCATGATATTGGATAAAACTTTATAGTTACTACAATGAAATTAACTAATTGATGTAGTTTATGTGATACAATAAATAATTATAGAAATAACTTTTCTTCGTTATCCTATATCTGCGATGAAGATGCCACAAGCACTCGATAGCGTAGGGACAGCTTGCGTAGTATAGGCAGAAGGTAGGTAGGTTGTAGGTTCGATTCCATGTGTAGGCGAAATATTTTCTTCGAAAATAATCATTTTAGGACGTTTGGGAATGACGGATTATAATTTTTTTTAATCATTGATGTAGCACTCTATGTTGCGTATTTCGTTTTATTTTGGATTTATGAAATATTCGATACATTTAATAGACAGGCTATCACGCATTGGACCAACGCGCATGGAGTGTACAAAAAATAATCAACTAACACACTAAATACGCATAGAAATAATACACTTAATGTGTAATACCAAACGAATGAAGCAAATCTCAAAATTACTCACTTGGGAATATGTCAAAAGTGACCACAAAAAGACCACAAGCTAAACGTGTAGCTGTATTCAAACAACACATGGATTTGCAGTGCTGAGAGGATGTTATAAAATTCGTGGTGTGCTCCAAAAAGTTATTGGTCTATTATCGTGTCTTCATTTCCGTAAAATAAATTTGCAGCCGCGCGGTGATCAAAGCCAAGAAAAACGCGTTTACTTTTGCTTTGTTATTTTCGTTATTTTCGAGTAGTTGGAGCACCACACCACTCGAATTCTTTTTCATTGCCCAAGCACATTATGCAGGAAGCATGGGAAGCTCCGATAACCATATTCTTATATGCTTCGTTCGAAGGTATGGAAGCCAGAGAGAGAGAGAGAGAGAGAGAGAGAGCCGTGTAGAAGAGAATGTTCTCTCTCGGCCTTCATGAGAAGAGTACCGCATGATCGTCGGCCTTTATGTTGATATTATTCCAAATTCATGCGGCCAAACGCCCCCCCTAGGTACGCTCCTAAATTTTCACGAGAATGTCTGCTCATGATGTAAGATAATCGGCAAGGGAAGCGCACCGGAATTTTCCATTCTGCTGTTTCTGCGCAACGTCGAGACAAATACAGTGCGAGAAACGTGTATGGGGCTTACGTAATCTCTCCAGAGCCTTCGCACATCCCCCCTGGCCGTTGTCCCTGTACGACCATAATGCTCTTCGATACTATACGTAGGTTGAAAGGATACAAGCCGTCAAGGACATTCTCGAAAAACGCGGCGTAACATAAAACAAAAAGGTAGCTTCCCTAGACACTGCGATGAAAGATAAAGACATCATGATACTTCAAGAAATTCGGTCGTAAAGCAACATTCTACCAAATTTCCCTGCCTACCGTTATCCCCCCGCACTCTCAACTGTTCGAGATACAACGAACATTTTTTTCTCTCAAATGATATTTCTGCCTCGCCGTGCTCTGACGTCGTAAAAGAAAATGTAATGACGAAAAAGCGAATACTTCAGGATCGCAATATATATGCTTTCATATTTTTATATGATTACTAGAGGCGATAGACATCATAATGAGGGAGAATCAGCGTGCAGTTGAAAGCACAACTCGTGCAGAAATTGTCGTAGGGATGCAATTGGATTTTCATACTTATTCCCACCCGTGCGGAATATTGGCAGGTCATCCCTAATACAATTCGGGGCCTTCAATCGATTATTTGTGGATTCTATAGTACGGTTTTCCGTAAAAGAGCCGGCCTGGGCCCTTATTAGGGAATGGTAGCGTAGGTAGGTTGACTAAAACTATGGTCTAAGTACGGAAACGAAGTAAAGGCCTTTAAGAGGTGTAGTTGTAGATTCCCTAATAGCGATTTCCCCAATACTATTAGACTTTGCTATTATAGGGGCAAATCAGTATAAATTGCTTCACTAAAGGATTTGTGGCACAATAGTTATCGAGGTCGATTAAATATAATAATTAAACTATGCGTTTAGTAGACGAGCTAGTGACGCCTCAAACCAACACGCATGCACTGCGCTCATTGGAACAACGTGGGATCAATTGTGTCAAAATATGCGACAGAATTCTAAGCCTCAAATGTATTGAAACAACATATTTCTTTTTCACAGTGCACACACACTCACGTACGCATATGGCTGCAATAATTTGTTATGAGGCACCATTGAGGCAATTTTAAGGGCCCTGGTTATTTTGCCTTCAATGGCCCCCGGTAGCAAAGTGTGACCGGCCACTGATGGCCCATATGAGGCTTCCAGACTAGGGCCTTAATAAAATTAGGGAACATTAAGATGGGCCCAATCAAAGCACGAACTCAATTTCCGTACGGGCACTTTCTGATAGAGATCCAATGAATCGTCGTATTGGATCCCTATACCAAAACGACACGCTCCATTTTGAATCGAATTTAAATCGCAAAGGATTCCTACATTATCGAACAGAATCCGATACGATTTTTGGTGGGTGCTATCGTATTCTGTACGTTGAATTTTCTAAAAAAAATATATAGATATACAATATGAGTGGATCTTAGAAAAGTAGAAATCTTATCTTAAAAAATTATAAATCGCTTCAAAAAGTATATCTTAGAAATCGATTCAATTCAGATCACTGAAAATCCATTGTAATTATCTTTCGATATTTATTTTACTGCACTTGGACATAATATCAGCACACACGTACACGCTCGCGAAGCGTGCAGCTTATGTTTCAACGCGCCAAGTTTTTTCTCGTGACTTTTCACGTATTGTCGATTCGAACGTGGTAAGAATTCTCGAAGGGCGTTTATCGGGGAACAGTGCAGAATCGAGCTGGATCCCAATGAGGACTCGCTATGTGCGGTCTTGCTAACAGATCCTTACAGAGATGTGGGTGCATTTTGGGACTTCCAAACAAATTTGTGCACGGGGTCATGAAAGGATATTTTTTTCGAAAATCCAATAAATTCCGGTTGAGAATTTCAGATTAAAAACTCTGAAGCGACGTCAATAGGGAAATAACGCGGAATCCACTTGGATATCAATATGGAATCCCCACGTGTGACATGCCTATTAAATCCCTATAGGAATGTCGTAGGATTTGGGGACTCCCCAACAAATTTCTACACGGGAACCACCAGTTTGAAATCATTCCATTTCCGACGGAACACATATACGAGGACTCTGGGACGATGGCGTTGAAGTTTACATCGTTGAAATGCAACAAAAGTTTTTCAAACATTTTTTTATTTCTTCCTTTTTATCGCGATTTATAATTTTATAGATTAAGATCGTGGATCTCCTATGAGTATAAGAATAAACCGTTTGAGTGAAGTCAGTCTCAAGTCTAAGACTAAGAAAATCGAATTCTGGTGTATCAAGCGAGAAATTATTGAGAAGCGAAAACGCATTGCATTGCCGCTGGAGTCATCGAGCGTTCGCAAAATGGACTAAGAGATAGGGCCTCGAATCGGTACACGGCACAGTCCGAGAGGTTACGTGCGAACCCAGTACGAATGGATATCGCGATCAGCACTCCGATCTCTCTCGTTTTATTCTCGTACGCCGGATAGAGGGATCTGAAGGTTTGTGCGAGAGCGAATCAGGCTGCAGGGCCATTTTGACAGAGGGGTATGGGAGGTGGATAGTGGAAAATGGTAGTGCGGGGAACGTGACTGGCCTGCCATGAGTGAAATTACACCTAGGACCAAGAGAGCCCCGTTGGATCACCGATAGCGTTGCGGTGGTCCCTATTCGTACAAGCCTTTTCTCTCCTTCAGAGCATCAACGTGGGGCCAATGTGTTTCAGTAACCATTCTCGCTGTCCTGAATGCCAACGGCCACCCCTGCTGATCCTTTCTCTCTCTCTCTCTCTCTCTCTCTCTCTCTCTCTCTCTCTCTCTTTCTTTTCCTCTTGTAGTACGCCGCCGGACGAACGATCACGTATATCGTTACGCTCATAACACCGCGTGTATATCTGCCTTTTTACGCGCGTATTTGCGCATACTCACATTGGTAGCCTTTGGTCTCGCACAAATACAAGTTATTTGCCATGGGGAGATAGGCCCATGCCCCTCCTCCACCCCTTCGCGACGCCCTTGCGATACCGTTGTACCGGAGAGCGATTCGCCCTCTCTCTGTATCGTGTTGGATCATTCCATCCATATAGCGGCCGTTTCGCACGGACGTGACGTCGTTCAACGAAGCTATACGGGTATTCCCGGTGCCAACGAATCCTCGTGAAATCGAATTTGGAGAAGGAGAAATGTAACGCATATCTGCTGATATAACGCAATCTACGAGAGGAGACAGCTCGATTCGAACCCCGGGTATGTAGGGTAGGGAGGGGCATGTTGAGCAGTCGGGTAAGTTGGGCAATCGAAATATCTGGAAAACTAAGCGTCGCACGCGAGTGCATCAAATGGCGGAAAGAGATGTATGAGGGAGGGGAACATATCACGCCATCGCCCGTTGCCATGCGGCGCGGCGCACGAGACGGTAACACGGGACGTTTCATTACTTTTGCACCCAAAAGTAAAAAAAAAACGTGATTGAAAAATTTTGTTTTACCATTGTATGAGAAAACATATTTCAAAGTTTATTGCAATTAATGTTAGTGTTTCAAAACCTAACCAATTAACAAGCAACTGTTGGTTTATTACTGCATTGTACCAAATTATGTCGCATACGTCTGATTTTGAACTTATCCCATTATCGGGGCAGGTTGAGCAAATATGGCCTGTCCTTTGAGCGCAATTATCTGTGAAACGATAAGGATAACAGGAATTTCGTCTACATACTTTTTTTCCCAGATAAATTTCCTATTGACCAAAGTAGGTTTCATTTTTATACGGCAAATTGTTAAGGAATTACAGGGCGATAATTCCAAACTTGCTCAACATGCCCCTTCCTACCCTACGCCAACACTGAAAAACACACATTTCCGTTGTATTCCAATGATACGAACTTCGACACCATACGATCGCATCCTTTGTACTTTCACTCCACACTTGTCGCTTCTCTTTTTCTAGATCCTGAGAAACAGTCGTGAGTGTTGCTCATAGCGACTCTCTGCTAATGTACTACGGTACCGTATTCTCACTAGGGCACAGGGAAACTGTGCGAATCCTATGCCAATACCAGCGGCTTTATCGAGTCTCGGTTATCATCGAAAATTTAGTAAAACTGCCTGCCACGCGGTAGTTGGTGGGCAAGAACGCGGCTGAGCGATCACCCATCCCCGGTTGTTATGGCTCAGGTCAACGCTACTTGACACGTCGGATCGACGTAGCTGCATATTGACCGCGCGTCCACCGTCGGTTCTATTAATACTAATTTCTACATATCAGTTCATCGTCATAACAGATGTTTGATAAAGATATTCAGTGATGGAGTACGCGAGATACGGTCCCTAACGTTTGTCTTGACCAAGTTTGAAAGATGGGTACTTAGCAACCCTCCCTCTAGTTTCGTCCTCGCTCCCGTTACGCCCGCGCTATCGTGCACTTCCGATACTACGTGTAATCACACATGATACGGGTAAGCAATCTTACGTCGCACGCCCTTACCCTTGCGGACATTTGTTGGGGAGTCCGCAGATTCTACCACATCTCTACAGAGATTTTGTATAGGGACGCCACACGTAGGGAGTCCAAATGGGTTCAGCTCTATTGCTCGTTTAACATCATTTGAGATTTTTTCATTTAGAATTGTAAACCGGAATTTGTTGGATCTCTCAAAAAAATATATCTTCTTGCAACCCCATGCCCAATTTATTGGGAAGTCCCAAGATGCACCCTCATCTCTAGAAGGATTGGTTAGGGCTGCCGCACATAGGAAGTCCCCATCGCGATTCATTTGGATTCTGTACTTTTGCTCGATAAACGCCGTTTGAGAACTCTTACCAAGTTCGAATCGAAAATATGTGAAAAGTCACGAGAAAACACTTTACGTGTTGAAACATAACCTGCACGCACCGTGAACATGTATATGTATCGTGATATTATGTAAAGGTGCAGTAAAATAAATAACAAACGATAATTACCGTCGATTTTCAGTGCTGCGGTTCAAATAGATTTTTAAGATATACTTTTTAAGGTAGTCGTCTCGCCACAGTCGAGTTAAAAAGTTGATTCTCCGCTCAATCGATGAAAGCTTCGAAATATTGCGAAATATCCTTATAATGTAGGTTTTACCTCTTATCGGGATGTAAAAACTTATAAAGTTATGATGAAAACGCCTAATATAATGTTTACCTAACCCTCACTTTTGTATCGAACTATCCATTCCGGCTACTAATACGTAGATTCTCTACGTATACGGGTATGCACACACTACTGTACTCTAGTTCTAGTCTGATCCAGTCGCTTCGTGGCGCTAGCGTCGCTAGACATTGCTTAATTTAAATCGCTATATCTCTGAAACTAGACGGTCTCTGAAATTCATGATTTTTTTTAGCCACTTCGTTATATGTTCCTCTATAAATGAGAATTTTTTTAAAAATCTGTAGAACAGTTTCGAGGCTATTGCGTGAAATGTGAAATTTTCCACTGCTCCCCATAAGAACACTTGTAAAACCGTCCAATCTTTAATGGCCAATATCTCGAATACACAACGGTGAATCCTTTTGAAGCTTTGTAGGTAATCACTTAGTAGTGTCATGAATGGATCGTCCGAATAAATTGAAAATCTATGGAAAAATGCGTTGGCGAAACTACTACCTTAAAGCGATTTATACTTTTTGCAGATCCACTTATCTTTTATTCTCTTTTTCTCTACACTAATAAACGAAAGAGTCTGTCGGTTTGTATGTACTCGATAAACTTCGGCATCAATGGTCCGATTTGGATGTGTTTTTCATCATTGTATAGTGTATTTCTCGATGTAGGTTTTAAGCTACGTATCATTACTGTAGGTTATCGGGGGCCTGAGTAGTAAACAAAAATGTGAGACACGCAGTAAGAAAATTGACCGCGTAAATATGCGCGGGCGAGCATCTCACTCACTATAAACCTACTTTTTGTCATCGACAAATCCACGAAAAATCGACTTGCACTCGTGCGGTACCGGGTACGGCAGCTATTTTTATATATCTATATATTTCATTGAGGAAATTTAAATTTAATTTAATTGATTCCTCAATTTAATTGAGTATCACATCACATTCGTTTAAAAAGATTTAAAGGACTGTGATGTGATCCAGGAAGATTCGTATCTGATTCCGTTCGATATTATGGATTATAATTATGTGGATACATGATTCAAATTGGATTCGTGCATTGGATTCCAATAGCGAATTCCGATTTAAATCCTATGTACGAGCGTGACGTTTTAGTATTGAGATTTAGTGCGGTAGCTCATTGAATCCCTACGACAATTTCTGCAGGATTATGAGACCCTTTTATCAGTATATAATCATGGATGAACTACCCAAGCGTTGTCACAGATGTAGTTCGTGGAAAAATATTGCGAGGTCGTGATCCCTCGTTGAACGTGGATACAGTCGCTGTACGCCTGCTGTACTCTTCACGTTTTACAAGCTGATAAAAATACATCTAGACATATAAATTCGACCGGATGCTACATTGATTTCGTGAATATTCACTGGCTCGTAAATATTTTATTATTTCGATCGAACGAGTAACGTTCGTGGCGTCACCGGTGAATATTTCACGTGAACTACACGTACAGATATTTGGTAATCTTTCCCATCACGCGTCGACTCAATTATTTACACACGGTTCGTTGTTTCATACATTTTTTCTCAGTGTTGCGGGCGCAAGGTGAAATCCATCTCGTTGTGTGAGGATGACGACGGAGAAATTGGAGTCTGTCCGTGAAAACTTGTTAAAGTTCCAAGTGTCCAAGATTACATTCCGCGTGTTTGTAAGAAGTTTTGGGTGGTTCGTGAGTACGAGCATCGGGTGTCCCTTTTAGCGGGAGAAATTTCGGAGGCCGATGTGAGCGAAGTGGCCAATGTTAGCGAAGGGAGTGCATATTTGTATACTCTTGCGCAAAAGGCGTGTCGCGTCCAATGAGAAAATGAAAGAGTAGCAAAGGATGAAGATAAAGTGAAAGACGAAGTAGAAATTGCGCAGGTGGGAACAAGAGATCGAGTGACTTTTCGAGCCCACGTTTCGCAAGCATAACCCCCGCCCTCACGCCCTTCGAAGTACTTACATTTCTCCACCAAAAGTCATGAATATGCCGACGAAAGGCCGAATGGAAAGTGTCGAAGAAGGGTAGTGAGGCTAGCGGGGGATGTATAACGGTTTACACGCTCGACCCACTTCTTCCTCGACGCGGGACTGAAACTTACCCCTTCTCTCTCTCTCTATCTTTTTCTTTCTCGTCTTACTCTCCATCCGTCTCGTTTGAACATCGTACCTTTTATAGTCCAGAGCCTGCGACTCTTTTGCCGTCGTGACGACGACGTCCGGAAATCCTGCGAGAAAGAAGGAAGGATGAGGATTCGCCCTCTTCCGGTCGTCGTGGTTCGTGGCAAAGTATTATAGTGTGTCTCAAGCAAATAAACCCTCTAAATCGGAGTAAGCAAATTCCACGGGTCGTCGAATAACTCTGAGAGGAAAATCATAACGAGATATAATATTCCGTCGCGCTGTTCGTAACACCCGGAGAGGTGGCGAATAATTTTATTTCGCGTCGAGCCGAGATATATCGAATAATGCGGCCACCATGACGTTGTAAAGTGAGAATAACGCGGAACTTCAACACATCAATAAAATGCATATTACAAAAGTTTTTCCATTTCTTGTCGCTCGCCGCGACTTGGTCTTGTCCCACTGCGGAATTAATTATGACTTGAGGATGCTCTGAATTATTTATTATAATTCGAATGATGCACGGAAACAAATGGTACTAGGGTCACTTCGATCAATTCTGAAATGAAAAACAATATATCTCTTTAAATAATATCGTAAAAAAAATTGTTTAAAATGAGAACATCAACTTTTATTAGTCTTTCTATCTTCAAAATTACAATTTAAAATATTTGAAAATAAATGAGTAAAAAAATCATTAGTCGTGATCAATGTTATACTGAGAGCGGGGTTACTATGATGCCGGCCTTTTTCTTAATGAGAATCCGAAGTACAATAAAGTAAATAAAGTAAAATAAAAGAAGGAGCATTTTTCATAAAAAAAGAAAAAAAAACGGTCAACGGGATCGAAAGTTACAACGATTTTTATTGTTTTGGGGGTTACTTTGATCGAACAAATATTACATCTTTACTTTTCAAAATCAACTTTATTGATAAATAACTGGTATTTTATAATTATTTATACGGTAACACATCCATAAACTTCAAAACATTAAAAAAATAGAAAAAAGAAATTGTAAGGTAGTTAACATACTTTTGTCTACCTAGGTAATCTAAATCACAAAAAGAGATCAAATCGTTCATTAAGAACATTTCTTAATATACAATTCTGCAACATTAATATCAAATGGGAATTCAACATAATCATTTTTATCGATAGGTTTCGGCAAGAATGATACTATATCAATGTTATCGATTTCACATATATCTCCTTTAATTCTCTTGAATCTTGTTTTACTTCCAGCTGATTTGAAACCTTCCACTAGTAAAGGGTCTAATTCCATTATTTGGGAAACAGACTTGTACGTTTTTTTACCACGACTGAGAATACTGAGAATACTCCGAGGCTAGCAATAAAGATTATACGTGGGGTGAAATTGATCAATGATCAATGTTACCCCGTCGAAGCGATCAAAGACACCTCAATGAAACAACTGACGCCCATAAAATATGTTTTGGAGAATATGCCACACAACAAAGCATAGTGGTGTAGTTCAATAAACATCTGACAAGGTGATTTTTACCAAAAACATTTCATTGCAACACTCAACTTGTTATTTTCGAAGTTATTGAAGCATAAAAAATAGTTTAAGTACATTACTTACGTTTTTTATATTTTCACGGTCACTTAAACCCATTCGTTCATGCTGCGTCTGACTGATGACATAAAGAGACATTCAGGCTTGCCAACCATAAAAAAAAGCTTTCGGTCGCCTTTAGGAACTTCGTGATCTGAATTAAAAAATAAAACAAAGTTTTTATCGAAGTAACCCCAATCCACGGTGAAGCATAGGTAATTGTATAGTTTCGTTCTACGCGTAGTTCTTTTCATTCCTACTCGAATGAACTGGGCACTTTGCGTTAGGCTAACAAAAAGTTATTTGCATCCTCGTAAATGTAAAGATGTGAAAAATTGTATTAAAAAGTGGCAAAATAATTGGTCCGAAAATTGAACAAAAAATCTTGATACAATAAACAATGATTTTTAACGAAACGCCCATCCTTTAATTGAGACGTGGTATTAACAGCTCTTGTTATTCATGCCCCCGTCCCGTCTCCTTAGCCTTTCTCGCACGAATCGCCCCGGTATTCACGTGGAAAGATAATGTCGGACTTCCGGCGTCGTAGGCGAATAACCTCCCCGCTGAGGTCATACTTAGCGCTAAATAATGAATATGCAGAGGTAATGCCGAAGCTGTGCAGTTCCCTCTTCTATTCTTAGCTGCCCTCTCTTTCTCCCAGGGAGGACGTTATACCGTTGTAAGAACTGACTATGAGGGAGCGCCTTACTGTCTTGGGTTAACGAAACACGACATAACGGTGTAAAACATAATTATCAGTCAAAGCAGACGGAGAAAGAGTTGAAGGAACCCGAAGCGCGTGACGAAGAGAAAGACGCATAAAGGGGTTGCATTATTCATAGCCCTTATGCGCTCCGTTAGTTTGCTTTCAGAATGCTTCCTCTCTTCTGCTCTTTCGTGCACACACACAAACACACCCACCCTTATTTCAAGTTTACGAAAACGAAAGCTCAGATGTACATAGTGCTGCTTGTGGTTTGCGGGGATATCGCGATATCCCCGTTTTCACGCGACTTTGATTCGATGCGCTTCGCATCGGAATATGCGCGATGCATTCGAACGGAAAAGCAATCTTTGGAGACGGTACTTACGCGTATTTTAATATTTTATAAAAACCATATGGCTGTGACTCTGGGGTTACATCCCTTATTTTATATTGTTTTTTCAGTTTAACGCGACTATTTAATATAAAAAATGTTTTTTATTTTTTAAAAATACATTATAGTTTTATGAAGAAATAAAAAAAAACGAATTAAAGAATTTGAAAATGGTGGAGATATAAGTCGTCTAGTAGGACCTTCTTTGAAGGAAGAAAATCTTTGCCGATGGTGGAATTTTTTTCTCTATTAGGCATCGTCTGGAAAATAAAATAAAAAATATTACTTGTAAAGAAAGGTAATAGCTAAAGTTTAGCGTAGGAGGAAAAAATTTCAAATTTTTTTTTTGGTAGAAATGGAAATTGTTTGAGAAAAAACTCCGATTTTTACCAAAATTTAGAGTTTTTAAAATTAATAAAAAGTGAACGCGCCTTAAAAAAAACATTTATGCTATATCCTAGATAATATCATAAAGAATATGTAATATGAATTTCATCAAAGTCGGTTGGGTAGATCGCGAAATATTTTGTCCACCAGTTTGAAAAAAGTCGTTTCGAGAAAAATGCAAAAGAAAAAAAGTGCCGCGACTGCTCCTTAGAATAAAATATTTTTTTCATATTACCTTCAATCTAAATCTACCTGAATAATAAATCTAACAAAAAAAATCGATTTTTTGGAATCTCAAGGTGATGTAACCCCTTAAATGTTCGCGTCAAATAATGGATCGCCAACTTCTTAGCAACATTTTTACGAACAA
Organism: Ophion ventricosus; assembly: GCA_963932345.1. Lineage (NCBI taxonomy): Eukaryota > Metazoa > Arthropoda > Insecta > Hymenoptera > Ichneumonidae > Ophion > Ophion ventricosus. The sequence continues at coordinate 19,586,647 of OZ010713.1, forward strand.
TTGATAATTCTTCGAACAACACTCTTCCGAGTATGATTAATGCGGAAAGACAAATGGAAGAGCGACCATCTTCGATTATAATGATCAGTGTTGTACTATAATATTACATTATAACACGAGGACGAAAAAAAAAATTTCTTTCGTGTGAGTGAGTTTGCAGCACGAGCCGAAGGTGAGTGTTGCAATCACTGTTGAGATTAGAATTGGGAATATAATTGCGAATTGAGAATCGAGTGTTGAGATTAGAAAACGTTTTTTCGTCGAGTATTATACGAAACTTTATTTTACGAGGTATGAAAATGGGGGTTTGACGATCGCGAAGCGTACGTAAAACGTCCATTATCGTACCGAGTGGAATAAAAATATTATCTTCACATAAAAAAAGAAATATACACTCTGTTGCCGAATATATTTAATTGGAAAAATATTTTGAATTATTATCACTGAAGTAATCATCAAATATTCTTCCGGGTGACCTCGATTTCTCAGACAAGTATATGCTTTATCGCAACGGACAATACAATTCCGTGACGTTCGCAGCCGACCCAACGGAGTCCGACCAAGCAAACGAGTGAAACGGGCAGATGAGGTTGATTGAGTACACGAATGTATACATTTGAAGCGAAGACGAGCAAAGAGAGAGTTTCGTGCGCCACCGACAGCGGCTCCTCGAAAGCTACGAGGTACTCCCTGGTGTATTTTAGAAGATGAGTTACCGGGAGAAGGTTACCGGTAGAAGAGGTCGTAGGGAAGAGAGGGGGTGAATAAGGAAGAACAGGGGGTAAGCGGGCTTGTTCTTGCCGGAGGGATAATAGGGCCAGGCTGTCAGTCGACCTGATAGCATAATACTTGGACTTATTTACACTATACACTATTGCTATCAAACGGTAAGACTCTCTCTCTCTCTCTCTCTCTCTCTCTCTCTCTCCCCCTCTCTCCCTCCCTCCCTCCCTTGCAAAACATAAAAAAATAATGAACTAATTTTTCATCATTCTTTAATCCAGTTACCAGTCGTTAAACTTTACTTTCATAGGTACTAGTTAAATGAGTTTTAGTTTTCGACTTTTTTCCGCAAATTGGACCAACTGTTCTGCAGTTGGAATTTCTTTGAACAATGTCATTCTCCATGTTCAGTAGTGACATATGAGAGAATCATTCCTGAATAATCCACTATTGCTGCTTGGGAAAGTTTATATAAGTTAGGGCAGTATTCCGTTTGAATATTCTTCCTTAAATGTTCAGAATTTATTTCATTTTTAAATTGATCTATGTTTATCGTTACCATCGCTTCAGCTTCCAAGGCTAACCTGTCAATTATTAAGATTTTTCTATAATTAACGATATAATCCTCTCCTTTCTTCATGTTCAAAAATGTATCAACTGCATGAGCTAACCCTAGAATCTCAAAGCAGTGTTTTATATTTTCAATGATATTATCTACTACTTGGTTGAAATTGTTGACTTCCAATATTTTTCTGGTTGTGTATCGGCTGGCAAATCTCATATATTGTTTATGCCCACAGTTGATTTAATTGCGGAATTTGAATATGTATTTAATTTACGCAATGAATAGCTACTATTTATACAAATTAAGAAATTACGACGAAGGACATAGTTCAAATTTTTTGCAAGTATTTCTTTATGCTGGCTAGGGTGAAACTTGAATAAAATGAATGGATTATTTGGCTTCAATTATTTTGGATCAATTTTTTTCTGGGAGGTGCCCCCCCCCCCCCCCCCGTTCGTACCTCTCGGCTACCCCAATGTACACAACTCCACTGACTTCACTAAACGCTGAGAAATGACTATCAGGATTATAAAGTTGTCTCTTGGCACGAAGAACATTGATCCTGGGAGCCCGAATCGTGACGAGCCCCCCTGAGATTACAAGTTCACATAGACGAGCCGCCTCGTACTAATCGCCATTGAGCTTTCAAGCGTAATAGACGCCTATATACACGGTTGTATATACACGTTTACATATATTCACGTATTTATGTACACATATAGTCACCGGTATCAACGCACATGCGGAGGGTAGCAGGGGCACCATTGTCCTCTTAATCGTGTCGGCTGGTGGATTCCGTTGGGCGACATTCGTGGCTCCAGTTCACCGGAGGTCGAGGTATACAGGGGGCGCTTGCTGCGTGCGATGCGTCGACGGTAGGGCCCGGGGTTGAGTTGTTAACGCCGCGCCGCCAGCGCCCTCCAACCCCTACGCGGAACGTTCCATTGTTTCGTAATGAAGACTGATGACAGTATGTGTGAGTGTGTACAGAGAAGAGCCGAGAGGAGAAGGATCGGTGCACGATAGGAAGCTTTCTGCGGAGCCCCTGCGTGGACGCCAGTGACAAGAAACCACCGGCAGTTTATTAGGACGACGTGCTCGCTAAGTTACCTATATACGCATAACGTTACAGGACGCTTTACAATAGATACACTGGCTGAATTCTCTACAGCGACAAAGACCTCCATTACTCGAAGGAGTTTTTAACGAGCGGGAAAGTTGTCTGACAAAGGCGTATGAAAATGTTACCATGTTGAACCTAAAAACGAAAAAAAAGACACGAATTTCAAGAATGTACTTCTGTATGTTGTTACGAAAATACTCTTAATTTTCTTGTGTTTTTCAACAGTTTCCGTTGGGAGAAAATAATCATCTCGTTTTGGTCCGCAAACCATCCCGTGCGAAAAATTGGCAGGGCATCCCTAATACAATTTGGGGCCTTCAATGGATTATTTGTGGATTCAATAGTAGAGTTTTCTGTACAAGAGCCGGACCGGGCCCTTATTAGGGAATGGTAAGGTCGGTAGGTTGACTACAACTATGGTCCAAGTACGGAGACCAAGTAAAGGCCTTTAAGGGGTATAGTTGTAGATTTCCTAGTAGCGATTTCCCCAATACTACTAGACTTTGCTATTATACGGGAAAATCAGTATAAAGTGTTTAACCAAAGAATTTGTGGCATAATAATTATCGAGTTCGATTAAATATAATAAACTATGCGTTTAGTAGGCGAGCTGTGATGCCTTGAACCAACACACATGCAGTGCGTTCATTGGAACAACGCGGGATCAAACGTGTCGAAATATGCGACAGAATGCTAAGCCTCAAATGTATTGAAATAACACATTTCTTTTTCACAGTTCGCACATGTACGTACGCATATGGCTGCAATAATTTCTTATGAGGCACCGTTGACGCAATTTTAAAGGTCCTGATCATTTTTCCTTCAATGTACCTCGGTTGCAAAGTGTGACTGGCCACTGATGGCCCATGTGAGACTACGGCCTTAATAAAGTTAGAGAAAATTAAGATGGGCCCGATCAAAGCCCGAACTCAATTTCCGCACGGGATATGCACCATCGTTTACCATGTATTCTGGATTACTCTGTGCCCGAGTACGTAATGCTTACAACAGGCTCTGTTCGACTGAGCTCACGGCCTTGTCTCCCAAAGACCCTTTGTTCGACGCTCAATTCACTGCTGGGTAATTAATGAACCTCCTGAGCCTGTGTACACCCCTTGATCGCGTCGATTCCCATCTCCGTGCGCACAGGTTGATCTCCAATGAAGCAATGATCATACCTATACCGCAAAGTATTCAAGGAAATCTCTTGTAATTTGAAGACTACGAGAATTTGCGCGACAAAGTTCATTGTAATCTTTCTTTTTTTTTTTCATCTTCTAGACGTCGAGACGGTTTTACATTCCTCGATGATCAAGTCGAGCGTTGTAATTGTCGATAAGACACGAGCACGTTTTAAAGCTGCAGCGAGAACGGGCTTTGCCAGTCGATTATTGCAAGCGTTTCGTATGAACAAAAGAACAGACGACCAGTGGAAGTGCAGAAGAAAAAGCAGATAATGGTCCGATATAGGGATGATGTAATGATGTGCCCTTGCATAGCCATGGAATGACGATAAAACGAGGCACGGTCGTACGAGCACTTTGTTCTAGCAGGGCTTCCCGTTAAGTGTCGTTGGCCGAGAGAATGAGAAAGAAAGATAGAGACGGACGGGGGGGGGGGGGGGGGGGGGTTAAGGGGTTAGAAGATTGAACAAAGATGCCAACACGTGAGCTGTGACGATGATAACTATGATAATGTGCTTATGTACATAGTGTATGAAAGGAAACATTTGAAGTAGGGCAGGGAGTGGCATGTTGAGCAGCCGGGTAAGTTGGGCAATCGAAATATCTGGAAAACTAAGCACCGCACGTGGGTGCATCAAATGGCGGAAAGTGACGTATGGAGGAGGGGAACACATCACGCCATCGCCCGTTGCCATGCGGCGCATGAGACGGTAACACGGGATGTTTCATTATTTTAGCATCCATGAGTTAAAAAAAACGTGATTGAAAGATTTTCTTCTACCATTGTATGAGAAAAACATATTTCAAAGCTCATTGCAATTAATGTTAATGTTTCAAAACCTAACTATTTAACAAGCAACTTTTGGTTTATTACTGCATTTCACCAAATCATGTTGCATACGTCTCATTTTTTTAATGCAATTCTCACTTTGCCCAACTTACCTCATACTCATGCTCAACTTATCCCAATATCGGGGCAGGTTGAGCAAATATGGGATTAGTCATTTGACAGCGATTATCTGTGAAACAATAAGGATAATAGGAATTTCGTCTACAGACTTTTTTTCCCAGATTAATTTCCTATTGACCAAAGTAGGTTTCATTTTTATACGGCAGACTGTTAAGGAATTACAGGACGATCATTCTAAACGTGCTCAAGATGCCCCTCCCTACCCTACTTAGCTTAAGTGTGCACATACGCATACACTTTCGGTTTGTTAATTTAATTGCGCTAACTTTTACTCATACTGCGTCAACATACTTTCGCTTGCTGGCGAAAGGCGGGATGTATATTTAGACGGGAAAAAAATTAGGCCATTTTGAGGGTTTTTTTCAACTAAGAAATAATTATTCTACATTTATCAAGCTGTAGGTATACTTTAATAGTATATTTAAGTGTACAAAACAATTTTTAATTCATTTATACCCAAAATGGCGGAGCTTGTGGCAGAGCGTTACAGCAAGGTTGCCATGGGAGTTGCGAATCGGCGTGCAATCTAGCTTGCCGTAGACTTTGATCTGCAAAAATTTTCAAAAAAATTCAGTTACAACATGTATATTTTCTATTTCGCAGTAATTAAAATAAAGAAAATGCAAATTTAAGACAATGGCACGCAAAAAAAAAAAAATTTGACGCAAAATTACTGTAAAATTTGTATTTAAAAAGTAGTTTTTTTTCTTCATTTTTCAAAATCAATTCTCATGAGCTAGAAGGTAATATCAACATTTCTACAAAGTTTCAACTCAATCGGCTTAATAGCTTTTGAGTGATCCTGCACGCCAATTTCGGAAATGCAGTTTTGAGACAAACGCGTTTAAAGTTTTGACACGTAAAAAAATCAATTATTAAAACTACTTACGGGTTAGTTAGCGATACCCGGCTCATATAATAAGCCTTCAGCTTTTCCATAAAGTTGATTTTCTTCCATTAATTCATTTCTTCTTGCTTTTCGATTTTGTTATCGTTGCAAATGTATATCCTGTCTTAAGGGGTGTGCATAAGCTTGGAGCCCAAAACGAGACTGATATTCAATACTTGTTTCTGAAGAAGGTGTTGGGCCAAAGAGGTCGGGATTTTACACATCACTAATACACAGTCTTGCCAAGATTGAGGTTTTTTTTATTGCAAAATATTGTAAAACAATGACGTTATTACTATTTAAACAAAGTGCCATTATTGCTGCATAGCCAGTCGATGTGGGTGATTCTGGCAACAAGGGTAAAATAGAAAATAAAAAAAATGTATTTCTAGTATAATAAAAAAACCTTCGTATGACCGGATACTTTTATGAAATTTTGCGAATTACGAAAATGGCAAGCCGTGGAAAAATAATTGATTTCTGACAAAAAACGACATCAATAATTTTTCATTAACAAATGAATAAAAATATTTAAAAAGCCGAATAAATTTTGAGATACGACTTACGCCGTTTCATAAAACAGAGTTTCGAAAGTAACGCAGAAAAAAAGGGTAAATTGCAGTGAGGTCGTTCGCCGTAGCGCAGTGGGCGATCCAACACTTCGCAAAAATCTTCATAGCTCGGTCAGTTTTAGAAATTTATAGAAAATCTTTATTGCAAATTAAAAATGAGGCCTTAGGCTATGAAACTGCGTATGAAGAAGTCTGTTTATTGAAATTTCTTTTGCAGACTTTACCCTTACTCTGTGTAATCCCTTTAAAGATGATAATCGTGCCGATATTAATTCATGGCACATTTGGATCTTGCATAATTCAAAGTGTGATCAAATAATGAAGTGGGCATTATTTTTTCAAGCATTCTTTCAAGGCGACGATCCTCAATCTTCCATTTTTAAAATCATTTTTCGTCCTGAATTGGAGAGGAATTTTTTTTCCGAATGATGTACAATACCATCCATGCTCACCTCGTATTCCGCAGACAGAATGATTCCTGAGACTTCTAGCGAAGGTAACGTTAGCAGGAGATGGATACAGCTGATGCTAGATGTAGCGAATATCGAACCCGAAGTACAGAAATGCGGCGTTAGCTGCCAGAGCGCTTCGTGAGTGAAGCGCAGCAATCCCGGAGGGAAAAAAATAGCCAAAGGAAAATATGCCAACGGAGGGATGATTGTGAAAAGAGATGCAGCGAGAAAGAGAAAGAGAGAGAGAGAGAGGGAGGGAGACGACCATGAGCTTGTCCGGGTCCGGGGATACATACACCGATAGGCGCATATATGCCTATCGATTTCCAATCGTCGACTCGAGACTATTTCGCCTCGCTGATGCGGTGTTCGTGCATGATAACAGATATATAACGCCTCTTCTTTCTTTCTCTCGCCGCCTCTCTCCTAGCCGTTGTTTTCTTTTTTCTCTCTTTTTCTCCGGTAATGGATACTCGTATTCTCTGCTCACGTACTAGCTACAGGAGAAGAGGAATAGAAAGCTTTCTAGAACGTGAAAGTCTTTCTCTTTCTCTCACATAGAAGACTTATAATAATACCTATACACATGTATCATGTACTATATACGTAAGAGGGAAAAGGTGGAATAAAACGTTTGCACGAGGGAGGCGAGAATCGAGTAGCGATCGGATGGAAAGACGAAATAATCTGTCGTCGCCGGATGAAGAGTCCGCACGAGCATAATACGATGATCGTAGAATTCTGCACGTACTCGATGTATGTATTCATGCGAATATATATATACATATACGCGTGCGAATGTGAATGGTGTACGTGGAAGACACCAATACAAAAATCGTGAAGTTAAGCCGAAAGGGTAGCGAGACGCCCTTACTTCGTTCCTTTTCTCGGGTGGTAATGGCCGAGGATTTTGAATGTCGCCGTGGAAACGATAAGGAACGGTAAAGGCGACCATTATCGTGCTACGTGATCTTCAGGCCGGGCGTGCCTGCCGAGCTAGACGACGACCAACGAATACGAGGATCACTATACGGCCAATGGTAACCCTTATTCTCTCGACGACCTTTATATTTCGTGAAATATAGTTATACGAAGTGAGCCTAAGATCGAGACGTTCTCGGATAATCGATTGAACGATTTCACATGTTATAAATTGCAAGAATCTTGATTCTGAGATGAGCGAGCTAGATGAACATGTTCGGATGATAAATATTACTTGGTAGCGCAGATAGGGAAATTTAAGGATTCGATGATTCATGCAGACTCATCACAAAGCGATATCGGATAACATTGATATTTAACATTATTTGAAGAGAGTGAGAAAACATTAATTAAAAAGTGTAAGGATGAAAGAACTTTTCCAAATTTTAGGCATAATGATGGCACCAATCGCTTTTTGACAGGAGCTAGAAAATACTTGTTCTTAAGGTGCTACACCACCTTGGCACTCAGCAAAGTAGGTGGTTTTTTTTATTTACACGATTATTAAACATATCAAATAATTTTTAGTTTTCATAAATACATTATAGTTTTATGAACAAATAAAAAAAAGAATAAAAAACACCTCCAATTGAAGCAAAGATGTTTTCACGCGAGTATGCATGCAGTGAATTCATCAGCACTAGCAAAATCGGCTCACGAATATCCAAAAATAAAGGAATGCATATGGGGTTCATATTGGTGTCACAGGGTGACGTAAATGATGTGTTCATATGGAGCTCATATGAGCGTCACGGCGTGACGTAACTACGTTGTGCTCATTTCGAGCTCATATGGGTGTCACGGCGTGAAAAAATTGTAGTGCTCATATGAAGCTCATATTGGCGTCATGACATGATACAATTGTTGTGCTTATATGGACGCTAGAAGGCGCCCGTACTACGCCACTGTACAGGCTGCCGGATCTGTGCCTGAAATGAAAAAATTAATAAGTCTACAAATTATGAATAAAAAATTCTGGTAGTATTTTTCGTTTCCATATGCTTTATTTATATTGCTGCATGTATGATAATTGGAATAAAACGTGTTCGGCCTCATTAAAGTTTTTGTCTAGCCTTGGTTTCGAACCTACGTCTTCTAATTCTAGAGCTGAGCGCGCTACCTACCTAACCATCCTATCACTTGCGTAAATTTCCTTTTTTTAGCTCCTTACGTTTATCATTTTAAAAAATGTCAATAAGTAGGCAAATGTTGAAGTTTGCATTGTTGCATCACATCACAAACAGTCAAAAAAGACACGTTTTTACGTATTCTTATTATAGTTTTACGACTTCAAGGCTTTTGATGATGATAAAAATAAACGAATGACTGCAGTTATTATTACATATATTATATAAAATGAATACCTTGTTGCCTTGCTAAATATTTCAGTGATGTAAGAAAGACATCCAGATTGAATTAAAAGAGCATTAAAAGGAATGATGAAAAAATGTTCAACTTTTTAAGAAGGTACAATACATCCATTTGAATTTAAAAAAAACACCAAATTCTTAGAAATTAATTTTTATTGGAATTTTATTTCTTTATATCGTAGTTACTATCACCGTCGTATGGCGCACATAGAAAATATTACTGAAAAACATGCATATCGCCGTCATATTGCGCTCATCGAATGTATCACTGAGAAACATGCATATCGCCGTCATATTGCGCTCATCGAATGTATCACTGAGAAACATACATATCGCCGTCATACAATGTATCACTGAGACACATGCATTTTTCCGGCACATTGCGCTCATGGGGTGTATCACTGAGAAATATGCATATCGCCGTCATATTGCTTGCATGGCATGTCTACTACCAGTGCTCCCAATGAATACACCAAAAAAAATCATTGAATGACTACCATATGACGTCAATCTGCAAATATTCATTGTAGAATTCAAATTTTCCCTCTTATGAGTTCATCTTGTAGTCAATGGATGATGCATTTCGAAACGATATATTTAAGTCACGATGTATCTCAAATCCATGGTACTGAATGAGCTCATGGAATGTCTTCACCAACGTAAACGAAATTGCGTTCATGTTAAGTACAATTCATGAGAACAATTGATGTTACCACAGTGAATACACACCAAAATGTCTACACATGGGTTCAATATGACGTAAAATTTGCGGATATTAATTGCGGACACTTGGGCACAGCGATATGAGTTCGACATGCTCTAAACGCACGATGCATTTGTAAACGACATATTAAGATCAAAATGTTTTGTAAATGCATGATACTAAATGAGCTCATGGCTTTGCATCACAACATGTAGTCAATATGCTGTAAAATTTGCTTCACCAATAGTATGCACGCCGTGATAATCATGACTGTCTATCTGGGCATTGATGAAAAAAATGCTTATAATGGTTAATAGAATTACAACAGATGTATTAGTGTCATTCTAATCAATTAAAAATATCTTTGATGGGGTGGAAAGCAAACCAGCTTTAGACAGTTCTTAAAGCTTCACTGTTCAGCAAAATCCCAATGTTCTAGCCGGCTATACATTACGTGAAAGTGTACTTGGTCGCAATGTATTTCAGCCAGAACAATGCAGTTTCCAAACATAGAGTGTAAGTTGTAAAAATTGATTTTGTGATTTTTCTGGTCTGTTCCATAAATGGGGCCTGGTCGGGTAAATTGGTCGAGGCAAGCTTGGCCAGGGCCCGACGCAAAGTAGGGAATGCCCAGTCACATTTCTGCACGGGTAAAGGGAAGGGACAAGGAAATGTGAATGAGGTTAAGAAGTGGCAATATAGGAAGAGCCCATAAGAGAGAGGAAAAGGAGTGGAAGTGCAGGATATGTAAAGAACAGAATGAGACGTTGAAGTACCTCTGTAGAAAAAGCAGGGGGAGTCAGTGACAGAGAAAGCAAAAGAGAACACAGAGAAGTGGATGGAAGGAATAGATGATGTGGCAATAAAGGGGGAAATTATATATTTGTTAGTTGGGAAAATACAAAAAGGGATATGTGAATATTTTAGGGAAGTAGAGGAAGTGTTAAAAAAAATAAGCAAGCAGAAAGAGGGAGGAGAAAGAGATGGAGTAGAGGAATAAATGAAGAAAAAGAGAGAAATGTTAGAGTTTACGAAGTACAAGAATGTGGGGTGTAGTAATTGAGTGGAGGAATATGTAAACAGGAAGTTACAGTTTTATAAAAAACTTTTCTAAACGGTTGTGCAACTGATATAAAAGTGAATATAATATATAAATAAAAATATATATATATATAAATATATAAATAAATATGTAAGTTAATATAAATAAGTTAATATAAATTTGATATAAAAGTTATCCAATGTTGCTGTTAAATGTAACTTAATTAATTTAACAAACAGTTCTCGAATTACCATAAAATTTTAACAAGAACCAAAGAGCAAACGTTACTCAGCGAGCAATCATCTAAATTGTTGCTTCAGCTCTCACACATCGGAGATCGGAAACTCTTTGTAATTTCAAGCGGAAACGAACGGCCGAGGAAGTACGTTTTTGGCTTAGAAGCCGAACTCGCCGGAGCAGTTGTCTTGCTACGTTCGCTTTTTGTTCACCCATGAGTTTCAACGACACATTCAACTAACTTGAGCAGTTGACTCTTTATGCGCCAAGTTTCTCGGCATTTCGATTTCATGTTAATTTCAATTCAGCAACGTCGAACTGCGAAAAGGGAAAGAACGAGTGCACGTTTTCTCTCTGCGTCTCTTTCGCACCAAGTGTGACGAGCCCAAAACCTGCAATGTTGTGCGAGTGGAACGGCAATAGATGAGAAAGACGAACAGGGGCTCGTTCTCGTTGTCTCTCTTCCTGATTGTGTATAAGCTTCTCCACGAGACATTTCGTTCTCCATATATATATATATATATATATCAGTAACAATCCACCAGTTCGTTGCTACACTATACTTATATCCTTTCGCATAGCCGGGCCAAGTTTATCCGCGACTACCGAATGGAAATCGACGAAATATCGTCTCGGATTGTAATTCGCCTTAAACGTTTCCTCGCCGAGCGTGACTCCCGATTCAATTTTCTTCCCGAACTTGAAGAGTATAGGAGTGAGACAATATCTCCTTCCTCATCTTCTTTTGCCTTTATCTCCCTTCGTATGATTCCTCTTTTTTTTCCTTAGTCCTCGCGAAACGCTTGATATGTAGTCCAATGTATTATCTCCAATTTTTCCGTTCGTAGCATCGTATTCTAGGAGTTTATACAATATTGCCGTAGTGCCGACAGTATCCCGATGGCAATCTTTTGTCTGGCAACGATGCGCGTATCTCGGCTCGGAAGATTCATCCTTCCCTCGTGATACATTCCAAATAAATTAAATATTATTTCCCGACTAACCGAGCTAGAATTTATTTAGTTTACATTCTCTCTTCACCTGTTGATCCTTCACTTCCCCATCTCAGACGGGTATATATATTTTCCTGAGAATTCGACGCAATCATAAAATTATCAAGAAAACCCATTATTTCAAAACTTTTCGTAATTGCATCCTGCTAATTGGTTTGACCAAACGATCAACAAGACTTGGAACATTGTAGAACAGTTAATTAGAAAGACTAGGAATGACTTGAGCTTTCCAAGCAATTGTAGAGTTGTTGAATTCAGTATGAGCCTAATTTGCTTCGCGTACACAGTAGCAAATGAACCAGGTCTGATTGAAGCCAATGTTTGATTGATGGAACCGTCTCCATCAACTCTAGTTTGCACCATCTCTGACGTTTGACATTGGTCCCATTCTCTGACAGTTTGAGCAGACATTTCGCTCCGACGTCTTGCCCTCCATTAATTTCGTATATAGGGGAAAGATGTACGAGATGATCTCCCTAAGGAAGACTGCTCGTGATTTCGAAGATATTCAACATAATTAAGATCTGAAAGCGTTTACTACTGGCATGTTTATCTATCTTACGATTGGCATATGCGATTGAATACCCCGGTGTTCAAGATGATCCCTAGGGTATGGCCAAGATGATCATCTTGCTACTATTTTGGGATTTTTTTTATTTTGGAGAAATTATGTAAATGGAAATAAAAATTTGCATAAATAAATATTATAAGTTTTATCTCACTCAACTAGAATTAAACTAAACTAGTCTTCTACAGCCAGTCGTAAATTGCTTAAGTATATCAATTATTATTTGTGATATCAATTATACATTAATAATGTAGTTTGAAATTTAAATTTAATTTATTTAAATTATTTATTTACAAATAAACCAACAAAACCAACTTTTGTAATTACGCTGCATGACCTTTAACAAAAATAAAGTAGGTACGTTATTTGTTTAAAAGATGATTTCACAATCTGATTTGTTTATCAGATGAACCCTAGGGATCATCTTGTACACCTTGAAGGGAATCATCTTGCCCCAAACTCAACTTTTTCATTTATTGCTCGGTAAAATAAGTTACAAGTATTCCACTGTTACTATGCAAACCAAAAAACAAAATTGAGCATATTATAAAGCCACAAACACAACAATTATTGCAACTGACAGGATACAATAAAAGTTACCTAAGCTTAAAGTCATCCTCACCTTAGATCAATAGCTCAAAATTTTTTTCCGTCAAAACAAATGCGTCGCTTACACCGCCATCATGAATTGACTCACGCGGGGGGGGGGGGGGGGGGGCTATCTTTTACCAAAGAATACCATTAGATAACGTTATAAGTTTCGTCGCAATTGAAAACGATCATCTTAACCCATGGGATCAACTCGTACACCTTTCCCCTAATGCTGAAAACAACTCAGTCCATAAAGACCCTCAATGAAAAAACTTGCTGTTGATAATACTGTTTTAAACATCGGCATAATCAACGCAGTGGAATTTCCTGTGCTGTATACAAAAGATTCGCGATTAGGACCTTTGCATACCATGGAGAATTTGTCTTGTTCACCCCCGATAAGGGTGGGTTCCGGAGCATCAAAACCGTTGCCTTTTTTTTGTGGGAGCTTCTTTTCGATCATATACGAAATAACGCAATTAAAAAAAGTGATTATATCGAAACCCCGGGAGATAGATTTTTTTTCAACTTTCACCCTCCGTTAAGGATGGGTTCTGGTGATCGCAAACCTAACAGAATGGTTTTACGATATTTTTTCACCAACTCGAGCCTAAATGTACAAAAAAATATAAGAAATTAACAAATATATATATATATATTTTTTTTTAATACCATTGCGTCGCAACGATGCAAACTTCAGGCTCATTGATAAACTGGTAAAATTTAAATCTTAACCCTAGCAAATGAAGCCATTCTAAATTTGCATGCCCTCCCTGCCTCCCACGCAGACCCCGCAATGTTAATTAGCGATTAAATTGGGAACAGCAGCAAAAAATAGCGAATAAAAAAGCCTACCTCTGGTGCTCGTGTCATTGAACACCTATACATGATACGTATATAGTGGCGAGAAAAGCTTTAGGAACAGAGACCGGTGACCGTGCAGCGAATCATCGCGAGGTTATTATTTGCTCGTTTTACCGTGAGGGTTCTTCGAGAGTGTGCGCACGCTAACAGCTGTGCATGGTGGAGTTCTCTTCACCTCTTCCCAAAGGGGAATGCGAATGAACGAGAAAGAGAGTGTAGATGCGAGAGAAATAGCGGCAAAGGTATAGTGGGGAGAATGAGAGGGAGATTCAGTAGAAAGCGTTTTTGGTTGAGGGTTGGAAGCGCGCGCGGACGTGCAGGGAGGGGGGGGGGGGCGGTTGGATCTCCTCCTGCAGATTATACGGGGGCGTTTGAATCGAGGGTGGCGAAAGCGCGCTACGACGTAGGGCAAGAGAAAAGGACAGGGAGAGGGAATACGACTGCGACCCTGAACTTGCCGTTATAGTCGATCGATACTAGGTTCACTGTCCTGTCCTTCCTCCGCTCTTGCCTATCCCCGGATCCTTCGTGGCACATCGTATGTATGGTACATAAATACGTATATACGACAGCCCCACGAGCGTGTTCACCAATAGAGAGTTGAGAACTGAGGGTGCTCACTGCCATAAAACTTCCAAGACCCGCTCGCTGTAAGGATTCCGTTGCACAAGCTCGTAGGGAGAACTCTTAGCTCGGTGCTAACGAAAAGCTCGTTTAAGCGTAAAGAACCTTTTCCCTCTCGTTCCAAATCAAACCTTACGATATTCGTCGCAGTCGAAATAGTAGACTTTTTCATTTCTACCCACTCGAATCTCGCTCACTCTCTGTCTCACTTGAGGGATTATTATAGTCTAGAGGCCTAAATTTCGGGTATTTTTTTAGACTTGATAAAAAAATATATATATATATTCTTTAGTATCCATTTTTTACAGTCCTCTTATTGATGTTTCAAGAAATTACCAATAAATGTTGATGCAAAAAAAAGATAAATGGAAATAGTTATGGGCATTTAAGGTAGTAGTCTCGCCACAGTCACGTTGAATCGTTTATTCTCCGCTCAATCGATGAAAACTTCGGAATATTGTGAAATATCCTTATAATGTAGGTTGTACATCTTATCGGGATGTAAAAGCTTATAAAGTAATGATGAAAACGCGTAATATAATGTTTACCTAACCCTCACTTTTGTATCAGACTATCCATTCCGGCTACTAATACGTAAATACTCTTCGTGTACGGATATTCACACACTACTGTAATCTAATTCTAGTCTGCTCCAGTCGCTTCGTGGCGCTAGCGTCGCTAGACATTGCTTAATTTAAATCGCTATATCTCTGAAACTAGACGGTCAAAATTCATGATTTTTTTAACCCACTTCGTCATATGTTCCTCTGTAATTGAGAATTAAGAAAAAATCTGTAGTATATTTTTTAAGTTATTGCGTGAAATGTGAAAATTTCCACTGCTCCCCACAAGAATACGTGTAAACCATGAAATCTTTCATTGCCAATATCTCGAAAACAAAACGGTGAATCCTTTTGAAATTTTGCAGGTAAACATTTAATAGTGTCCTGAATGAGTCCTTAAAATAAAAAAAAAACCTATAGGAAAACGCCTTGGCAAGACTACTACCTTAAAGCCTGAGGCCATTCTAGGATTTTCCAAAAATCGATCTTTTTTTGTTAAAATGTACCTTAGTGCCTATAAAATTATATTCCAAAAGATTATGGGTGTGAAAAATCTCTAAGTACTCGATTTTCGAATTCTAGCGGAACCCCTCTTGATTCACGTCGTGACTTTCTACTAACTTGAAACGCGTTTATCTGAAAATTACATTTTTCAAGTCGGCCGGATTCATAACTCAAACAAATTTCAACCGATTCACTTGAAATTTTAACTGTATATTTAGAATTACATTTTCTGAGGCACTACGTAGGATTTTTTTCCATTATATTGTATAGTTCCTTTTTTATAAAAAAATTTCTGACGATTTTCTCATGGCATTTTATTCTTTTTGTTTTAGAAATGTGCCATTTTGACAAAAAACAATATATCAAAAAAATGCGACGTACTTCTATAGCTATTCTTATATGTAGTCGAAAAAACTTTAGTGTCTCATCATAACTCAAAAATTATAGGAGCTGTTGGTCCGGCAGTTGAGCTTCCAAAAATAAAGGCGTCATCGGAAAAATGCTGCACAGTCGCCATTTTTTCATGTATCGCTGTGAAAAAATCATTTTGTATCGTCAATTACGTGTATAATAAACCTCCTATTTTGTAATTCCGATTTATTTTATGGTTTCGCTGAAAAAGAAATCACAAAATATGCCTTTTTTTGCTTCTAGAGTGGTCTAAGACCTTAGATATGACCGTGAAAAAAAAAGGATTGAGACGGTTAAACCTCCCATTCATCTGAAACAGAAATATAATCAATTTTCTCGACCAGTAAAAATATCTTTATGGCAGATATTTTTTTTAATAGTCATAATGATGATTTCGCAATAACCGAGGGAGGGACGATAGCCGGATATATACTGAAGGTCCATACCGAATTTGAAGGCAATCGTCTGAATAGAACTCGAGATTTTATATCAAGCAGGTTGAAAAAAGTAGTTTCGAGAAAAGCGCGTTAAAAGTTTCGAGTACTATTTCAGACAACCCCAACTATCGAAGTGGTATAATGGCATGTTATACTTACGTTATATTAATCGGCCATTCCTGCTTCGTAAAGTGTACCTTCCTTCACTTCGAAATTATGATTTTCTGAAGCTCTTTCTTCCCTGTGGGCAGTTTTAGCTTCCTTGGAAGCTTCGGAAGTTCATAGTCCGACCGGTTGATCCTATTCTCGTCCCGTTTGATGGCGTACGAATAAGCTTCGGGCCCAATTGTCAATCTTATTGTAGATAGTATTTTTGAAATAGCCAGAAATCCTTAATTGAAAATACACACAGCAATAAAATTAGCATTTTCAATGGTCTCGGCTCCTGAATGTATGTGTTTAGGCGCAAAAGTCTAGATCAAAGAATTCAAAAATTATTTAGTATCCTGTTTCTGAGCCTAAACAACTTCATAACAAGTCTTCTGATGCCAGTTCGCCAGGTAGTCGGGGCAGGCTAAACGATAAAAATGCACTATTTCTATACAATAGTCCATAGACTAATGTCCGAAGACTAATCTACGGAGACTATTGACTGTAGACCATTGTCCGATTCGCGCCGGTGCGGCCTATCAATCCGGTCGTATTCAAATCGCCGTCAATTTGTAAATATTGGGCATTTAGAAATTTCGTTTTAAGAACATATTCTTAAGAGTTTATGCTTTAAGAAAGTGCCAAAAAGATCGATTTTTTCAAATTTCTAGACTAGAATAATTGGAACAATAGGTACAGCAAAAGAAACACTCTAGTTGCATTCATTGATTTACAAAAAAATATTTCGAGCGATCTTTTATTTATTCACATCAATTATGCCCTATAGATATTTTTGGCTACATCTAGAAATTGAATTTGGAATCTAGGAATTGAAGATGTCATTTATTCTAGTTAGTTTTTGAGGGTTTCGGCAGACTCGACCGAAAAAAAAAGAAAACGACACGACGGCCCGTTCGTGCCGACGAGTCTGTCTGAATAAACCCTGATGGAATGGTTAGCTTTTCCCGTCGTTTCTCGGGATTTGTTGTCGCACAAAGGCGAGAAATTTTCTGACCGAATTTATAGGCATTTGTGTCCGCGTATATAAGAGCCGCGCGACGAATCTGACTTACATTGAATGAGGCTGGAAAAACTGTTCCCGTAAACTGTGAGAACGGGTACGGGGAGACTTCGTGTCGAAGTCACGTTATCGTCGTTATCCTCGTCAACCGGTTCCGGTGGCCCATACCCTTCACAGCGTTCCGTGAAAAGGTCTACGTTCAGAAAGTAGAAAGGTATGTACATAGTATACTCGTTGGTCTAGGGTGGATGAAGAACTGGTGTGGCAGACTTTTTTAATGCATATATAGATATATAGCACAAATCGGATGATCTAAAAGCTGACTCAATCAAACTTAGCATAGTTGAAAAAAAAAGGATTTTTATCCTAAGCTGAAAAAAGTCGTTTTGCAAACCTTATTTTGATATAAAAGATGTTAAAATATTATTAGTGTTGCAAATTTTCCCAAGTTTTTTTCGTTGGATAGTTTGAGCAACTTGCGCAATCTCGTACAATGTCTGACAAAGGAGTTTCATTGAGTATAATGAAAAAGGATCGATCTCTATCGCTTTCTCGATCAAATAAATCAAATTGCCTTGATAAAGGGCTCTGGCACATCAATATTGGGAAAAGCCGAAAACTTTGCCTGCCTCTGCGATCTGATAATACGGTGAAGTGCTGTTCTTCTAGCCCACTTTTTTTCGTTTGAATGCCAATGCGACGGCGATTGATAAATTTGCCATCGAAAGCGACAGAGAGAGCGAGAGAGAGAGAGAGAGAGAGAGAGAGGGATTTCGAAGTTTGCTGACCAAATGCCATTGTGCAAATTTTACGCCGATCACATTGAATCGATGAATCCCCGGCAGAGAAGCTAGCCGGACAATGAGCTAAAGAGAAAGAGACAGCAAAAGCAAAGTAGAGATAGAGGGAAAGAGCAAGCGAGAAAGCGTGGCACCGAATAACTAGGACAAAAGCTTCGAAATTAATGCTACCCGACGCTGTCGTTTTCGCCCCCTCTGGACCGCTGTTCGCTCCTCTATTGCAATTAAAAACTGTTCACATTTAATTAAAATGTTTCGACAAGGACCACGAAACATTCTCTTTCGATTGTTTGTCTATGCGTATGTACGTGTGAGTATGTGTATGTGCGATTCAACAGTACATTTAATCCGAACCCAACCCAAATAACCGTTGTTCCGGAGGCTGTACACAATTATACCTACGTACCTACATGTTTTATTGGGAACGTGCATGGACATTCGAAAATTCAAGCCAGATTGTAGATTTTCTACAGATGACATGGTCCTATCAAGATCCGGCCAATGGCGATGGAGAAACTGTGAAAGTATCTTTCACATTGGAAATGGACTTTTTTATACGTTTGCAAAGTGAATCGGCGATCATTCACATTTATACGGCGATTCTTATTGATAACTATGGGAATTGAAGGAAATCACTAGGGAGAAATATAGTTTTGCCTATATTCCCCGGGATTATTATGCATTATTTATTTATGGATGACCGACGGTAGTGCATGGACGGCGGGTGTACGGCAACGGCGATCCTCCACGTTTGGCAGTTCTATCGTGGGCCAATATTTCGAATGGGTGACCAGTTAAGCCTCTAATTAATGCGTCGACCATCGAAGGAGAGTTTTACTGACGAGGTGCACACCACTTTTGTGTCCACCCGCGATTTGGTTGAAACTCATGTATACGATAAAACATTAACCCTTCGAGGTCACACTTTCAAATTCAATCACGGTGGTCACACTTGGGTCGATTCTACCCAGTCAGTTTTCAAAAAAGTATTGTGGACAAACTATCCCTCCGAAGTGGTTAAAAAAAATTACGGAACATGCTTTGAACTTTCTAGATGATGTACGAAAAATTTATTTATAAGAAATAAAATGTCGACGGGTTGAAAAATATTCGTAAAGAGGTGAAAACGCAAAAAAGACACTTTTTCGCTCAAAAAATAATAGTTCCGTGAATTTTCAACATTTTTATCTAAAATTTGAACGTGATACTCCTTAGATATGCTACTTTTGGGAAAAAATAGTAACATAGTGCGCGTTCCAAAAAAGGTATTTATTCCGACATGGGAAGAGGGTAAAGTTTATGGTATGAAGATACTTCAAACTCCAGGTAAGATGGTGAATTACAGTCCCATTCGAAGCTGGGAACTATTATGTATTTACGCCAAAAATTGATCGACGGGTCGATTCTACCCAGGGTGATTACGAAGAGTTAAAAGCTATAAAATACGTTTTTTTTTTATTGGCGGGAAAACGGGTTTACCGATTGATACCACCCCTCAGAGTAAAGCATGTCAGAGGCCGAATTGGCAATTTCACTCGCAAGCGGTCCACCGATTTCAGTGAAACAAAAACGAAAATTCTTTCAATACAAAACGGTTATTAAGGGATGAACGACCTCTTCACTGTTCTTTGTCTTATCCCACATTTAAACGGGAATTATTAAACTGAATGAAATGGATAAAACTTTGAAGGTGGGACACAATTGATGTTCACGTACCTATTCCGGCATTTTTGCCGAATAGCAAACTCAAGGGGGTGAATCATCCCTTACTTATAATTCATTAACCCAACTGTTTTTTTTTCTGTACTTAAAATGTGTCTGCTGAATCAAAATATTTCTAAGAACTCTAAATTGATGTTCAGAGTATAGAAAAAAACGCGGAAATCGATGGTCCGTCTTTGAAATTCTTCCGGAAATCGAAAAATAGTGGCAGTTTTTAGAGCAGACGATTACGAAGAGCATGTGCGCAAAGAGGAGTTTCGAATCAGAACGAAACAGAGATGAGTGGCGATTGAGTGAAGAAGACCCTTATCTTTGGCAGAGATGCGAAGAAAATTTGTTTTTTTATTATGTTCTAAAAATAAATCCCTATCGTTTTATTTTCAACTACTGAATACGAATTCACCATTCACTTCTCTCAAAACCCTTAGTTTCTATTAAAGATTATCGGATGTGTATGAAAACACGGTTTCCGGATTTATCTAACGTCATGTTGAGCTTTCGGAGAAAAAAAAATCGACGATATTTGTAATCGGCGGAGAATTGCTCATCGGATAAGCCCTGACAATCATTTGAAAGTACAGAAAAATCGACTTTTTCGACGTCTTTTCCAAAATCATCAAAATACCTAAATTTGCAACAGCCATATTGTTTGTCCTATTTGAGTGACATAAACTTAATGGGAGGGTTTTGCAAAGGGTTTGGTAGACTTAGAGAATGCCGCTTGATTCATCCTAATATCTCAATTAGTTTTCCCGAAAAAGTCTACTTGAAAAACAGCCGAATAAGACGCAAAGACGTGCATGTACGGAAGAATTCGCGAAAATCGATGGTCCGTCTTTGAAACTCTGCCAAAAACTAAAAAATGACGGAGCTCCATAAACCAAATGGTATTTTAAAAAGAAAATGATTGTGAAGAAAATCCGTATACAGCGGAGTTCCAAGTCGGAGCAGAAAATAAATTATCGACGATTCAGTGAAGCCACTTATTTTTGGGTTTATTTGGGTAAATCATTTAGATTAAAATTATTTTTTTCTCAAGTCCATATCGATGTATTTTTATCTCTTGAAAACGAATTCACCATTAATTTCCTCCAAACCCCTCGATTTTTTTTCAAATTTGTAGACGACAATACTGCCTTGAGGAGTGTCGACGCTGAAATCGAAATGCTTGTAGACGGTTGCAATTTATATCGGCAGTAGATTAATTTAGGATGCATTAACTGTCCAAAAATCAATCGGTTTCACGACATAGTTTCGGAGATTTTCAATGTTCAAGTTGAACCTTAATCCATTTGGTAATGACACATGACATCTCGTTAACACCAATTACAGCGCTGTAAGAACCAAAATAATATCGAGCTTTAGATTAAAAAAAACTGAGCAAACAGTGATTACAGTGTTATGAATATACTGTTAAATAATCGAGTGGTTTCTTTATTTTGTTCATTAATAATACTCAAAAAAGATGTAAATTTTGAGCTTGAACAGTTTGTTTGCGTACATTAAGGGGCTACGTGGGTTTCGAAGCCAAAAAAAACATATTTTCTCTATTTTAAAAAAATATAATATATAAATTATTTTATTCAAAATGCTAAGCACATAAAAGAGCAACATTTCAACAATATTAAAAAAAAAAATTCATCCAAAAATTTGAGAAATTCAGCCAGCTGGACCTGGTTTCCGGAGACCCCTAAAAAAAAGTGTTTTCGTGGTGGTCAGGATAACTCATGATAGCTTTTTCCGTAATTGAAAAACCAAATTTTTTCTGTTAGTAGATAAGTATAGCTCGTGATTGAACGAAGGATTAAAAAAAAAATTGAAATTTCAATTTTTGGCAGAGTTGTTTGCAAAATAGTTCATTTTTTGGTACAATATACACTACGTATAGCCTTGTAAAATTAGTTGTAATCGAAAAAAAAACCTTCGTTCAATCACTAGTCAATGCTATTTTGAAGAAGTGTGCAAAATTTCAATAAGATCGGTGCATTAGTTTTTGAGAAATCGTGTCCACCGACTTCAAAAATAGTGTTTTGAGAAAAATGCGTATACCTGCGTCGCTCCCGGCCGGTCTTTCCCAACGGGGGGAATTCCCAAAGGCTCCCTCTTCTAGATTTTTACGCCGATTGATTTAAAACTTTGGGACAATATTCTAGACATATTGTACTATTAGATAATAAAATTTAAAAAAATGGATTTTTTGAAATTTTCAAACCCACGTCACCCCTTAACGCAACTTGTAGGTCAAACGTGGCTACACCGCGATAACTGGCTCTGTCGAGTAAGCCTCTCACAATCAATCAAGCATTAACTGACCAGGATTTCAAACTCGGTGGATGTTTAAAACTTACTTAGTATTACAGTATTTGAACTTAATAATAACATGTATTTATTCGTCCGCTCGTTATTTTTAACGTTTTCGCGACTTTGCCGAATCAAAAACTCTTTATAAAACGTTGTATGTTGAACGCTTTTCACCGTGTAAATAACCTGGAGCTAGCGATGCTTTAGCGATATTCAGTCGTGCCAATGGCAGAGAATACCGCTGTTGCCAAGTCTATCGGTTATTTTTTCTTAAGGGGCTATTCTACTGTGATGGTTAAAAAAATAAGCTATTTTTAATCTTTTTTTTTCGAAAACTGTTGCATGTATCGGAAAAAACTTTTTTTTTCGCTTAAAGGTACACTCTTACAGAATAGAAAACATTTTTTTTGTTGCATATAAATATATATTTGTTTAACAATTGATAATCGTGTAAAAGCATGAAAAAAGTATGTCGCTGGCTTCGATGATTTGGGCTCGCCAGGTAATCTGAAACAAAACATTCAGAAAGATTCTCAATCTGTATGAGCGTCGCTATCGCCCGAACTAGAGTTATTATTTTATATTGAAAAATAACAAAATGTCGTCGATTTTTGTAAAAGTGTTCGAAAAATAGGTTTTTTTCGTCATAATTCGGGCGAAAGTATAAGTAAAAATTAATATTTTAAAATAAGTCTAGTCCGGGCGATAGCGACACCCATACAGATTAAGAATCTTTTTGAATTTTTTGTTTCAGATTACCTGGAGTACGCATATCATCAACGCCAGTGAAATACATCATTTTTTCATGCCTTTACACGATTATAAATTATCAAATAAATATACATTTATATGCAAGAACAAAAAAATTGTTTTCTATTCTATAAGAGTGTACCTTTAAGCGAAAAAGAAGTTTGTACCGATACATGCAACAGTTTTCCCAAAAAATATTATTGAAAAACAGCATACCACAGTAGAATAGCCCCTTAAATAAAATTGCAAAATATTCATTTTTAATTGCAAAAAATGATAAGTATTAATATCGTTCCCCAGCTTGGAAATATTTTTCAACAATGTTATGTTTTGGAAATTGCCCAAAAATAATTTATTTTTAATTGAAATTTTATTCGCAAGAAGTTGGCAGCCTGCCGAAAACTCATTGTATTATTATTCCCACTCTTGCAGTTGAAGAACGCTATCGAAACTTCTTAATCGGGAAATATGATTTTAGAATAACTGTTCAGTTACTTAAGGCAGAAGGAATTATGAATTGAGTCATAAATCAATAATAATATTCATGAATCATACCTTTTCAATATCCTCTTTTAACGCGCATATGGTTGTCAACAATTTCCTTATTCGAAGTCCATCATTCTACACGCGCAAAATAAATACACTTACAGAGAACATTAATCATTTTTCTTCACAATCAAAAGTGTTGCAAGTATCCACAAAAATTCGTCCCACACATATCGTTAAATATTTAAGCTTTCAAGCAAATGCAAACGAAGGTAAACGTATGAACGTTCATCCAACTATACGCGTTCTAGCTAGTAAAGCGGTTGATTAGTTTCACCCCTCGTCTATCGCTGTTTAACGTTGCCCGCTTGCGGTGTACGATGCGGTTTTTCCTAGTCACGTGCACCCCCTTCCGTCTCTTCGTACATACAAACACATGCCGTAAATGAGGAACAAACCCCTCGCGCGAGGCAAAAACAAATAGGGCGAACTGTTTTACCGAATGTTTATGAGGCCGGGCTTGGAGTGACGGGGAAGGGGGGGTCAGAATCGGTCGTTGCGCCAAGAGCATGCACACGGGGAAACCTGAGCGACTTTTAATATTGCCTAATGTGCGTTTACACGGCCTGGGTTCGTTTGGGAAGGGGTGAGAGACGGCAGGGGGAGAAATGGAAAGAGCAAGGGACATAGGAAAATCGAGCAAGGACTCTGGAGGGTCGACGTAAAACCAGCGGTTGAACATCCACCAGAAAAGTTTGCGTTTTGCTCGTTTTACTGAATCCAGTCTCTCTCTCTCTCTCTCTCTCTCTCTCTCTCTCTCTCTCTCTCTCTCTCTCTCTCACTCTCTCTCTCTCTCTCTCTCTCTCTCTCTCTCTCTCTCTCTCTCTCTCTCTCACTCTCTCTCTCTCTCTCTCCCTCTCTTTCCCTCTGTCTCTCTTCATATATATATATGCACATACAGATGTCACGGTCCCAGGAAAAAGTCGTCGAGTAATTGGAACCGCGTCCTTTTGCGAATCCCTCTCGGATTCATCTCTAATCGTGTCTCTTCTCTTCGCTCTACCAATTTTTTTTCTTCTCCTTTTTCTTTACTATCATCTTCTCGGTTAGCCGCATATATATATATATATATATCATCCTCGTTAAATTTTACCGCTGGTAGTAAACGAGGAGTCTACCGACGTAACTACATACGTATCGTTGAGTCGTTACCGCCGTCTATCCGTAGAAATACACGAGGCTTTGCAAGATGGCGCAAGTTAAATACATTTTCTTTGAGTCTCTCTTTCGGAAACAAGATGAAATCGTCAAGTCGCTCGTTCAGCGGACAAAAAAAATCACTTTTTCACAAAAAAAGAAAAAGCGAAATATCGTAACGATGACGAGGAAAAAACTTACATTTTCTTATCGCTTTATGGCATATTGTGATTAAATTTTTACGCGCGTTGGGCTTCGTCAAATGATTTCTCAGACCTACAATTGTGATTCTCGAGGTAGGGGTGAGTATAAAAAATGGAAAATCCATTGTTCAACGTACGATGAATTGTGGAAATCTCGGGAAACTTCCTCGGCACTTTTTTTCAGCGCTTACCTCCAGGACCGACCATGACTATCGTGATGGTAATGTATTCCGTGAGTTTGGCAGTGGGTGGAATGAAAACTGCGTCAAGCTTACGCCGAATTTAAAGAATTTCGTGAAAATGGCGAAGGGAAAGAGAGATTAGATTAGATTAGATTCGTTTTATTAGTCCTCGGGAGGGAGGGTGAGAGAGAGCGTAAGGAACTCGAGAGTGCGATCGATAATATTCATATCTAATGAGGTCACCCAACGGAATAAAGTCAATTATATTTCAATCAGCTTCGTATTTTTTTTTTTGTCAGTACAGCAGAGGCGTTACTCTCTTCTGTTGTACATTTTCAAAGAAACATTTCTAAGCCGTATCGCCTCAGGTTTTAATTTCACCGTTGTAAAATGCTACTTCAATAAATAAACGTACAATGAACTGTGGAAATCTCATTCGATCAACTTGAATGACGCGCTTTGCTTCCGAGGTTGATGTATCCGAGAATGTATAGGGTAGGGAAATGTCGAACAGTCGAGTAAGTTTGTCAATCGAAATACCCGGAAGACAAAGCACCGCACGCGGGTGCATCAAATGGCGGAAAGAGATGTATGGAGGAGGGGAACACATCACGCCATCGTCCGTTGTTTCATTATTTTTGCACCCAAAAGTAAAAAAAAACGTGATTGAAAGATTTTCTTCTACCATTGTATAAGAAAAAATATTTCAAAGTTTATTGCAATTAATGTTGATGTTTCAAAACCTAACTAATTAACAAGCAACTATTAGTTCATTACCGCATTGTATCAAATCATGTTGCATACGTCTGATTTTTTAATGCAATTCTTACTTTGCCTTACTTACCCCATACTCATGCTCTACTTACCCCACTATTCGGGGCAGATTGATCAAATATGGCCTTAGTCATTTGAGAGCGATTATCGGTAAAACAATAAGGATAACAGGAATTTCGTCTACAGACTTTTTTGTTCCCAGATCAATTTCCTATTGACCAAAGTAAGTTTTATTTTTATACGCCAGACTGTTAAGGAATTAAAGGGCGATAATTCCAAACTTGTTCAACATGCCCCTCCCTAGCCTGCTACTAGTAGTGAGAGAAGAGTGGATAGGAACAGCATCATCATAGGTTTATAGATAATCTCTCTGGTCACTGACACCATTCCGCCTGCGTGAATAATTGTAGTGGCTGCGTGAGAACTCTGCGAATGTTTGCATCAATTCCGCGTGGTTGGATTCACCGCGAAGTGGCTACGGTCCGTGCCGGGTCAGGCATACCGGCTTTTTTAGCTCCTGCAGACCGGAAGTAGGTTAAGAACTGCGAGAGAACGAGACAGAGGGGTAAATAGAAAGATAAAGATAGGAAGAAGAAGAAGAAGAAGAGAGAGAAGGGGTAGAGAACTAGAGAGAGTAAGATCTCTCGGAAAGGGTCTTTCTTGTTTTCCTTTCTGTATACCTCGGCGTGCTCAACGTGTGACTATAATAAATCTACCGTGGTCCCCGTGGTCCAAAGTAATGCGAGAGCCGTGTAACTCGCGTCGTTCCATTCAAACGTGTCGTCTTTACAGGCGCTTCGCGGAGTGGTAATGGCCCCCGAGCTACGGAGCGAGAGCCAGTCAAAGAGAGAGAGAGGAGAGGAGAGGAGAGGAGAGGAGAGGAGAGGAGTGGAGAGAAGAGAAGAGAAGAGAAGAGAAGAGGAGAGGGGAGGAGAGGAGAGAGAGAGAGAGAGAGAGAGAGAGAGAGAGAGAGAGAGAGAGAGAAAGGGGTGAAGAGATTGCGAATACACCCACATTTCCAGCTTGCTCCTTCCCTCTCTTTTTTCATCGACTTCGTACATACGAGGCTGAAGGGCAAGAGCTTGCTGTCGACTTCTTCTTTCGTCGTTCTCGCTCAAGCCTTGCGGATTTATATACCATCCCTTGAGTTGTACTCGTACCCTTTCCCTCCCTTTTCTCTCTCCTGCTGATGTTTCCGGAGTAATATACGTGTACGTAGTAGGGTGCCGCGATAGCGGACGCAAGCTACTGATACAACGTGTATCGAGGTGCTAACATGTAAAACGGCGTAGTTTGGACGGTATTGTACTCGTGGTGATGTGGATTGCGGGCCATTCGCACGCCAGCCGCTTGATGTATATCCTCTCTTTGCCTTTGTAACGTTAGCAAAGGGAGAAAACGTGTGGAGTTAATATATAGACGGTCGTCTAGGGACCGGGGGAAAAAAGGCCCGTCCTCTGGTATTTTATTCATAAACGAGTGGAGAAATAAAGAGAGCGAGAGGGAGAGAATATGATGGTGGAGGGGTGGATAGAATTCTCTCTGGTAGCTTTGTACGGGCATGTTGACCGGCACGGATTAGCCGAGTCAAGCCTCTCTCCTCTTCCCACCCCCTGCTGGCTCTTAAGCTCACACTCTCTCTCATATCCGCCGGCAATGGCCTCTCGGGCGAGAAGAAGATAATAACGCGGAGATTAATGATCCTGTGTGCACCACACGCTGCTGTGTTGGCGGTCGAGCTATGGACGTCGCCACGCTCTCGCATTTCACTTCAGTCGACGACGTGCTCCACTCGCACGCTCTTTTTTTTATTTAAAAAATTTTTTTTTTGGTCTACCCTCCTCTGATCCCTTACCCCCCGCTATGTCCACATACATATGGGCATGCTTATGTGTGTACACGAGATACCCGGTGCTCACGGAAGGATGGGATATAAAATTTTCCTCGTATGAGAGACCATCCACGCTCTTGCCGAGTAATATAGTCGTACATTATTAATCTGGCCTCTATCTACCGGTGATATTCTACCGCTACTCGCCTGTTGTTCATTCTCGTTCGACGTATGCACTCGCGAAGAGTCGCTTTTTTTTTTTTAAATAACGAATATCTCGCTAAAAGAAACGAGGATGCGAGGCCGTAGAGATTCACGGCGTAAAAATTCTTATTAATTTTCATTTAGATCTGTACGTTTTTATCTTATACCTGGCTATGTGTATTTCACTTGGCTTTAATCAGAGATTTTTATTTTTATTTGCCATACTTGACGCTACGATGCAGCTTAAATTTGTATTTTGGTTGCTCTTTTGAGGTTTTATTGTGCAAATACGAGGGCGGTTTATGAAGTATCCATCTTATTAGGTGTACATCTTTGCTTCCGCCGTTTTTTTTTTCCAAAATTTGAGGCTTTATTCTTAAAAAGTGATACAATTTTCTTCAAATGGAAGAAGAAAATCAAAACTTCCCGCACATGACGAGAATTTGGCTCGAAAACTGACATCTCCGATCGAGAATAAATTTATGATGCAAACACAAATTCACTAAAGTGGTGCTGTCGTTATGTTGACAGATGTCTAATCTTACTGTGTGACCTTTTGTATATGACTATTTCGACCAGCACTTACCGCTGCAGCTATCTATCGAAAAATGGTGAAAGCAAAGTTGTACACCAAATAGAAATGAAGAAACCGTTTTTTAAAAAAAAAAAACAAATTATTTCGTTCTCAACATAGTCCCCTTTTAGGGATATACACTTTCCCTAACGTCCCCGCAATTTTTTTTATCCCTCCAAAAAATATATAGGAAATCTCGAGCTCTCCAAACTCGCCTCTGTCTTGACGATAACCTCCGGATTGGAGCCAATTTTTTTTTGCCTGTGAGCCATTTTCTCATATTTGAGAACAAAGAGAAATCACAGGGAGCCAGATCGGACACATACGAGGACTGTGGCAGCAATTCATTATGCAATTCATACAGATTGGCGGCGACAACTGCGGATGAATGTGCTTGTGCGTTGTCGTGGTGATACGGCACTTTCTTCTTCACAAAATGGGGCCGCGTATCGTTCAATTTCTTGTCTAAATGGTCCAATAATTCACCGTAATATTGTCCACTGATTGTTTTTTCTTTTTCCAAGAAGTCTATGAGTATGACACCCTTCGCATCCAAAAAAATCGTCGCCATAACTTTTCGGCCGATGGGATCTAATCCAAAGAAGGGGAAGACACCTTCTTTGGATTAGATTCACCAGAAGCAACTAATTTTTTTATTGTTCCTTGGTTTTCCGTGCATGCCGGGCCGTCGGCGCGTACTTCATTAAGGCAGTAGTCTGCTTTAGGAGCCGAAAAAAAAGCGTTTTTTCAACAATTTTTTTGAAAGGGAAGGAAATGATTGCGGTAAACGAAATTTTGAGACGATAGTATATTATATTCAAGCTTTAAAAAACAATTTTTATTATTACAAATTATTGAAATTTGCCAAAGTTGTAACGATTTTTCTGGGGCGCCTGGAGTGTGCACTCGTAAATCGGTGCCGGTGATGGAGGTCGTGCGATGCATCTGAAACAGTGGAACCAAATTTTTTTTTAGTTTTTATAAGTTCCTTTTCTATATGAACTAAAAAAATACCGAAGAAATTACGAAATTCCAAATTTTTTCGAAGTTTGAAAAAAAAATTCACTTTTTTGAAAAAAAAAATTCACTTTAAGTTGCAAAACAAGTAATTTAAATAGTACTTTTGTCCAACTTTTTTAGTTCAAATAGAAGATAATTCAATACTGAAGCTAGATCACTTTGGTTTTTTTCGATCGGACATATATTGTTTTTACTATCGCCGGCACCGTTTTCCAAAACTTGTGAAAATGAAAACTCGAGAAAACGGGCTGTAAAGTTCTGCCCGAGCATTCGCACCTGCTCGACGCTCGGCCACTAAAACTGATCTAGCTTCGAAAATATGTCGAATTGGCCTCTAAAATTTTGAACACATATTCTTGGATAGTTTTGGAATAGATTTAAGACAAAAACGAAAAATCGATTTTTTGAAGCCTGTAAAGCAGACTACTGCCTTAAATGGCGCATCTAAAAAGTAATAAATGCGCGACTTGCTAGTTCGTTAACGATCATAGGTTCCGAGAAATCGACTTTGTCACAACTCTCCTCTGTCACAAACCTCCTCGGCCTCCCCGACAAAGCATTTTGGTGCAAGGGTTCCGCTATCTCCTCGCGTTCGAATTTCCGCTTTAACGGTACCAGGAGAAAAAGTAGCCGTACACGCTTTTGTCAAGCAGACTGTATGTATGACAAACACTTATTTTGATTCACTTCCTTATGCAGTCTTGTCATCTTATCTGTCTTAGTCTAATCTGCTTTGTGTCCAAGTTAATAATCATGACGATCGTTCGTTTCACTATAGGTAACTTACATAGTAATTATTATTCATTCGATTTTTGTTCCAATATCTTCTTTCAATATTCTTCTCGGTATAAATTATTTTTTTACGAGGCAGGATTAATATGCATTAATTTCGATGCTGATCGGGGAACTTCCTCGGCACTTTTTTCAGTGCTTACCTTCAGGACCGACCCTGACCATCGCGATGGTAATGTAATCCGTGAGTTTAGCGGCGGGTGGGAATGAAAACTGCTTCAAGCGTATGCCGAATTAAATGAATTTCATGAAAGTACCGAAATGAAAAATGTGCTGGAATGGCAGAGGTGAGGTCGGCAAGAAATGAAAAAAAAAACACTAAAAAAGAGAAGGAGAGAGAGAGAGAGAGAGAGAGAGAGAGAGAGAGAGAGAGAGAGAGAGAGAGAGAGAGAGAGAGAGAGAGAGAGAGAGAGAAGAAAGAGAGGGCGTGATGAACTCGAGGGTGTGATCGATAATATATATTAATAGCGAACGAGGGCACTCAACGGGATAAAGTCAATTATGTTTTAATCGCCTACGTATTTATTTTATTTTGTCAGTAGGGCAGGGAAGGGCATGTTGAGCAGTCGGGTAAGTTGGGCAATCGAAATATCTGGAAAACTAAGTACCGCACGCGGGTGCATCAAATGGCGGTTATAGCGGTATGGGGGAGGGGAACACTTCACGCCATCGCCCGTTGCCATGCGGCGCACGAGACGGTAACACGGGACGTTTCATTATTTTTGCACCCAAAAGTGAAAAAAACGCGATTGAAAGATTTTCTTCTACCATTGTATGAGAAAAAAAATTTTGAAAATTCATTGCAATTAATGTTAATGTTTCAAAACCTAACTAATTAACAAGCAACTGTTGGTTTATCACTGCATTGTACCAAATCATGTTGTATACGTCTGATTTTTTAATGGAATTCTTACTTTGCCTAATTTACCTCATACTCATGCTCAACTTACCCCACCTTCGGGGCAGGTTGAGCAAATGTGACTTCAGTCATTTGATAGCGATTATCTGTGAAACAATAAGGATAACAGGAATTTCGTCCAGAGACTTTTTTTCCCCAGATAAATTTCCTATTTGCCAAAGTAGGTTTCATTTTTATACGGCAGACTGTTTCGGAATTACAGGGCGATCATTCCAAACTTGCTCAACATGCCTCTCCCTGCCCTACAGCAGAGGCGTTACTCTCTTTTGTCACGAATTTTCGAAGGAACATTTTCAGTCCGTCGTCCCTTATTTTTTTCAATGACGCTGTTCTAAAATGCTACTTTAAAGATGAAATAAAAAAATGAAATCAGCAACGTCAATAAATTCGAAAGTGCTATATTGTTCGGAGTGATATCCGAATAAAGTTCGCGATGAAATATTTTGGTCGTACAACCGGTGTAGTAAGAATAATAACGCTGGGGCGTGTATGAATAAACATTGGGCAAATGTCCAACGAATTTTTGCTCCATGCGATTACAAAACGTACAGAATGAGCATCAGCGGAGTTCTATTAGCTCGATCGTGGCCGACGATCGGTGGCCGGGATTGTTCATATACCGTGTAGTACGTATTCCGCCGAGGGAAATTGTGAGTTTCGGCGGAGTCAGAGTGAGAGGGTTGAAGGGAGGACTAGATATTACGTCGGCACGTGAAACGAGGCGGATACGTGCCGATACGATTGGTGCGTATAATAACACTCGCACAAGCCACACGCTCGTTCGCGGATAAACAATTTATACATATAAACATCTCTCGGCACACGCTCGTATATACATATTTATATACACGCGTGTGTAATGTACAAACGTATACGCGTATGGACAACTCCTATACTATAAGCCGGGTGAATGAGCGTAACCCACAACTCTCTCTCTCCCTGGTAGTGGGTTTGTGCCACGCTCGCTGGAATATATTTCAGTGTCATTTTAATTCGTACACCCTGGAATATTTTACCATCGCATTTCCATCCGCATTACAAAACACAAATACACGCGTACGCGTGCGCACGCGCACACATAATACACACACACACACATTCACAGGTCTCGCGTTCGTCCCGAGAGCTAGATGTAATCTCGTCGATATTTTGTGTCGCGTTCGCGGTTTTGCCTTCCATTTTAATTATTTTCGTCCCGCGGAGCAGAGATATGCAACGATGTGACCACGAGAGAAGGGCTTGCGGGGGTGTCACTGCGTATGTGTGCGGATGCGATGACGCAGCCAAAGAACAAAGGGGAAAAAGTATTTTTGGGACATATGAACAGGCGTAGAAGAAATTTTCCCGAACACTTGTATTTTTTTTTTGTGTGAATGTATACGACGTGTGGCAATTTAAAAACGAGAATTTATTTTTTGCAATTTTGATCCTAGAACTCATGTGAGGAGTAGAAAAGCATCCTAGTCCACTTTTAAAGTGCGCTCGTAAGCTATAAATCGATATTTTCAACTTGGGACTGTGATCACAATTCAATATCACTACCTAGCTGTGAGGGTACCCTGGTAGAGGCATTGATTGCTCGTTGATTGTCAGACCAAACGGTTCTGAAGAGCGTCCGGGGTGGGTATCTACCCCAGTCTAAAGTTGCCGTTGGAGTTTCGTAGCGGTAATGGAATTTTACTTTTTTTTTTCACCAGCATCAATATATTTCACGTATTAAGGGGCTATTCTACTGTGATGGCTTAAAAAAAGCTATTTTTGATCATTTTTTTTTTTTTTGAAAACTGTTGCATGTTTCGGTACAAACATTTTTTTCGCTTAAAGGTACATTCTTATAGAATAAAAAATAATCTTTTTTGTTGCATATAAATGTATATTTATTTAACAATTTATAATCGTTTAGAGGCATGAAAGAAACGAAGTATGTCGCGGGCGTTGATGATTTGCGCTCTCCAGGTAATCTGAAATAAAGCATTCAAAAAGATTCTCAATCTGTACGAGTTTCGCTATCGCCCAAACTAGAATTATTAGAAAATATTAATTTTTTCTTATACTTTTGCCCAAATTATGACGAAAAACAACGTGTATTTCGAACACTTTTGCAAAAAACGATGCCATTTTGTTATTTTGCTATATAAAATAATCATTCTAGTTGAGGCGATAGCGACACTCATACAGATTAAGAATCTTTTTGAATTTTTTGTTTCCGATTACCTGGAGAGCGCAAATCATCAACGGCAGCAACATACTTTTTTCATGCCTCTACACGATTATCTATTGTCAAATATACATTCTTCATATGCAAAAAAAAATTGTTTCCTGTTCTGTAAGAGTGTACCTTTAATCGAAAAAAAGTTTATAACGATCGATGCAACAGTTTAAAAAAAAAAAATTAAAAATAGCTTATTTTTTGAGCCATCACAGTACAATGGCCCTTAATACGTAATTTAAGTGCAAATGGTCACGTTCATCATATAAGGCCATATTTTTTAAATTTAATTTAAATAAAAAATCAACGCGTGATTCTCCACAATTGCAATGAGGATCTTGAAAATATGGATCAGAGGACCTTCATACAAAGTTTCGTCAAATTTGTCATCGTGCCGCATCTGCGAGCAAGGCTACTCATTCCCCACCTCCTGCGGGACTTGCAAGTCTCCATTAGTACCATCTTGCAAGACGTAAAACCAACGGCACTAATGCTTGAGTAAAAACAAGTGGCGCGACGTGCTTGTCACTTTTTTTGATGGATCGCAAGTTTCAGGTTTTTTTTGTCAACGATGTTAAAGGGCTGCTTGCGAGAAGCACAGAACGGTGCATTATTGCATTTTCGCGACAGTCGAATGAGTTGAATGTAGGATTTCTTTATATTCTCATTTTTATCATCAGTATCAATTATGTACTATTTTCTTTTTTTTTTAATAGTACATAATTCATTCCGACAGTGGTTCGCAGTTGTTTGGGGGATTGGAAAGGAATAATCTATTATGAGCTACTGCCCGAATTATGAGAAAGGGCCCGAATTGGCGAACAGCAGGGGGTAGTAGTGTTCCATCAGGACATTGCTAGACCATACATTTCTCTGATGACCCGGCAAAAGTTATTGTGGCTTGGGAGGGATGCTTTGGTGCACCCACTGTATAGTCCGGACCTTGCACCTTCAGACTATCACTTGTTTTGGGCACTGCAGAACAGTTTGAACAATAAAACCTTAAGTTCTCTGGACGCCCTTAAACGCCACTTGGATGACTTCATTGCCCAAAGATCTGAGGTCTTTTATGAAAGAGGGATAATAAAATACGTGAAGAGACGGCGGAAAATCATTGAACAAAATGAAACATATTTGGTGGATTAAAATCTCTTTTTTTGGTAAATATTTTGCGTTTGAAATTTACTCGATTTTCGCTACGGTATTATGCATAGACCCAAAATATATATATGAGGCATTCCACGCCATTTCACCTAGCCCGTGACCCCGACCATTTTTGATTTTCCTGATTTTTGTTGTAAAATGGTACCCCATAAACGAATATCCACACCAATTTCTAGATTTTTATCTTTTTTCTTTTAGGAGTTATACATTTAAAAAAAATGTCGATTTCGGAAGTTTTGGAAACGTTTATACGCTGATAACTCCTGAACTAATTGAGATATCGACAAATGTCAATATACATTTGAAGCATCCTTTCACGAAAAAATAATAAATTATACTGGACCACGTATTTTTCGCTTCGAAAGTCGAAACTTTTTTTTTCAAAGATGATTGCCATTTTTTATTTTTTTTTAATTCTTCAAAATAGAGTGACCCATTCTATGATTTTTAAGACTAGTTCATCGTAGGCCCATTTTCCCTTCTATTTTTTTTTCGAATTATTAAAAGCGAAATTATTAATTTCTCTTTTAAGAATTCTTTTAATTACCTTTTTAATTTCGAATTATTAAAAGAGAAAATTATTTCCAGATTGAAATGATAAAAATCAGTTAAAAAAATATGATTTATTATATATATAATATATATATTTGAGTTATTTCTGTAT
Source organism: Ophion ventricosus (assembly GCA_963932345.1). Lineage (NCBI taxonomy): Eukaryota > Metazoa > Arthropoda > Insecta > Hymenoptera > Ichneumonidae > Ophion > Ophion ventricosus. The sequence continues at coordinate 19,621,996 of OZ010713.1, forward strand.
TAATTACCTATATATATTTATATATATATATATCTGCGTATGTATGCATCTTCTCTTTCCTCCTGCACTCGGTGGAGTAGGATTTGAATATCGATGCTCACGATTTTGGAGAGTTGCCGGTTCCACTCTGCAACTACTCTTCGCTTGCCCGAGAATCGTCTCGAACGCTTTAAACGTTAGTAGGGACGTCGCCCCTTCGAGGATAACTCGAGAGCCTCCCTCTGAATACGTATATAATTCCCCAGGAACCCATCCGTTCGACGTCATAACCGTAATTTGTCGTGGTACGTGCTTCGCTGGTAGACTCGCGGACATACATACACCCCCCCCCACACACAAGCAGCGAAGCTATACGCGCTTAGCACACGTATCTACGTAAATGTATTCGGAGGGAATGAATGGATTTGGGACATTTTGCGGGAGGTGGAAGGATCCTTGATTTTCCTACAGTAACGCTTTTCACATCAATTCGTATGGTATATAGACATGCATATCTAGCCCTGGCATTGCGCACGATTGCGTTCATGTGAAATATTTCTTCGACATTCTAAAAATACAATAATTATAAAGTGTCGCGCATTGGGATATTTTTTAATCGCTGTTGGGCAGGGTATGATCGTGAATACGAATGAATATTTCGAGCTCACAATCACCGCTCATTTTGTTACCTTGCGACGAGTTTTCAATATTCTTTCATTCATTTGCAATTCATGGTACTGAAGTTTGCATCGTTGGAATGCAACGAGAAGATTTTTTTTTCGTATTGGCCTATTTTTTTTTGCTACATCTAGGCTATAAAAGTGATTGAAATATTTTTATAGAACCGTATCAGCAATCCATAAACTTAACGTAAAAAAAAAATCGTTAGCAATAAAAACAAAAAGATTGAAAAAATAACGAGGAATGTTCGTTGAATTCCAACGATGCAAACTTCAACACCATAGCAGTTTACTCATGGACTAATAATATTGTCTAATTGAAAATAAAAATAAAAGTCACCAAATTACTACCTTATTATGATAGCAGCATTTTTATTCCATTTTATTGGTTCAAATGCTAAACGTATTAACCATTTGTGGTCACACATCCAAATTCAATCGCGGTGGTCACACTTGGGTCGATTCTACCCAGTCAGTATTCAAAAAAGTATTGTGACCAAACTAATCGTCCGAAATGGTTTAAAAAATTATGAAACATTCTTTGAACTTTCTAGATGATGTCCGACAAATTTATTCATAAGTAATAAAATAGCGACATGTTAAAAAAAATTAATACAGAGGTGAAATCGCAAAAAAGACACTTTTTCGCTCAAAAATCATAGTTTCGTGAATTTTCAACATTTTTCCCGAAAATTTGGATGTCATACCCCTCAGATATGCTACTTTTGGGAAAAAATAATAGCACAGTGCACGTTCCAAAAAAGGTATTTATTCCGACACGTGAGGAGGGTAAACTTTATAGTATGAGGATACTTTAAACTCCAGGTAAGATGGTGAATTCAGTCTCATTCGAAGCCGGGAACTATTATTTATTTACGCCAAAAATTGATCGACGGGTCGATTCTACCCAGGGCGACCACGAATGGTTAATTCAGTTTTTTCACTTAGAATCAATCAAGCCACTCAATTTTCTGCAGTTTCCAGCTAACTTCGCCGTTACCTCGTCACCAGTAAAACTTCAATCATTTACAATCGCTTTGTTAAAAAAAGGTATTCCTTTTTTTTGTCTAATTCGCTGCCGTTTATCACCGCGCTTAGTGTCTCGACCATTCTCAAAATTCAGTTTCAGTCTACACCATCTGTGGATGGAGGTCATTTGTTTTGTTTCCTGGGACACCATAGAGTACCAAAGCCCAAAGAACGAAATAGAAAGAGGGAGACAGAGTGAGAGAGGCTACAAACGGACGGAGTAATTGCGGCTTAACTTTCACGTGGTAGAGAATGAGCCAACGGCCACGAGGTGAACCGTATATACACGCATATATATATATATATATATATATATATATGTACATGTGAAAAGAGAAGCAGCATAAAGAGGATGGCGTGTGTGAAAGCGCGTGCAACGAAAGCCAGAAGCACATCTTGTCGTAACGAGGTGGGGAAAGCGGTTAGGTATAATGCCTTGTAACCCAGGAGTCTCGCACACCCTCTGGTGTGTTTGTGGTATAACGTCACAGAGTTACATATTCCGTATAACCGGAAGTACATATATACAACGCTCAACTTACGTGCGCACATATATAATATGTACTAACGTGCGTGGGGTTTGCAAAATTCGTATACCAGCAAATATACCCCTATATGGCAAGGAATGATCACTGCTAAGAACCTTGGCAAGCAACTGTTCGCTCCCACCCTGCCGTCTAATAAGTTAGTACTAGTTGTTTATCTATATGTAAGAGTGAGAACTCGATTCCAGATCGTATCCCTTTATATTCCTGTCGTCATAGATGACATTCGGACGATATCTAAGATTCTTAATTGATTTTGGAATCTTTTACTTTTATCGAGAAAAAAAAATCGACTCTTCTTCTAAATATGACCGTGTTTTTGTGCGGCGCCGCGTGTGCCTTATCGTTTGAATTTGTTTGGGTTCATGAGGCTTATCAATAGGTGAAACGAAGCGCTAATAAACAGAGTGCTATCCCGGTGAGTGAAACGCGAGCAAGCGCGTAGAGCGATGTATCCTCGAATGGGACTTAAGAGGGACAATGACAGTTAAATACAGAAGGGATCGAAACTTTCATTTTATGATCGCGTTTTAGTCGAGTCCACGGGAAAAGCTTGTTGGGTTGTGTAATATTGGGATAAGAAGGGATTCGTTTTTAATGCAAAAGTTTACTTGACACTTTGTGAAAATGTTCATCTTTTCCCGAAGCACATTTGCATCAAATAGCAGAACGAGTTAAAAATATACGATGACGCTGGTGCCACGAATGAAAATATTACAGAATATATCTATGTTGTACGTAATTAAATTATTTCAATTTACTTTTCACATATTTATACTTGATTTTTATTCTATGACTTTTCATCATTTCCTACATAAGTTTGATTTTCAACCATACGGAAATATATATTATAAAAATTAATATAAAAATTAATCTAATAATCAATCTTATAAAGTGTTAACTAGTTATAAACTAATCTTATAAAGACAAGATAGGCTGATACTCAATTGTTGACTTAAGGTTGTTACACCACCCTGAGAAGCTAGAATAAGACTCGGTATTCATGAATATTTTGTAGCTAAACTAATGCATATTTTTTATTTCTATTTTTACACTCTTTTAGTACATGTTTTCAGCTTCTTAAATGTATTTCTTAAATCTAAAAATATTGATAATTGGCTGAGCAATACGCTTCCGCGCGCATCAAGTTTTTTTGCGCCTTCAATCCGCGGGAATCCTAATGGCCTCACGGTTTATCTGAAACATAAAAGAATGAAAATATTTTGTTGAATTAGCTTAAATACACGGCGCTACATAAGATTTTCTGAAAAAAAAAGAAAATGGATTTTTGGTATCACGCAGAAATTTATGTTTGTTTTTCACATAAAATTTCTGCTTAAAAACATTGATGAAACAAAAAACGGTTAACATTAGAAACAAATCCCACTTACGGACTGAGATAATTATGTTACAAATGTGTGGTATAAATTTCAAATCAATCGGAATAGCCGTTGTTGAGTTATCTTTCCCGCAAATTCGAAAAATGTCGTTTCGAGAAAAACGCGTTTAAAGCTTTGACGCGGCTTTAACAGTAAAAAAAAACATTGCAAATTTGTGACATACCTTGTTGTATAGTTAATGCATATTGGGCTTCTTCCTCAGCAAGTTGCTGGTCCTCGAGAGATAATCTTGACCTTCTCCGAGCTGTTCTAGCCTCTTTTGTAGTTTTCTTGCGCGCGTTTATCAGCAAGCGATATACGATGCTCGTCTTCGTCATTACACATGTCATGACAATTACTTCCAATGATTATGTTCGGATTCAATGCGACAACCCTCGCATTGGATCACTATACGGATATCTCGCGAATTGGATCCTTATCAGGCATTAGGGACAAGTATGGGAATCCAATTGGATCCCTACGACAATTTCTGTACGGGTATATTTGCAGAGCTAACTCCATCAGCCCATATTTATATGAAAATATGAATTATTATAGAAATAAAAATGGTGGAATCCATCAAACTGGTGGTATTAACTCACATGTATTACGTGTTTGTATTTGCTAGGAGTTAAGATATATGTCTGTAGCTCCGATGGCCGGATATCTTTACCTCTATCGCGAGAGCAGGTGAGCAGCAACTTTATCGGGTAAATTGCCGTGAAGCAGACGGATGGCGTGCGCCTTTCGCGAAAAGTTCAGCGAAAGGGTAAGTCGTTTGTGTTTGTGCATGAATCTTTGCGTGTATGTAAGATCAGAAGAAGTTTATGCCGCCGTTCGTTCGATTTAGTCCGTTTCGCTCGTTCACTCGTGCTCCACGGATGAAAGAGCGTGTTTATCGTGAAAAGATTTCTACCCTTTGAAACATCCTCACGCCATCCATTCTACGTACTGCGAGATATCGCCATCCCTAAGTAAGATATGCTCGCCGGAAACGGAAAAGGGAAAAAGAGACCAAGAGAGAGAGAGAGAGAGAGAGAGAGAGAGGGAGGGATGAACGGAAAAGCAGAGTGAAAGAGCACATGCACGGTCTGATGGTTTATATAACTTCGAGGATTGTGTGATAAACGTGATGGGCACCGAGGTGACGGATTCGACGAGAGTGAGCTCGAATTTATCCGTATTGCTACGTGGGCACGACTATTTATCTTTCCGCTGCACATTGCGCTTTGGTTTATGAATTTCCGCATATTTTTCACCCCGTACATTTTTTCTAGATGAAAAAAAAATGTCCCTCGATAGATTAAAAATAGTGCATCCTGATATTTTCACTTCTCATCAATTCTCTCTCCGCGCATATAGATTCAAGGATATCACTGCAAATCGATGTGTGTTAATGTTACACAGAAGGTGTGTAATTTCAGGAATTAACACGTGTAAATGCCATACACAACATAAAACAACGCAGTTATGGGTGTTATAGAAAATTCAAACTTTGATATGTATTTTCAAACACTTGAACCGCATTAAATTTTAATACGTTATTACACTCTTATTAAAAAAAAATGCAACACGCGTAAATGCAGACATCTACACGTTTAGATATCGAATGTGTGTTGAACAATGTATTTATGTTTGTTACAGTAAAGTTAAACACATTTTGTGTGTATTTGTATACAGTGGATCCGCAGCAAGTATCTAAAATTTATATTTCAATTTTAATGTCCTAACACGACTAACATGGCATGTCAATTTTAAGATAATTAACCCTAGAAATCATAGCTGGGATCCGTCCGCACCGTAATTTTTCTTAAAAAATGAGGTTTTGCTGATTTTTTCCGCTTTTCAATCTTTAAATGGATTTTTCACTAATTAAATGCTAATTGAATCGAATATCTTGCACACCATTCTCTTCCTTATAAAATAACGAAGCAATTTATTTACGGTCAAGTCGTACGGTAAACGGTAAGCGGTCGTACGGTACGGTAAATTTATGTACGGTAAACGGTTTCATTATCAAGAAAAGCTTGGGGTGCGTATAGACTCCAGTGATGCGTTTGAAGCTAACAAAAATGAGTCATGAGTTCTAGAGTTAAGGACATGGGGCTCACACGTCCGGTCGGTAAAAATCCTACGACCAAGTTGTCTCCTAGACGGATCACATTTGGGGCAACCGAAGAGAGAGACGTTGTTCGTTTCTTTTTTCCGAAATATCAGCCGTCTCGGAGAACACTGCGGGTATTCGCAAATCAGCGATCTCTCTTGCACTCATGGCCGCTTGGTCGGTGTGACACATAGCCTTAATACCTATTTAAATGAAATGAATCGAACAGGGATTGTTAATTTAAATATGACGATTAAAAAGACATTATCATGTTAACATCTTATTCTCTCTCTCTCTCTCTCTCTCTCTCTCTCTCTCTCGCTCTCTCTCTCTCTCACCCCCCTCTCCCTATTTCACGTATAAAACCCTTCGACGATCCCCTCTTTACTGTCTTATATATATACGTCCAATATTTTTTACGTGAAATGGCGGGGGGGGGGGCGAGAGAGACGGACATATATATGGAGAGAGAAAGAGGAATCATATATATAAATATATATAAAGAGATATTATATATATATATATATATAGGTTATGTTTTTAAAAATCTATAGTATGATATTTGACGAAATTCTCTCATTATCATAATGACATTAACTAATTGATGTAGTTTATGTGATACAACACATAATTATAGGAATTACTTTTGTCGGTTATGCCATATCTGCAAATACGATGCTACGAGCACTCGATAGCGTAGGGGCAGCGTGCGTGGTATAGGCAGAAGATACGCAGGCAAATTGTAGGTTCGATTTTATACGTATAGGAAATTTTTTCTTCGAAAAGAATAATTTCAGAACGTTTGGGAATGACGGGTTACAATTAAAAGATCATTGATGTAGAATTTTGAGTCGAGTATTTTATTTTATTTTGAATTTATTAAATATTCTATGCATTTAGTAGACGGGCTGTGATGCCTCGGACCAACACACATGCAGTGTATAAAAAATAATCAACGAACACACCAAATATGTACGGAAATAATACACTTAAGTGTATGCAATACAAAACGCGAGAAACGAATCCCAAAATTACGGACTTGGAAACGTTTAAAAACTGATCACAAGGTAATGTCAACACATATAATTGTGTTAAGACAACACTTGGATCAGCAGTGATAGCGGAATGAAAAAAAAAGATGCTGAGATTACCCCATTCTTCAACAATTCCTTTGCCAATTAATGCTCAGTTTACCTTGGCCAACAGTTTTCATTGCGTGAAAGAGCACACGGAGGACGAGGCGATGAAAGTAGATTTTTCAGGATGTTTAAAGTTCACACAGTACTGTATTCTATAAAGATGAGGGTTGGTATCTGCTCGGTAGGTCGTTTTGTGGCAAAGGAGTGCCAGAAAACTTTGCCAGAATGAGACATCTGCTATTGCTGTCTCTGTAAATAACCCATGCGAGTTTTCTCTTTTTCTGTATTTGTCTCTCCCTCTCTCTCTCTCTCTCTCTCTCTCTCTCTCTCTCTCTCTCTCTCTCTCTCTCTCTCTCTCTCTGTTGCTCGTTCTCTATCTCGGCTGGGCCGTCTTGACAAATGTAATATGCCGGCTTAATCGCGATACAAGCTGTTCCGGCCTTATTTACGAGTATTCGCCGGTTGCCAAGCGGCGTAACACTCAACGTTGATTCCTTCGGGTACCATTAGGACCCCAAACCACTGATGTTCCATGAGCGAGAAGGCCGTTCAAGCGATCAGGAAGTGCTCAGCTTCTCCGCTATTCCTGATGATGAAGCACCGCATTTATTAAATTTATGATGTATCAAGCTTTTCTATTCAACAGTCCTCTTGACGTGTTTCAATTCTGATTTCGTTCCATTCGCAATTACGAACCAAGATTTAAAGTGTGAAGCAATTTTTAGCTGGAAGCGATATCATTAAAGTCACTAATGTGATGCGATTGGAAATTGCGAAGACATCGAAGATGATCGCACACCAGAATAATCCTCGTATAGCAAGCTTTTTAATGGTATTGATAAAAATGAAAAAAAGATACACCATGCAATTCCGATGCTCTTCATATAATCGACAATTAAACATTATCATAAACTGCTTACAAGTATATCACCGAGCGACAGTATCATCTCGTAGATCTTACGTTCCCCTAATGGACGACAAATCGTTTTTTTTTCACCGCTGCAGGGCTGAAATGTCACGAGAAGAAACATTCTGTAGAATCCTTGCCAATCGGATAAGTGCACGATGATGCTGCAAGAAATGCGATACAATATCCATTTTTTGTTGCTATGAAAAAAAAAGAAGAAGAGAAAAGAAAAAAAAAAGAAATGTAATGTGCTCGGTAAAAGATTTTCCGCCGATTCGAGAGTAGGGAGAGAGTCTACGAGGTTATTTCTCGTGGTCTCTGTGGCTGGCGAGATGTTATAGCGCGGATGGCTCGGAGCCCATTGGCGAAGCAAGCTTCCCCCCCCCCCCCCCCCGGTGCTGGCCGCACTCTCTCCTACCCCTCTGCCGTTTGTCATTACGGCTTGCCACATTTTATTTATAATAATTGGGTAGAAACAGTTATGCGGTTCTGCCTCACGCGGGCGAGGGGTTGGAGGGAAATGGTGGAAGGATTCTTGGAATTTATGAAGTCGCTACGGTTTCTCGGCTATAGCGCCCTTTCCCTCGTCCTGTAAAGGCCCTGGACAGATATTCCAGGCTGTCTTGGGGTCTTTTTGGAGGCCGTCCAGATGCGGGCTTGAAAGCATTGCGAGTCCGCGCGGCTCTCCTTTCTACCCTCCCGAGTTCCGTAAGGGGTTGAACGTCTTACCGCGAAGAGACAGATCGCACTCGCTGCCACCGCGGCCATACCTCGGAATGATAAACGAGCGGGATGTTGCTGTATAATCATTCCGAGGGTTATGCTCGGATGTCCCGAGGTCTTGAATATATCCCCCCCCCCCCTCCTCCCACTGTACAGTTCGAAGATTCAGCGCTTCTTAAGGAACATTGGCGCGCTGCATCGACTCGAAAAAACATTGTTGTTCATTATTGTCTTCGGACGAAATAAACTCAGGAAAAACATTGGGCAAAAATTTACAAAGATTCTAGCGCTAAAAAAGTAGCTTGTATAAAAAGTAGGGGGTCATGCGGTTCAAATCGTCTGAGCCATACTTCAGACGTTTTTTTTAATCTTTAACACATCTTTTCCTCATTTTTAACCCCAGAACTCATATACGGGGTAGAATCCTACCCCTGTTGACTTCCAAAGAGTGCTCCTGAACTATAAATCGACATTATTAACTGGGAACCGTAATTGCAATTCAGTTTCACTACCTAGCTGTGAGGGCAGACCGACAATGACATCAGTTGTTCGTTGGTTGTTAGGCAAAATGGTTTTCAAGAGCGTCCAGGGTGGGTATCTACCCCAGTGTAAAGTTACCGGTGGTGTTTCCTAAAGGTAAGTGAACTTTACTTTTTTCTATCAGAATCAACATATTTTACGTGTTATTACATAATGTAAGGTCACATACATTATCTAGAGCCATATATTGATATTTGATTCGAAAATTAAAAATTAATACGATGATCCACCACAATTTCAATGCGGATCTTGCAAATATGAATCGAAGGACCTTCATAAAAAGTCTCGTGAAGTCTCTCATCGAGTCTCATTTGCGAGCAAGGCCACTCATTCCAAATCTCCGGCGGGACTTGCAAGTTTTTATTATTACCATCTTGCAAGAGGAAAAACTAACCTTGTTTGGGCCAAAAAAAGCGGCGCGATGTGCATTCTGCCCAAGAGCAAAGGATCGCAAGGTCCTGGTTTTTTTTTGCCAACGATGCAAGAAGGCCGTCTGCGCGGAGCACAGAACGGTGTATTGTTGCATTTGCGCAACAATAAAATGAGTTGAATATACGATTTCTTTATATTCCCATTTTCATCGTCAGTATTAATTATATACTATTTTCTCAGTAAACGAAGAGGAAAATATATGAAAAACTCCTGCAAAAGTTTTCTTGTTGCGTTTCCATTGACTTTTTTTGCGTATTTACGAATTTTGTATTTTCCCCATTTTCATATCCCAATATAAATATACTTTTCGAATGGAATATAATTCAACTATTTTTTTTTGCTAAGCTCAATGTTTCTTTTTTAAAACGCCATGCGATATTTAAAGATCTATTAATTAGGAAGAAAAATAATACTTTATTTTGTTTAAAAAATGCGATATTTGCTGATCTTCGGCCTACGTCGGGGTTTAAACGGGCTATTCACCGAATAAATTTCAATAAAATCGAATTTGCCTTACACCATTCTCTTTCTCAACAAAAAACAAAGACATCTATGCACTGATGTTTCTTTTTTACTGCTCAATGGAGCGATTGTGCCTACAAGAAACGCGTGGGGTGGGTATCTGCTCCAATTATAATTTAGAAGGTAGAATAAATGATACATGAGTTCTAGGGTTAACCCTAGAATTCATAACTGGGGTCCGTTCGCACCCCAAGTTTTGTTAAAAAATGAGGTTTTTGCTGATTTTTTCCGTTTTTCAGTCTTCAAATAGATTTTTCACTAATTAAATGTTAATTAAATCAGACGTCGTTCACACCATTCTCTTCCTTATAAAAAAAAACGAAGCAATTCATGTATGGTAAAGTCCGTTTATCCCGTAGGACCGGTTTCATTATCAAGAAAAGCGTGGGATGCATATAGACCCCAGTCATGCGTTTGAAGGTACAAAAAATGAGTCATGAATTCTAGGATTAATAAGATGCATAATCTGCAAAAGAAAAAGCTCTTCGTGCGGACATGAGTCTTTAGGTAGCATCTCACAGTGGGAATGCGCTGATTCTCACATATTACTATAAATATTGTCACCCCGGGGTTGTCGTGTATTCGCCAGCAACCTACCAGCCTTGGGCGATCGTAAGGGTTTCGATCAGTTGAAGCATCCGATTCCCGTCGGAGTCTTTGTACACGTAAAACGTCTCGTGACGGTATAGTAGGCAGGAAAAACGATCGTTGACGCCGAATGTGCGAGGTCACTGCGAGAAAAAAAAACGAAAAGTTGAGTGGAAAGAAAACGACAAAAAAATCGTAGATGTACGAAGTCAGTTCCCTTCGGGGGTATAACTGCACGACCCCCATGTTGGCTCGGGCCAACCCTCCACCGTTTCATCCATCCACCGTAAACTCACCCGCTTTCCGCGCGCATTACCAATGTAAATCCTGCAAAGTCTTTCTATCTCGTTTGCTTCCCTGTCCCGCTCTCTCGCTCCTGCTCTCGTGACTTTTTGTCAAGCGAATTCTCGCAAATCGCTTCAGATACGTGGCCCAGAGTCTAGACACCTCAGTTTCCTATTGCAAATTCCACTAGAGAACTTTGCAACGCATTGTGCCCATCGTGATTCCCGATCGAGAGCTATTCGAGGAGAAATAGAAGTATTGCACTTTGTTATTTTTCTTGCGACTTTCTTAATAACTTCATTACAGTATTTTGCTGAATTTTCAAATCTGGTATAGCGCAATACCATGCGAATGAAATATTTCCACTTTCACAACTATTGTTTTTCGTCATGCTTATGGCCGCGATAAAAATGTACTGCCATTACCTTCGTACCGTCAGGCTGTATTGGTGTTCAACATTCTGTTGAATTCTATTCAGTCAGCGTGGATAAGATTCTGCTGTACATTGTTTAGGTTGAATTTTCATATTTAACCCTAAAATTCATGTATCATCTTTTATTTTTCAGAATGGTGTAACGCATATTCGATTTGATTAAAATTTATTTAGTGATAGACCCGTCTAAGTGACAACATAGGCTAAAAATCAGCAAAAATCGCATTTTTTAAACAAAATATTACATTTTTTTCTCCTATTAACAGATCCCCAAACATCACAGAGCGTTTAAAAAAAAATCATTGAGCTTACCAAAAAAAATTAGTTGAATTATATTTCATTCGAAAAGTATATTTATTTGGGGATATGAAAATGGGAAAAATACAAAATTTGTAAATACGGGAAAAGTCAATGGAAACGCAACAAGAAAAAAGTTTTCAGGAGTTTTTCATATATTTACCTCTTTGCTTATTGAGAAAATAATATATAATCAATACTGATGATAAAAATGAGAATATAAAGAAATCATCACATTCAACTCATTCGACTGTCGCGCAAATGCTACAATGCACTGTTTTTTGCTCCTCGCAGGTGGCTCTTTGGCATCGTTGGCAAAAAAAACCTGAAACTTGTGATCCTTTGCTTTTGAACAAAATACACGTCTCGCCGCTTTTTTTGGCCCAATCCTTGATGCTGTTGGTTTTTCTTCTTGCAAGATGGTACTGACCCTAAAACGGTACACTGGGTGGCATATACCCAGGCATTTTTTTCCATCGCGTAGTTGTCTTGGCGTTGTTGTTGTCTCCTTCGAAATACACGATTTATTTGTAACCAATTGTTGTAAAATCAGACTTTATCTGACTCTCACGTATTCTTAATCCTTCGACAAAAAATGTTGCGTTGGATTCATGAAAATATCGCCATTACACCCGAAACCAGCGTTTCTTAAAGTCGGCCGGGTGGCATGCAACCAGCGTACCGTTAGTGACCGGATGCGGAAGTGTACCGTTCTAGGGCTAATGGAAACTTACAAGCCCCGCCGTTGATTTGAAATGAGTAGCCTTGCTCCCATTTAAGGGTCGACAAGAGACTTGATGAGACTATTTATGAAGTCCGTCCGATTCACGTTTTCAAAATCCGCGTTGAATTGCGCAGCATCATTGCGTTAATTTTTTTTTTACATTAAATATAAAATATATGGCTTTCGATAATCAATGAGACAATCTGCACTCAAATTACGCGATTGTACGTAAAATATATTGATTCTGGTAAAAAAGATAAAATTCACTTACCGCCCCGGAACACCAACGGCAACTTTAGACTGGGGTAGATATCCACCCCGGACGCTCTTGAGAACCATTTTGTCTGAGAACCAGCGAGCAGCTGATGGCCCTGTCGGCTTGCCTTTACAGCTCGGTAGTAAAACTGAATTGTGATCATGGTCCCCACTTGACAATGTCCATTTATAGCTTAGGAGCACACGTTAAAAGTTGACTGGGGTGGGTTTTTACCTCATACATGAGTTCTCGGGTTAACATCAACGCCACGAGATGAAGCATAAGCATAATTTCTCTGTGACTTGATGACCTCTCGTGTTTCACCTAACCTCGTGATGACTCGAGTCTCGTTAGGCATCTGCCATAGTTCGCCGGCGAACCAGTAAATGGTGGTAAAACAGAAGTTCCCTCCATCCGCCCACGTATAAGGCGTGTGTTTGCATATGTCTGAGTAACCGCGTGCGCGCGACTGTGTGTCTCTGTGTGTGTGTGTGTGTGTGTGTGTGTGTGGGTAAAGACGCGTCTCTGCGACTGCCACCTAACCGCCGTCGAGACTGCTAAAGCCCGTGCTCCCGCCAAGAATCCCCCCTGGACGTTATTGCTGATCCCGGAGATTTATGGCCAAGACCTCCCGCACACATGGCGCTTTAATTATGTGTGCGCTCTAGCGCCCGAAACGAATTGGCGAATATTTTATGCTCGCGGTGCATGAGCGCTTACGATCCCTGGCAAATTTATTATTCCCACCAGAGAGACAGTGAAAGAGAATGAGTGAGGAAGACAGAAAAATGGCTTATTTATTCGTCGAGAATCGACGGCTATTGGAAAGATTCGCTTACCAGAAACATCACTTTGGTGTACGCCTTCGATTTTGTTGAAACTCATGTACATGGTAGAGCATTAAAAACTATTAGATACGTATTTTCATAATCTACAGCAAAATGGTTTTAAGGGATGAAAGCACTCCACTTAGAGTGAAGCACGTCAACGGCCAATTTTTCAGTTTCACCCGAAAGAAGTCCACCGCTTTTAGTGAAACAAAAACGACAATTCTAATACATAGAGATTAGAAATCTGCTATGGGCACATTGAAAAAAAAAACAAAAATTGAGGGACGAAACACCTCTTAATTCTTCTTTCTCCCGTCCCACATTAAAAAGGGGCGCATTAAATTGAATGTCTGGGGCAACATTTTAAAGGGGGGGGGATAAAATTAAACTTTACGCGTTTTTGGCGGATAGCAAGCTTAAGGAGGTAAGCCACATTCTATACATTTTCGATGATTTTTAATGAAAACTGCGGTTTTTGGAATAAAAAATTGGTGAACTCCTATTCGGGAAGTAAAAATACATCGTAGGGACTTTTAACAAAACATATTAAAAATCAAAACATTTTCAATCACCGCCCAGTCCTTCTGTTTTTCGATTTGGAACTAAGCATCGCGCGCATTTTCTCTGCGATCGTTTGCTCCAAAAATTGATGCTCGATTTGTCGAGCTATCATCATTTTCCGATTTTTGGCCGAATTTCAGTCGGACCATTAATTTTGGCGAATTTTCCCTATATTCTGGACATTCATTTAGAGTTAATAGAAATATTTTGGATCAGCAAACACATTTGAAATACAGAAAAAAACAATTGCGGTAAGGAACTTCATGTAAAGGGTGGATCACCCCCTTAAGCTTTCCATCCGGCAAAAATGTAAAAATACGTACACTATAATTTGCTCCCCTCTTCAAAGTGTCACCCGTTCCATTCAATCTAAGGCCCCCCTTTTAAGTGTGGGAAAAATGAATGAAAAATAAAGGGGTAGTTCACCCTCTTAATTGTTGTTTTCTTTCCATGAACCCATAGTGGATTACTGATCATTTTGCATTAGAAGGATTTCGTTTTTGTTTCACGAAAATAGGCGGGCTTGCAGGTGAAACTGCTAAATCAGCCCTTGACATGCTTCACTCTAAGGGGTAATTTCGCCAGTTAAACCCGTTTTTTCGCCGATAAAAAAAATACCTATCTAATAGTTTTTAATGTTCTACCAAGTGCATGAGTTTCAGTAAAATCGAAAGCGGACAACCGAGAGATGTTACTTGTTAGTATGTGAGCCCGGCGATGGCGTTTGAAATAACCAATGAGGGTATATCGACGATGACTTTACGCACATCGATATCCCTAAGTTGCATGTCAGCTATTGCACATCGATAGCCCTAACTTGCACATCAGGTGTTTTGTGTTAAATCGTCTTACCTGTAAAAATCATATTTCTTATGGTGGTAATTTACGAAGTGGGCCACACTCATTTTTAGCAATACTAAATTGACTTGGCTGTCTTTGGAATTTTATTGTAAAAAAGTGACATATTCGTACCGCTGTTCGTTACGTATTTTTGTTGTAATTGAAGCTAGTGAATTACATAACGAGTTATTTATCTGAAAACCAATATTTAGTATTTTTATATCGGCCATGTTCTCAATCACAGCTTTTATTTAGAAATGGCAAATGAACGGCGATACATACTGCGATCTCATGCGAAAATATAGTTCGGGCTTTGATCGGGCCCATCTTAATTTCTCCTAACTTTATTAAGGCCCAAGTCTGGAAGCCTGACATGAGCCATCAGTGACCGGCCACACTTTGCTACCGAGGGCCATTGAAGGCAAAATAACCAGGGCCTGTAAAATTGCCTCAACGGTGTCTCATAAAAATTATCGCAGCCATATGCGTACGGGTGTGTGTACACTGTGAAAAAAATGTGTTATTTCAATACGTTTAAGGCTCAGAATTCTATCGCATATTTTGACACCTTTGATCCCGCTTTGTTCCAATGAACGCACTGCATGCGTGTTGGTTCAAGGCATCACAATTCGCCTGCTAAACGCATAGTTCAGTTATTATATTTCATCGATCTCGATAATTATTATGCCATAAATTCTTTGGACAAACAATTTATACTGATTTGCCGCTACAATAGCAAAGTCTAGTAGTATTGAGGAAATCGTTACTAGGGAAACTACAACTACACCCCTTAAAGGCCTTTACCATAGCCTGGTCCAGCTCTTTTATGGAAAACCCTACTATGGAATCCACAAATAATCCATTGAAGGCCCCGAATTGTATTAGGTATACCCTGCCAATTTTCCGCACGGGATATAGTTTGGTTACGTATTTTACTTCGTGCTTAGATTTTGTCTAATTGCATAATCCTCATCGACAATAAATCACCGTCTTTTACAAAACTCCAAAAATTCAAGAAACCCAGACACGTTTGCCTATCTTCTATCTACCGGATCTTACGTTCATTCGGCTACATCCAGTTTCCGATGTTTCACCCAATCTTAGTGGCCCAAAATGTCACTTCCCATTGGACACGTCATTTCCCGCAGAGCTACTGATATCTCGTCTTCTCAATGGATGACTCTGCTACAGCCGCCGGAGTCCACGAGATCCGTCATGCTGCGTGTCGCCCGTTAGTACAGTTTAACATCCCGATATAGAGAAACGATTAATATTCATCCAATGTGACAAGTCGATTAACGAGAAGTGGATCGGGTCGTGGCATATCGAGAGAGATATATAAACAAGGGTCGAGAGATAACCAAGGGATACAAGCGTCGTAGAACGATGGATGCTGCTTATATCGTTCATCTCGTTCGTGTACTTAGGCCCTACTAGGAATGATGAAACACAGTAGGGTATAACGTGTCACTCAGTAGTAATTTCCTGGTCAGCTTCCCCGACGCCGTCTAGACGCTCCTCCCAAAGGGTTCAAATTGCCGTCGGAGTTGGCGTCGGAACTTCAGTCTTCTATTAATTCGTCATGGCGAGACAGTCTTTGCCTCGATGCCGTCTTTCTCCCCATTACTATTATTCAATTGTCGCCCTGCTGAAGATGAGTAGCACCGCGTTTAAGGCAGTATTCTAGTCTGGAAACGTGAAAAAATCGTTTTTTTTGCATTTTCTTAAAGGATATGTCCTCAAAAGGAAATTTCGAAATTCCCAATATTTCCAAAGTTAAAACAATTTAAATACGACCGAATATACACTGCCGGCCAAAAGTTTGGATACACTAGTCGAAATTTCTTACCGCACTAAAAGTTAGATAGCTGACTAAGAGATAAAGATAATTGAATTTTCCGAGTGCAGTTTGAAAGAAGCCAAGTTTACCTTTATTTTGCTTTTTTAGACAATTGTATGCGTTTTTTTTTCCCCCCGGTACACACTTTTGAACGTGGCCATTTTTCGCCTATTTTTTGGCCGTCGAAAATTAACTGCAAAGTTTGTGGAAAATTATTTCCTCGGTTTTTTCCTTTGGTAAACTTAAAAAGGATATCGAAACCTACATTTTCGTTTTTTAGAAAGTCTCGTACGATTTTTTTGCGCCCCAGTATTATGTTTTTAGCTAAAGACATGTTTTAGAAAAAAAGGCGTCATCGAAGAACTATAGGGCTTCAGAGGAAATGTTAAGAGGGTAAAAAGTTGCATGGGTTCGCATTGAAGTGGCTAGAATTTTTTCAGAATTTTTTTTTTACCATTTTTTGGTTGAAACTTTGATGAGTGGAGAGGCTACACTTGGGAATTATGGGGTCTAGGACAATACATTAAAAAAAAAAATTTGTTTACATTTTCATTTTCTATTAACTACAATTTTTCTAGATTTTTTTTTATTTTTGGAAATTAAAATGAACAAATTTAAAAAAATTATGAAACAATTGTAGTTAATTAAAAATAATTAGAGGTAATTGAAAATGTAAACAAATTTCCTTCCTTAATATATTGTCCTAAACCCCATAATTCCCAAGTGGAGCCTCTCCACACATCAAAGTTCCAACCAAAAATGGTAAAATAAAATTCTGAAAAAATTCTAGTCACTCCAGTGTAAACCCATGCATCTTATGATCCCCTTGACATTTCCTCTGAAACCCTATAGTTTTTCGATAACGCCTTTTTTTCTAAAACATGTATTTTTTAGCTAAAAATGCAGTACTGAGGCGAAAAGAAATCGTACGAGACTTTCTAAAAAATGAAAAAGTAGGTTTTGATATCTTTTTTAAGTTTACCATAGGAGAAAATCGAGAAAAAAATTTTCCACAAACTTTCCAGTTAATTTTCTACGGGAAAAAAATAGCCGAAAAATAGCCATGTTGAAAAGTGCGTATCGAGGGGACAAAAAATCGTAGAGAATTTTCTAAAAAAGCAAAATAAAGTTAAATTTGCCCTCTTTAAAACGCCACTTGGGAAATTCGATTATCTTCATTTTTGGGTCCACTATCCAACTTTTAGTGCGGAAAAAAATTTCGACTAGTGTCTCCAAACTTTTGGCCGGCAATGTATATTTTTATTATGAAGCCCGAAAAGACGCCCAAAATTTAGGTCTCTAGACTAAATATCGATTTTCCACTATCGAAAATATATTTTACTAGCGCTCACTGGCTAATTAATCGAATAACAAAAGTCACTATTTTTATTTTTATTATATTTTTTGTGTTATTTAACTATCGGATAAATTGATATTTCATGAAATTGTATTAAAATGTAAATATCATGTTACGTTTTACGGTACGAATCATTGCACGAGAATTATACGTATTCTTCTCAGCGATAAGGTGATATACGCTCGTTAGGAGCAAAGCAGTTCGTAAGATTCAATATTGTTGGAACGTGATCCGAAATTGTAATATACGGAAGACAACGAGTAGACGATTCGATGTACTCCTCTTATACGCTTCTCTCTCTCTCTCTCTCTCTCTCTCTCTATATATATATATATATATATATATATATATATATATATATCTGTATGTGCGCGCATATGTACACATGCCTTGCATCGCAAATTCGTGGTTTAATTTCGCGAGGGTCAGGTTTGTCACGAAAAAGCGCGAATATTCGAGGTTTGGGTGGTGGTAGCGCCGCAATGCTGGTCCATAACTTTCTCTCGTGGGCGTCGCTACAGGAGTCTGGCCCCAAAAGACAACCCCGAGATAATAAGGTTTCATTTGGCACGCCGTTGAGAAGGTAGAGTAGGTAGTGAAGGTGAATGTCATCGCGCAATATGCATATCTCGGCTGATAACATTGGCCGGTACAGTACGAGCTCCCATATTTTTTTTATTCTCACGGAAATTATCGATTTTTTATGTGACAGTTATGAAATCACGAAATTTCGGCCATTATTTTTTAATGCTTCCGATACAAGTGCCTTGAAATCAAAATTCGACGATACAGTCCGTTTGACAAAAGCGTGTACAGCTATATTTTTACCTCGAAACCATTAGTGGATAGATTCATATGAAGTAGTATGAACGAACAAAGTATGCCTCGGAGATACCAGGCAATTATTAATAGTGAAGGCGACTTGACCATTTATCAATAATGAAACATCATGATTTATATCGTGCAGTATGTGTATATTTTTTTTCAATGCCTTCTCCCAAATAGTTTTTGAGATTCACCGTACACGTTCTTTTCAAACAGACTGTAAGTTTTTTTTCTATTCATTGTTTTAGTTATTTGTAGCCGTTTTTTTGCTGTTCTGAAATTTCCACTCCAATTTCATTGCCAGATGTATGTAGCAGAGGGTTGCTTGGGGATGATTTGCATCGTTTTCCTCGCCCCCTGTGTACATGTCGGAGAGCTCTACGCGAGTCTCAACTGTAGTAACGAAAACTATTGTTACGTTAGGTACGAGCTGATGGGAGAATCCGAGCGAGAGTGGAGAAAAGTGGATGTGCAGGAAAAGGAGGGACGTTGAAACTAGGTGCTAAGAATTAATATACACCTCGGTCGTTTCTATATAGTGCAAAACGACGCGAGCGCGAGTGCGCTTCTCCTATGAATATGTAAACCTGTTTTGTGATGAGGTGCAGAGTGGCTATGCATGTGTGTGTGTGTGTGTGTGTGTCTGTTCGAAAGAGGGAAAGAGAAACAGGGGTGGAGAGTGTAAAAGTGCATGTAGCTTTTCTCTGTTGGTACAAAGGTGACGAAAGTAACGTCGTTCTTCAGCGTGTAGCACAAGGCCTCAGGGTTAACCGCCACCTGATTGTGACTTCGGAAGTTCTCGACGTAAACGTGTAAGATTTTAGGGTTAAAATCTTCATCCTTCCAACACACATTTATCAATTCCCTCTGGATCCTAATTAACTGCGGAAAGGTTTTTCCTGCTTTGATAAAAAGAACCGAAGATGCGCAATGGAAATTCGTATTGTTTATTCATCAAGTACCAATGCTTTTTGATAAGGTTTTCCGATTCTTCGAAGCTCAGAATATAATGGCCTAAATATAATCGCAATTTGTCCTGAATCTGTAATCAATTGCAAATTGTATTTCTGTTTCAGGTAAGTTGAGCCCGTTTCGTAGGGATTCTCACGTCTTGGGCGAGAATACGATAAGACGCCGGGGAATGCACGATGGCTTCGATTGTGCCAGGACGAATTTTTATCGGTGCCTCAAGGTTTGGTGATTTCGCATAATAATACGTTGGGGTAAGAGGGAAGAGAGGAAGAGGGATGGGTAGAGATCACATCGAATATCGCCGACGGTGGCTTCGTGCCAGCAAACCGCAGGCGTAAGGCGTTTCCCCTCGACGTTTATCAATGTTTAAGAGACTTGAGACCACAAAGAAAACCGCGACGAGTATCTTAATCATCCGTATTGAAGCCACAGATCCTACGTACGGACTATCGAACCTACTCGGAGAATAACGAAATTATTTGACGCGTATCTAAGTCGCGCTAATAGATAGGGTAGGGAAAGGCATGTTGAGCAAGTTTGGAATTATCGCCCTGTAATTCCTTAACAGTCTGTTTTCCAGATATTTCAGATTTCCCAACATACCCGACCGCTCAACATGCCCCTCCCTACCTTAATAATAAATTGGTGAGGGATCAAAATTGTTTGGAAAATTAGTACGAACATTTTCGTCACGAATTTTTAGACGACACTAAATTGTATTCATTTGAAGTGGCCGGGCAGAAGATAAGTTTGAGAGATATAAATTGAGAGAAAAGTGCGAATGGGACTGGTACGATTTTACGGTGAATTGATTTCAGGAAATTAAATTTCCTGGCAGAACTATCAAAATTATAATTAGCTTCTAGGGAAAAAAATGTTGCCTCATTCCAACGCAATTTATTTTAATTTTATAAGCATCCTACTTCTCTCTCTCTCTCTCTCTCTCTCTCTCTCTCTCTGCCTCTCTTTTCCTCCCTTTCTGTAAAAGTACGAGTTTACGTGTTTGTGGTTTCGACAAAAAAGAGGCACAGGCGGCATATATCGTGAAGTTGCGAGCTTCATCTCGCCCCTTCCCCGCAGGGGATATGGGCAGTACGTGTGCAGACGCCGTAAACCCCGGCGCTTTATACCGTCGGAAAGGGCCAAAAGGTGTAGTACACGGCAGCGGCTCGGTGATCGTTAGTTTCACTCGTGGAGAAATACCGCGGTCGTTTCTGGTCAAAATAATCGCAAAAAAGGCATTCGAAAAAAAAAAAAACGAATACTTGCTCGATTTGGTTTTTTCTTTTGATCTTTTTCACCCGCGGACTACACGCTGCGAACATCCTCATCACTTTCGTAACGATTTTCAGCGCGAAAGGAAAAAAGTCAGCCGCAGGCCTGCAATTTCAGATTATTCGAAGAATATTTCATAAAACGAAAAAAAAAAGAACATTCGTGGCATGATATCTCTTTTTTTGATGGGTGTACTAATTTACCTACGTGTATTCGTTATTCATAAACTGTCATTTTATCATATCATAAAAAATATCATGAACTGGGGTCGAAAAAGGATCTCATGCAATGGAAAAACAACGCATTTTCTTTCTTTTATTCGTTTGACAATTTATTGCTATTGCAAATCACTATTAAGTACGTCGCATTGGCAAAGCTATCTGATTTGAACATTAATTTCGCCGTCCCGATTGGAAAGTGGTTGCTGTTAAAAAAAATATATCAAACAGCCATTTTTAAGCCTTAAGACTTTATTGTATACGTCTTAAGGCGGTATTCCAATGTAAACACTCATTTTCAAGGTGATGTTTTGGGAATTAAATTTAGAGAAACGTTCAAATCTACAGTGTTAGTATTTCACAGTTATATTTATACATGTTTGAAGTAACATCTTAAATTTTTTCACAAAATTTTATTCGATATCGTACATGACATTTGATGTTGCGCAGGTCGTGTGGCGAAATTGTTTTATGTTCGTGCGTTGTGATTGCGACCTTCCTTCGCGTCTGAAACGAACGATTTTTTTAAAATTATATCCTTTAAGACTGTGGTTATTGGACGGCCCTCTACTAAAAAATTTTAGGAATAATTTACGAAATGATGGCATTTGAAAAAGAGTACCTTGATTTTTACGATAAAGTGCTCACTTCTCGAGGCCCGGAAAAATAGGAATTATAAAGCAAACAAAATTGCAAGTCTCAGTAGTTTCTACTGAGACAAAATTGTGGCCCAGTAGTTTCTGAGTAAAATATACGCGCGATGTAAAAAAAATGTTATTTTGAGAAAAACGGGAGATAAATTACAAGAATATAAGAAAAAAAAACAATTTTTTTAACCAGACATACTAGAATACGGCCTTGCCCTGGAACCCTGTAGGCGTAATTGCTTTTTCGCAAAACGTGCTCCATTAACGTCTGCACAAGTGGCATACATTTTTACGATGAACAAAATCTAAAATCTTTCATAATTTGCATAATAGTAGGTAAAGAAATATGCTCAGGCTTTAAAAAAAATTCTATTCCGCAAAAATAGCGAGCATTTCTTTTAAATATTGTTTTCAGAACAACACGGTTCCGAGAAACTGATAATGACAGTAGAACTTTTCAACAAATTGCGAAACCCTCACATATTTCTATCGAAAATTTACTTCAAAAGATATATTTCCACACGACAATAATGACCCATCCAAAATTCATCACCGTCGAATTCTTCGAACTTTAGAAAATGACACATAGCGGGGTCGACATGTAGAGAAGTAGACCCTGCTACGAGACCGACTTTTTTTTTCTTTCGGAAAGTCTAAAAACGTGTGGTTCGGCAGAGCGTGAACGATGGTACCACGGGTAATCTCTTAAGGTATTACTGGATGGATATTGAAAAATCGCCAAAATTCTTGAAAATTTGAGGAATGATAGTTCCTGATAGAATAATAATGAATTAATTATTTTAGAATTTTTCATTAAATCATTTAGTAGTTATAAAGATATAAATTTACCACGGTCGCTTATGAGAGAACAGCTTCTGCAGGCGTTAATGGTTACAAAATGAATGGAACTAAATTGCCATAAATTCTGAAAATATTATATCATCAAGATTTAGGATCAAGCGATTGGTTATGCTAAGTATAAAAAAAATCGACTGAGTAATTGTCGAGAAATTAATTAAAGTAATGAGGAGTATGGCCTTTTTGAACGATAAATTAATAGCAATCATTGGAAAACTCCATATATACACTACCGGCGAAAAGGTTCCGGACAAAAATTCAGAAATGCTCTGGAACGATTGTTTATGCTATTTCGCCGATAGTTGACATAAATGGATTGGATAAACGGCATTTTGAAGGGGTGGAATTCACCTTCGTTCCATTTTTTTTTATTTTTTTACTATTTTTTACGACTAGTACCCTTTTTCGAAAATGACCATTTTTCGCCGTTTTTGTTCCTTTTCTGGTGGACCCCGTTTGCAGATAAAATTTTATTTATGCATTTCTTTTACCGGAATCAAAGGGGGAAGCTCAAGCTTCAATTTTGTTTTTTTTTAGCGAAATGGCATAAAAAATCGTTCCGAACTTTTTTGAATTTTTGTCCGGAAACTTTTCGCCGGTAGTGTATATTGAGTTTTTGGGTAATTATTGATAATAATAAGATGATCTGAACGTATTAATTAAATTAAAAAATTGAACATTTTTTTTGTTGGACATTTGAAACAGGTGTAAAGTCACTGACATAACCTCAATCAAGCACACGCCAATATCGTCGAAATTGACTTCAATTATTATTAAAAGTGGAAAATTAACATTTCTAAGTGTTAATTTATTATTAAACTAGCTATTTGTAAGGCTGTACAACATGGTCTGTAGTTGTAAATCCACGGTTCGCCCATTTTGCACTAACCTTTTGCCCGACCGTCCACCCAGTAATCCCTCAAACGAGACTTTTGAGATAATCGCGATCGAAATTCACTTCGTAAATTTGTTCGATCGTTAAATTATCTCGAGTTTGACACTTCGGGCTCAGGCCGATACGCACCCATTTTTCGGGACCCGAAAATATTGTCCGGAGCTAAAATAATTGTTACTTGTTCTGACGCTCTTAAGTATTGTTACCCTTTAATGGAAACAATGCGAACCTGAAGCGAACCAATCGAATCTCAAAAACCCACGAAAACTCAATAATTGCAGAGAACGTTAAAACATGCGAACAAAAAAACAGTAAATTCCCCATTACTTTACTGGACTTTATTCACGATAATGGGGATCGTAATTTACGTATGTTACACGTATCCAATGTCTTGCTTATTCGCCCCATTAAATGCGTTTTCCATCTCCATGCTACTCTCGCAGTCGTAAAAAAAAAAGCGAATGAAAACACACGCCACAAACTCTATCTCATTGTCCGCGCGTGTTTTCAGGATCTGGTATAGCGAGGAAAAAAGAAAAATGGTAAGGGGAACGGGGGGGGGGGGGGGGGGGGTTGAATGGCCCATTCGTTGTAACGGGCTTTGTTTTATTTAACAAACCCGGCATATCGACGCTGATAGAGGTGGGGGGCGGGGGAGGAGGGGTGAAAAACGCACACGGGGGAGTAGAGCATCGGTTTTTCTCTTTTGCCTTCGTTCGAACGAGGCAATGCGCATTTGTGTTCGGCCTCCACCTCTTCCATCGACATTCGACACGGAGCAGTTCGTTTAAAGCTGGCTTTATTACTGATTACGAGAAAAATTGATGTCCACGGGTTAATGAAGCTCCCCTACTCGCTCCTCACCATCGCCCCCCCGAGCCCTTCTCTCGGACCAAGTAATTGAGATACGTGGGATACGCTATTGGTCTCGATATTGCCCAAAAACGTGTCACGATACACGTTCGTATACAATCGAGACCCTTTCCATTCGATCTATCTAGTATACATATCGCTACGGCTAAATGCGATCTGCTCGCAACTTTCAACACAGACTACAGTGATCGATGTAACGTCGACAGCGTCGGCTCGTCAGGTCAGTGCAATTTTCTTTCCGGACACGATTTATTTAATACAAACTTCCGCTCGCTGCTCCGCCCACCTAGAATTTGGACGATAGAAACTTAATTACCAGTTGCACCTTTTATTAGCGGATGTTTTAAAAAATCCTAAAGTAGGAGAAGATGGGGCACAGTGGGTCACTTTTTTCTAACGCATTTTTGCTCTTACCAAAGTATGAGAAAAAAAGCTACCAAAATACAATAAAGTACAATAAAGCTACCATATGTTTTGCAAAAAGATTTAAAATCCTAAAATAATGGGATCGAAAAAAAATTTGCGAATTGGCTTTTTGTGCCCCACGGTTGGGGTACAATGTGTCAAATGGGTAAGTATAGTGTGTCCAGTAGGGTACAACGAGCCGGTTCAAACTCTTACATTTTCCTAACATAGATAACAGATTTTCATACACACCAATAATGTCACAACGGGTATTATTTGCCAATAACATTGGGCGTCGACTCATTGTGCTCAACAACTCGATGACACATTGTGCCCCACACAATTGCCCCACAATATTTGACGTTTTTCCGGCAAGCGAAATATTTTTTTCGAGGATCAAATTAATTATGTAAATATTTTAAATAATTCTTTGTGAGCCGGTATTGACTTTTTTTAGGGCAGCCGAAACTTAATATTAATCACGGTCCAACACAAAAAAATTCGGATTTTATGAGCTACAAAACTCCGAGGAATCGCATGTGGTTAACTCGTCGTCACTTCTTTGTTTTCTCATTGGGAGTCAAGTCATTGTGCCCCATAACTCGGTGACACATTGTACCCCACTAGGAAAATATTTGATTATTGATGAAAATAACTATCAATTAAAGTACGAATGGAAAAATACATCACTGAGTGCACTATAAATAATAAAACTATTGATTAGGTTCGAAAACCCGAGCCGCTACAGAATGTGTCGTTATATTTTACGTTTTCCTGGCGAGTGAATTTTTCTTCCAAGTTTCAAATCAATTTTTAATTTTTAATAATTCTTTGTGTGCTGCTATCGACTTTCTTTTAGGCCTGACGAAATCAAATATAAATCGCGGTCCAACACATAAAATTTCGGAATTTACGAGCTACTAACCTCCGAGAAACCGCATGTGGCTCACAGAGCCCCGTGACACATTGTGTCTCACTCTCCCCTTACGCGTTTTATTATTTGTTTCAAAGAATATTTATACAGCGTTTCAAGTTGGTACGCGCAAGGAATACAATTTTTTAGACAAACTTGTACACCCCATTTCATCCTTTTAGCAACTCTACACCCTTCGAGGAACATACCTTCCGAATTTCATTGAGATAAAAGCAGGGAATTCGATTTTCCCATACAAACTTCAACACCTCGTTATACCCCTAATTAGGGGTTGTTTTAAAAAATGCTAACATATGCCTTTTATTATTTATTTTAAACAATATTTGTATCAAGTTTCAAGTTGATACACGAAAGGAATACAATTTTCCATATAAAATTTCACACCTCATTTCACCCCCTCAAAAGTTGATTTTCCAAAAATCTTTCCTTGGTGCACTCCAACACCTTTTAAAGAACATATCTTCTAAATATCAATTTGAATTCATGTTTCTATATTTAGCGGTTCATGCTGTGCGTCGTCTATATGTCAGTCAGTCACGGAACTGTTTTATATATATGGATTACAAATAGATTCCTGCATTAAAAACATTTCTCCATTCCTCGGTGCTTTTCAGTAGCGGTTGGCAATTTCACGCGTGGGTATTTTTCGCCACGTCCTTTAACGCTTTTTTTTATCTCGCGAGTAAAAGGTTTTTAAAAAGCTTCGAAAAAAATGATCATAAATGACTATTAGCCATAAATAGATCATACATTACTATTAATGTGCATTCCTTTGGTGTTTGAGAACAAGTTGAAGTTACAAGTGAATCCGTGCAAATGAATTCGTCAATTTCGTCGGATTTCTTGAGATTCACTCATGCCCGTACGGTAATCAAATAATGAAATGTGGCACTCGTTTGGCATGACTTTTTCGAGATTAAAGCCCGCACGGCTTTTTGCGTTGGGTCAAAAGTACACTTCTGTGTGACCATCTCCTGAAAAAAGAGACCTTTTTTTTTGACAAAGTCTATTTTATAGATATACAGTAGATGGGGTGACTTTGATGGTAGGGAACATCCACAAGACCAGACGGCATTGTAAACAGTACTCGTTAAAGTCCGAGCGTATAAAGCAAAAGCCCACCCTTCGAATGCCTCTGTACCCGGACAATGGGAATAATAAGAAACTTTTAATTAAAACCACGACGAAAGAAAGACAGAGATAGAGCGAGAGGAAAGTACTAGTTACGAGAGGTAAAAGAGATCCGAAGCACAGGGCAATCAAGGGCCGAGAAACCCATCACAATAAATATATATATATATATACATACAACTTTTTTCCTGTTAAATTCCTTCATTTCTATACCCGTGGTTTGTCTGGTACGCGAAACGTTTTTCTACCGGATCATAAAACAAGCTCATCTCCAACATACATATATGACATTGTATGCAATGTCGCGGGAAATATTTATTATCTGAACGCTAGCGAGGTTCATGATTTTTTTTTGTCTTACCTTTACGTTAAACTTTCAGTGTTGGATAATTGACCCTGGAATGGACATGGGTCGTTTGCGTTCTCGGCATTTCAACAATGGGGTAAAAAAAGTTTGGTGTAGGGGTAGTTCACTACCACAGGCCGACGGGAATGGGTTAGTTTTGCTACGGCTGGCAAGACGTCAATATCTGTCGAGGACGCCAAAGACCCATGTCTACTGGAAACGTATGTAAAATAGAACTCCACGAAAATGTTTTTTTTTTCGCTATAATTCGATTTTTTTTTCTCGAAATATGAATTTTCAGGCGTTCGACAAATAAAAGCGAAAAAGGCCATGGAATAGCTATAGCATAGAATAACATGCTGCCGTGATTGCGGTTAGTTTTCTCTAACTACACGCTATTCGTATTTATTTGAGATAAATAAATTTAAAATTTTTTGGACTTAAACATAAAGTTTTTAAATTTATGCATCAGTTTTTTATATTTATTATCAATTTTATCTTCCATATGTCGGATCCAGAAAATATCGAGGCGCCAGAACGAATAATTTTGATCGAAATGGTACAATAGTGGAAAAATACAATGGATGGCCGGTACCGTGGATTGGGGTTACTTTGATCAATTTTGAATTGAAAATCAACATATTTCTTTACATAATATCGTAAAAAAAATGGTTTAAAATGGGAACATCAACTTTTATTAGTCTTTTTATTTTCCAAATAACAACTTAAAATATTTGATAATAAATGAGAAAAAAAATTAGTCGTGATCTAAGTGGTTACTTCGATACCGGCCGTTTTTATGAGAATCGCAAGTAAAAGAAAGTAAATAAACTAAAATAAAATAAGAAGGAGAATTTTTTCTAAAGAAGAAAAAACAAACGGTCAACGGGATCGAAAGTTACAACGATGTTTATTGTTTTGGGGTTACTTTGATCGAACAAATATTACACCTTTACTTTTCAAAATCAACTTTATTGATAAACAACTGGTATTTTATAATTATTTTTGCGGTAACACATTCATAGACATCGAAACATTATCCAAAAACTAGAAAAGAGAAGTTGTAAGGTAGATAACATACTTTTGTCTACCTAGGTAATCGAAATCACAAAACGAGATTAAATTGTTCATTAACAACATTTCTTAACCCACAATTCTTCAACATTAATATCAAATGGGAATTCAACATAATCATTTTTATCGATAGGTTTCGGCAAGAATGATACTATATTAATGTTATCGATTTCAGATATATCTCCTTTAAATCTCTTGAATCTTGTTTTACTTCCACCTGATTTGAAACCTTCCACCAGTGAAGGGTCTAATTACATTATTTGGCAAACGTACTTGTACGTTTTTTTTGCCACGACTGAGAATACTGAGAATACTCCGAGACTAGCAATAAAGATAATACGTGGGGTGAAATTGATCAATGATCAATATTACCCTGTCGAAGCGATCAAAGACACGCCAACGAAACAACTGCCGCCCATAAAATATGTTTTTAAGGATATGCCATACAACAAAGCATAATGGTGTAGTTTAATAAACATCTGGCAAGGTGATATTTACCAAAAACATGTCATTGGAACTCTCAATTTGTTATTTTCGATGTTATTCGAGCATACAGAATAGTTTAAATACATTACTTACGTTTTTTATATGTTCACGATCACTTAAACCCGTTCGTTCGTGCTGCGTCTGAGTGATGACATAAAGAGACATTCAGGCTTGCCAACAGTAAAACAAAAATCTTTCGGTCGCTTTCAGGAACTTCGTAATTTGAGTCTAAAAATAAAACAAAGTTTTTATCAAAGTAACCCCACGAATCAAAGTAACCCCAATCCACGGTAATATAATAAGCTCGTGTGTTCTTCCTATGACGGTTGACTGGCGACTCCTCGCTTGTCTTGAAAACATCGCATCAGGGGAAAATATACGATCGCGTAAACGACTACTCCCATTGCACTCGAAATTAATATGTGCCTGATAACAACGAAATAAATCCCTCATATAAGTGTCCATACTAAATAGCGATATTCAAGCCTTGAAACAAATACCCTTTTTTTAATTCCCGAAACCTTCCATATTTTTCTTTTCTGAAAGTACGTAATCTTGAGTAAAAATACCTAAAAGAATTTTTAAAAATAAGTTACTTGACAAAAATTAAGAATTTTTCAACATTACGGTGCATTTTCTAGTTATAATATTAGTATTGATTAAGCCTTATATTTCAAACCTCAAAGAACACCTATGATTTTTTGCGGCATTTTTTGTAACATTGAAGGTTGTTAAATATCTCGCCTATAATACCTATAAGAATGTGCCGAAAAATATTATACCATCCCAAAGATAAAGTTAACTTCACCACGAAACTCACGGAATTCTGATACCCCCTCAGACTTTTGCCTAAGAAAGATTCATATTTATAATATACATAATATAAAATAATCAACAAAGTGAACTTGAAATTGGCACCTGAGGAAAAATAAAAATTTGACACGACAATCTCAACCAAAAGACTAGGCTTTGATCATTCGAAGATTTACTGCTATATTATAATCTCGATCTCCGCAGTAAACTAGACAGCATACAAATGCAAACATGAGTGCGTCGACACGTGATCGCGTGTACGAGTGTGCGACTATGGGACAGCCAATTTTGTAGTGCTTGACTCCAGAGTAACGTTGGATCGCTGTTTGTGTTGTAAAGGAGAAAGAGCAAGTGAGATGCAGCTTCTCTGGCTCCTCTTCTCTTTTGAGAGAAAAGGAGAGTGAGCGAGAGAGAGAGAGAGAGAGGAGGCAGAGGCGAAGGAGAGACATAACACGTCGGATATCCTTGCCGGGGTTCTGCGATGTCCTGTCCCTGGTATACACGCGGTTTCTCTCTGGTCCGAGGCCCAACTCCGGCGACTTGAGTAAACTCGAGAGTTTCGTCGTTCTTGCAACCGCAACAGATCTCTCGCACGTTCTGTCTGCTGCAACCTCTTCTTCCTCAAGACCTTTACCCACGGAGATCCTGATAGTTTGAATTGCCGAGACTGATAAGCGCTCCATCGAAAGTCATTATACGAATGTTGATGCCAGTCATTTTTGACCAATGTATCCTTTTTTCCTAGACTTGTTACCTTCCTATATTCAAGGTCGTGATGAAACCTTCGTTAAAGTTAACAGCAAATTGCAATAAAACATTCTAGCACCGTTGGAAAGTTGCTGCAATTTTGAAGCGCAAACGTTTTTGCGAGTACGTCATCCTTTCGATGTACGGTCTGTTTGACAAATGCGTGTACGGGTACATATTTCTTGAAATTCATTAGGGGGTAGATTCGAAGGCGAGCGGGACTCTTCTACCAAGATGCTTCGTACAGAAAACGTCTGTTGTCGTCCCACCGTGGTCACATACGAACCGTTATTGTCGAAAAAACACGTCGAAAAAAGACTCACTTGGGCGAAAGAAAGTTTGAATCGCGATTGGGACAACTTCTTTTTGGGCACGTTCTCCTATCAATCATACCTGGTCCACTCACACCAACAGACACCAAAGATCCGGAACGTCAAGCTGTTATTCCGACAGATTGGACTCATATGGAGGTCTTTGTCACCAAAATATTCCATGAAATTAGTGGAAAGTATGCCTCGGAGATGCCAGGCGATTATTAACACACTGACAGAAAAATTCTTTTGATATTAACTAGATGTGTCTATCTTTTCATTAATTTTTTTTTAATTACGTAACTTAATTTTTCGTGAAATCAAATTTTTCCTATTGCATGCCATGATTAATAGTATTTATTTTAAATATATTTATTTATTCACCTCAAGATCTATTTAATATCGTCTAATAAATAAATATCTTATTTGTTCCTAATAAATCTGTGATTTGGTTTCATGTTAGTATAAGACAAAAGAAACAGACGGAAAAATGGTACACGGTTCAGTCTCTCAAAAATCTCGAGGCTTTGTTTTCATTAGAAAGACTTTTGTAACATTCTACAGTAGAGGAAAATGGTTAGTCTTTCTACACATAAATAGTCGGGCCTGTTAATAAAAGGTACGACGATACCTTTCTTTTCTTTCCAAATAACATCCTTGTTAGTAAAAAAAAACACTAATTTAAATTTTTTTTTGCAACACTTTTTTGTCATGAACTCATATTCCTTTCTCATATTCGTACGATATATCGGATTTCATCTTTATTTATTTAATTTGAATATATTTAATATTTAAAAAGAATAGCTTGAACAAAAAAAAATATTTAGAACAAATAGGATCGTAGTAAGCCGCGAGACAAGGAAAAATTCTATTTGATTGAAATAGATCCTATTTAGATTAAATATTTTTTTTTTGGCAGTGTAGTTGAAACGATTAGACAACTTATTAATAGTAAAGCATCACGGTTTATATCATGTAGTGTGTGTGTACTTTTTTTCAATACCTTCTCCCAAATACTTTTTGAGTTTCGCCGTATACGCTCTTGTCAAGCAGACGGTACGTCATCATCTCGATACCCCACCTAATGGGATAGAACATTTTTTTCCTGATGAACAGCAGGATTCATGCGAATCGAATCTATAATAAGGACATTCGTTAGCTCGTCCTGCAAAAGGTAAATAGCGAAAAAGAAAACACTTTTTGAATTCGGTTTTTTCAAGGGTGCCAATAGTCGATATTGAATCGTGATAGATTGCCCGACGGAAAATCGTTCCACTTCAGGTTGAATACTCCACACAGGTATACGTTAAGTACAGCGTCATACTACTACTGATCGCAATGCGCATTTGGATGGTATTGTGTCCGTCAACCGCAACTGCGACCCCGAAACGGCCAGTCGCGAACGTGGCGGAACGACGATCGGGTCGCCCTATTCCGAGCCCTCGCCCCATCCCTCGATGTCGTTTTCGTTCCGCGACTCGGGCATCAAAAAGCGACGAGCAAGAGAGAGAGAGAGAGAGAGAGAGAGAGAGAGAGAGAGAGAGGAGAGAGAGAGAGAGAGAGAGAGAGAGAGAGAGAGAGAGGGAGAGAGAGAGAGCGAGAGAGAGAGAGAGAGGGAGAGAGAGAGAGAGCGAGTGAAACAGAGGTAGTCATCCGCACCCCGTGTGCGGCATTCGCTCGCGCGCATCGACCCCCGTCGCAAATTTGCACGTGCAAATATTTCCCTAATGCAGAGCCAGAGAGCCCAAAATGCCTCTCACCCCCTTCTATAACGGGTCTGGGCTAACGCGATCCGACGGTGTGCCGTACGCAACACCAATATATGCAGAGTCCTTTTCATTCGTTGCCTCGTTCGACGGCTACAAGCCTCGACGATAATCGTCCTCCGCCGCGATCCTATAAACACGCATTGCCATATAAGAGTCACGAGGGCGTAACCTGTATCATAATCGCAGTGTCGCACTACGTCGAATGAGTCACTTTGATTACTAGCACTTGACGCATGTATACAAAGAGCGCTTAATCTATGTACGTGCTTATGAAACGATCGCGAAGAAACGGAAGGGCGCTGACCGGTAGGATTCAACTAACACAATCAAATGTGTTACGACCGTTTGCTTTATAGACATCGATGTGCCGGTTGATGCGACCGGTAGGACTGCCTCTCTCCACGTCTCTGCACGCTTCTCCGGGTCCGCGGGAAAACGGCCTTTGCCGCGTGAGCGTCGATAATGTGAATATTTCATTTGACCGAAACGCAACGCACCGATGAACGCGACCGCGCCCCGCCGGACCGCACACCGCACCGGCAAACATCGCGCGACGCCGACGGAAATTGTATCAGGTTTTAACTCTCGCAGCAGGACCAAATTTTGCGGTACGGGGTACAGTAACGCCAGAACAGCCTCGAACCACATCGATGAGAGAGGAGGAGAGATGGAGAGAGTGAGTGCTCCAGTCAACCTGAACGCATTCGATCTCGTCATTCCCGTCTCTCGAAAAGATAATTTCAACTGTTTTGATTTTACATCCCTCATCGTTTCTTTTTTTTTTCTCCAGCAGTCTTTCCAGCATTCTCAAATTAGCAAACGTTTCATATTGGACAACCTTTTGTGTTTCTTAATGCACAAATTGTTATTCAACCATTCAACAAACTCAGCATTTACCAAAAATGGTTATTTCCAAGGCCCAAATATTTGCAAATATTTATAAATCAATCTGTATCGGAATCATCTTGTAGGGGCAAGCTTATTACAAAGAATATTTCATTCTTCGAAGCGAGGCTGCACCTCCGTGAAATTCTATAATTTATTAAGATATAGAATTCGACTGAAGATTTTTTCGCGGTACATAATCAATTTATTATCGGATAAATGAATACATCACGTGACGAAGTTCAGGGGTGTGTCAAGATAAAATGACGTCTAATTTGAAGTACCAAAACATCGAGCATATCTCCATTTATGTCATTAGTTCAAAATTGAAAAAATTGGGTTGCTACATAAGTAATGAGCGATTCGTCTGGGCTTTTGAGAATTTTTTTAGAATCGTCTAGATGTTTCGACGGCGAAACTTTACCCACACAATGAAGGCAAGTAAGAAATAATGATGGCAGTTATATATGTGATAATTGATAGTAATGATTAAATTAAAAAATACATTTTCCATATAATCGCTCATTACTTATGTACCAACCTAATAATTGAAACATCTATTGTTCAAGCCTGAGAAGCCAATATATTTTGTTATTCAAATATGCTTGGAATTATCTAAGAGCTATTCAGGAGAAGGTTTATATAAAGTTGATAATAAGAACAATAGAATACTCATTCCCAAAGTCGAATTTGCTGAAAATCATCTTCATTTAGTTCTCCCTACCTCCCTCTCTTTCACTGTCTACAATAAAACATTACTCTATAAAATTATATAATTTATTAAGATAGAATTTGACTCAAGATTTTTGCGTCAGACATAACACAGTAGGGCTACGTAATAATCGATTTATTATCGGTTTAACTATTATAGTACATGTTATTACATAGCAATGGCAGTTATATTTGTGATAATCGATTGTAATTAACCAATTGAAAAATAAAATAAATTTTCTATCCAATAGCTGGTTACTTATGTGGCAACGTGATAATTGAAACATATTCATTGTTCAAGCCTGACAAGCCAACATATTTTATTATTTAAATACGCTTGCATTTATCCAAGGGAGATTCTGGAGAAGGTTTACATGAAGTTGATCCTCACGACAATAGACTACTAACAAAATGGTCCTCAAAGTCGAATTTGCTCGAAATCATCTTTCTTTGGCTCTCCTACTTCCCTCTCTATCTCTCTCACTCTCTTTGTCTATGTATATATAATAAAACATTACAATGGTACATCAATAACAATTGTTTCCGACTTACCACGCCCATATTTGGGCGACTACGAGACACATGACATGACAGTAGAAGATCGAGCTCTTAACCGAGGCTCGCACTTATTATCGCATATACGAGACCAGCGTACATGAGTCTAAGTAAGCAAGTGCCGTACCTTTTCAACGTAAAACTATGAGCTAACGTATATACAAAGCAGCGTGCTTCCGGGAGGAAAAAGGGCGGGTAGGGTGGTACTGGACGTAGGGGTGGCCAGAGCAAATGCCTAGGGTGTAAGAGCTTCAGGGGGGGGGGGGGGGGGGGGTGGGCCAAAGCACCTCTTACGTTTCACTTTGCGAGAGTTACGAGCTTAATATAGTCGGGCCGGAGTCCACGAGCGCGACGCGGTCTACGAGGAGAACGGCCGCAGCTAGCCGACTGCTCGTTCCGCGGCGAATTAAAAAATGGACGCGCACGCGAAAGAAAAAGCAGCGAGGAGTGCGCGGGAGGTTGGTTAGGCGCTATAAGGTGGTTTGGGTGGCGGAGCTCTTAAAGCGAGTGACGATAAAAAGTAATGAAAGTAGTATAAGCCTCTGCGGCGTTTGCTAGCCTGCACAGGGGCGCTTGAGCGTACAGCGAGCCAACTACCCCCTTCCCCCACTCGCGGATTCTCCGTTGTGAACGATAGTACCGACGGTGTACCTCGCGTTGGAAAAAAAAGACAGGTCTTTTGAGAGAACGCCATATACTCACGGCCGTCTGCACTTTATAACCTCCACGCCTGTTTCGATTTGGGTGAAGGCAATGCGTGTACGGATATGCACTTTTCTTCGTTTATTCTACCCTCGCGCATATACACGATCATTATCTTTTTCACGCAGACCTTTTTTCAGGGCAGTTTGTAAAGAATAGTGCTTTCTGATGACAGTTTATTGCCCTGTCCGGTATCAAGATGAGGCGGAACACGGTCAGTCGACAACAATAATGGAGCTCAACGATATTTTTCAGCTTTCGTTTTGCTGAAAGCGCTTCTTATCTTTGTGGAAAATCGATGCATCCCGGATGATAATTGAAGATGAGATTTGAGGTATAGTCTGGTCGACATAAGCATGTACGGCTACATTTTTTCGGGGAAACCGTTAGAGGGTTGATTCGAGCGCGAGTAGGTAGTGGGACTGTTCCACCAAAATGCTTTGTATAGAAAGCGTCAGTTGTCGTCCGAACGTGGGCACAGACGAACCGTTATTGTCCGAAAAAACAGGTCGAAAAAAGACTCACTTGGGCGAAAGAAAGTTTGGACCGCGATCGGGGTAACGTTATTTATTAGGACGAAGTTTCATTTTGGGTACGTTCTCCCATTAATCATACCTGGTCTACTCACACCAATAGATACCAAAGATGTGGAACGCCGAGTTATTGTTCCGGCAGATTCGTCTCATATGAAGGTCTTTGTCACCATATTATGCCATGAAATTATAGGAAAGTAGAATTGGGAGGGACATGTTGAGCAAGTTTGGAATGATCGCCGTGTAATTCCTTAACAGTCTGCCGTATTAAAATGAAACCTACTCTGGTCAATAGAAAATTTATCTGGGAAAAAAGTCTGTAGACGAAATTCCTTTTATCCTTATTGTTTCACAGATAATCGCTCTCATATGACTTACAATTAGACCATATTTGCCCAACCTGCCCCGATAGTGGGTAAGTTGTGCATGGGTATGAGGTAAGTTGAGCAAAGTAAGAATTCCATAAAAAATCAGACGTATGCAACATGATTTGGGACAATGCAGTAATAGGCCTTATTCGACAGGTCAACATGCCCCTCCTTACCCTATGCCTTGGTGATGCCAGGCGATTAGTAATATCGGAGGCGACTGGACCACTTTTTAATGATAAAGCAACGGAGTCAAAATTTTCGAGCCGCGTTCAACCCGCAAAATAAAGGCCGCCTTCCCCGAGCAGAGATCGGCGATAGCGGATCATCGGGTACCTAAATGTGGGTACAATGTGTGGAATACTAATACGTTAGGGCCTCCGATGAACCTCCCAAATGGCAAAAACTGGACATTGTCACTCAAAGGACGCTAATGCAGAAAGCAACTGAACCCGCGAAACCCCAGGTGGGCCTACTTCAAGCGCTCCCGCAGAACCTATTTATTTCACTCCCGCGAAAATGTATTTATTTCATCATCGAACGGGTTACCAATCAGGCCACAATGGAGTGGTTGATGGAGGACCTGTCGAATTTTGGCTCAAAGCAAGTTAGGTGGGGTCGAGGCAATGGAGTTGAAGGTTTGGGAGGACTAACACTGTACCAAATGGAGCCCTTTTTATGGCACCGAACTCGCCAAATGGGGTTTGATAGGTTCAACGGAAGCTGGCGTTTTGTGCATTGCAAAAGAAATGGGTCCTGCGAATTTCCAGAGGAGGCTATAAATTTTGGCTCACAGCATCACGGTTTATATTATGTAGTATGTGTGTATTTTTTTTCAATACCTTCTCGCAAATACTTTTTGAGTTTTGCCGTACACGCTCTTGTCAAACAGACTGTATGGAGGGCTGTTGACGCTCACCTCGAGAAACGGTGAGGTTTTTTTGTTTGTTTTGCATTCCATATGATCGAACATTGTAGGACTCAATAAGAATGGACCTCAATATTTTACTACGAAAATTGAATGATGAATGAAAATCCTGAAGCCAAATACAATATCAATTATAAATGCTTGCGAAATATCTGTGCATTGTATCGACATTGGGAGTGATATAGCTCGGCCTTGTTGGAAGACATTGATAATGAACAACGATTTTTTTTTAATGAAAAATCAACAGTTTTGGTTCACGCAGAGATGTATATGAAACGAATTTTCGAGCGGGCGTTCGGTCGGACGCGAGTTTTCGGGTGTTGCGGAAATGGAAATTTGACACGCGGTTCCCTGGCTCGTGGCTCGCGTTGTCACATCGAATTTGTTTGGTCTCTCTTTCTCACTCTTCTATACCCTCTCACGTACGATTGCCGCAGACAGCGGGCGCCGATTCTCTCCCTCTCTCTCTCCCTTTCACTCTCTCTCTCTCTCTCTCTCTCTCTCTCTCTCTCTCTCGACACTTCCCACCTCTTGTCAACTGAAACAACTGAATTATAAAACCGTCAATCCCGTTGTCCAGTTGAACGCGAATTGCTACAACACACCCACGTTCCTAGGTAGCAGGTAACGCCAGGAGGGAAAAGGAAAGTTCATCGTCGGTATATGTGTGACATACACATTCATATGTAGCAAGAGACATGCGGGTCATAGAATGAGGGATTGCATCAAGAAAAAGCGAAAAAATGACGAAAAACGAGAAAGAAAGTGAAACGGCGAAGAGACGAGACGAAAAAAAGATGGAAATCGATACATAAATTGGATAGCTGTGAACTTTTCGTTCCCGTGTCTGATCAGCTTTAGTTTCGCTACTCGAAACGTTCTGGTCTGCCAACCCCCTTCCAACCCGCCTGGTAACGAATAAAGAAAAGAACAAATCGTAAAAAAAAAGAAAACACCGCGATTACGTCCGAGCGACACGCGGAGGTCCGGCATTTGTTTCCTAATAGATACGAGATAGGGTAGACGCCAGAATAGTAAGAGGGTGGCAACCGGGCCTGCACGGATGCACACATATCTCCGTATGCGCTGTACGCTCGCGCCGATAAATTACGCGCATTCGTACTCGCTTTCCGGACGAATAAAAACGTTTCTATGCCGCAGTGAAAGATTTAGGAAAGGGAACACGAAATTCCGGTTGTATATGCGTCCTCCCGTGGGAGTACCAGTGGCGTCGGTGGATAGGAGTTTGGCGGGGAGAGCGGGGGGGGAGGGCGAGTGCATGGAAGAATAGCCGATAAGAGAGAATGGACCGGTGCAAATGCGGCATCTCCTTTCTCTTCGCCGGGCTCTCATTGATAATTCCGCGGGCTTCGCTAATGTAGAAAAGTCACCACGGCACTTGTGTCCTGTTTCCTGTGGCCCACGTGTGCATGTGTTTTATATATGCCCGGGTAGCCCGCTGCCACGACTCTCAGCTTCCGGGGGCTGGTCCTTCGAGAACCTCCGGACCCTGGAGGTTTGCGGAAAATAAAGAGGAGCGAGAGAGAGAGAGAGAGAGAGAGAGAGAGAGAGAGAGAGAGGGAATAGAGAAGGAACTAACAAAGCTAGCGTTCTCCCGAAGGGTGTCCACCTATATATTGGGCGTTGTATAAAAAATTACCAGCGCTAGTGTGGGAGGTGGTGGGGGGTGGGCGGGGATGAAGGTGAGGCAGTATAGAGGTATACGGATAAACCGAGGCACCCAAAGAGAAGAAGGAAGAGCGCGAGTGGGACCGGAGTGCGGTAATCTTCCGGCAGATATTTTATGTGCGTTTTCTCTGCACCCAAGTAGCCTCGGTGTTCCCTTTATACGTTCAACCACGTCGTACTCTCTTTTCCGCGTTGCGGAAAACTGGACATCGCGCATGCGACAATTCCACAAGCACGATGGAAATTTCTCCACGCCATTTCTCTATGTTCGCTCTCCGTTTGTCATCCTTTTTGACCAGCCGGAAATGCCACGTACCAGCAGCTTATGGGTTTCACACGCTGATTATTGAATTAGCCATGCGAATGGAGAAAACGTCAAGACGATAATTTAATTGACTTTTTTTTTGTCACTTTTGTACTGATTCGAAAAACCGACTCCTGGCACGGGAAGCCTTCGAACATATGTAGGTATGTGTCATGGTTAATGCTCGGTAGATGGATAAAGCTAATATTATTCAGATAAAGCTGGCCATATCCAAGGCCTTCGGCTGAAGTTCGAAATCTAACAACAAAAATACCGTATTTCAAACTTTATCCAATTGTTATTGGACAATCATATCTTTATCCAGAAATACTTGTACAGAAATATGACCGGGCATTTCCTACTTCGTGTCAGGCCCTGACCAGGCTTGCCTCGTCTGATTCACCTGA
Source organism: Ophion ventricosus (assembly GCA_963932345.1). Lineage (NCBI taxonomy): Eukaryota > Metazoa > Arthropoda > Insecta > Hymenoptera > Ichneumonidae > Ophion > Ophion ventricosus. Next base: position 19,661,647 of record OZ010713.1, read on the forward strand.
CCGGGCCCTTTTGTAAAACAGACCGGGAAGATCACAAAATCGTTTTTTACGGCTCACTCTCTATATTCGGGAATTACAATGTTCTGGCTGGAATACATTGCGAGTACACTTTCACGTAATGTATACCCGATCAGAAGATTGAGATTTTCTGAAAAGTGGAGCTCGACTTTAAGATCTGTGTAAAGCTGCTGTACCTTTTGCCCCATCAAAGATATTTATAATTGATCAGGATGGAACTAATATATCTGTTGTAATTCTATCTACTATTATAAGCATTTCTTTCGGCCATGATAATTTACGAGAATAAAAATGCTCATCATAAATAATGGTATTACAACAAGTATTAATTTGAACATAACGAATAATCAAATTATTTAATGAGACCAAAAAGTAAAGCAGGTGGTTCGTGGCTTTTAAAATTGAGGTCGCCTTGGCAGGAAATATCAATGTTCTAGCCGGAAAGACATTACCTGAATATAATTCGCCAACAATCCGCCGGGTAGCTTCAAATGAAGCGCTTCGCCTAATCAAGGTACCATCACCATTATACTTGTAAAATAATAAGTATCAGTACGACCTGACAATATCTATTTTACCCAGATATATCACAAAAAGCCCTTCCAGTACCTGATCATTACTTTATCCGTCCGCCGGCTTCTTTCTTATGCAGAACCCTGTCAGTACACCATCACCTTCCTCGTCATTCTGCGGCGATTTTCACAGCCCTTTTTTCGTCAATTCCCGGTTAGTTCCTGGTCAGTCTCCGAAAAAAGGGAACGGCGGATCGGGGCCTGCCTAAGACGCGTTACATGGCGAACCTGGTTCACGTTGGCAGGCCTGATATTATCTAGAGAAGGCAGATAAGGGGCAGTACTTTTTCTCGACTCAAATTTCTACACGGGAGTCAGTCAATCTACACTAGCATTATCTATAATGAATAGGTTTATGTCACGCATGTATTGAAGAAAAATAGATTTATTTTATATTGTTCTTTAGTGTTTAGGTTTTAAATCAAATGAGCCTTATTAAATAGTGTAGTCAAAATTTACTTCTTGGAACACGATAATCTACGATGGCATTACGAAATTACATAATCTACCCTCTGTCTTACACAATCATTTTTTAGAACCACACTTTTTTTGCAGTTACAACGTTTGTGTCCTTGTCCTTTGAAAAATGACTGTTCCTTGGCAATCTGACGGATACTTTTTTTTTCCATCTAAAGAGATATTTTCGATATCAACAAAATTATCTTGACGTACAGAGTAATTGTTTCTCGAGAATATTTTTTTCGATATTTACACGCTCATTTACCAATTTGTACAAATTGTAGTCCGACATAAACATGCCCCATTGCTTCCTAGCCCAACGGCTTTTCCATCCAAGGGCGTAAAATATCATCAAATCACCGCAATAACGTAGCATATTTGTGTTTAATTTTTTTTTTGTTCTCTTTCATGTTCCGCGTTAATTGAAATGGTGAATATTTAGAGAAGATAATACGTGGAGCTTTCAGTCGCGGTCGAACTTGACCTTTTTAATTAATTTACGGTCTCGCCTCTTGTTAAACACGACCAAAGCAGTATAGAATCTCGCAACTATATAGGTGCTGGTACGACTGGCTGCGATAAATTCTGATGCTGGATATGAAAGCATATGTTGGTACACGTTGGCATCCGTGAGCCTAAACGCCGGGCGTATACGCGCGTATGAGGCCTCGAGAGGAAATCAATAACAGGGCTAAATGTTTCGTGGCATTCGCAAAATGTCCGTTCCGTTTTCGCGTACATACGCGCCTCCGTATACGCGCGTGTACATATATATCTAACCTCGTACATCGTCCTAAAATACATATATATATATATGCTTATGCACATGTGCATCGTTCAGGGGTTTTCGGTCACGTCGCTCCCATCTGTCGCGATTGCGACCAAGTTCAATCATTAATGAAAACGAGCACTGGTTTGTCGTCCAGCAGCACGAACGTGTCGATGACACGCTCGTGCATTTATGAGTAATTTAATCGATAGATTGGAAGCCTTCTAATCAGATGGCACTGCGAGCTTCGGTTTAGCAAATAGAAGGGATATTCTTGCTGCAAAAAAATTTGAAAAGTTTTCCTGACATACTTGCCATCAACATAGGATTCGTCACCCGACGCATTTTCCGTAGATAGGAAGTTTTTTTTTTCGTCAAAACAAATAAGTGAGTTATTTCTTAAGGTATTAATTTCACGAACCCGAATATTTAACGATTAACTTATTTTCGTCTATAATTGAGTAAAAATATATAACCATATACTCGTAAAATTTCAAGCCAAGTTACCGAACTTTTAACAAAATATTACGACTTTAAAAATGGTTTAATTTATGCAGCACTTTATGGAGATGGCCTGCTGGCCACATTTCTATCTAATAATTTATATCTGATATAAACTGCGCTAAGCATGTAAAAAATTCGAAATATTCCGTAACGACAATAAAAACAGGGGATCACCGAATGTTTAACGAAAATATTAATGATAAAACTTAGAAAAATGTGACAAGCGGAAGAATTTTCGTAACCACGACGTTTCAAAGAGCACGTAAAAATGTCTAAATCGACAAAATTTATGCGAAATTTTTCATTCTGGTTCATCGTTGTGTATAATGATTGATTGCAACTTATTTATATTAAGTGCCATTGGTTCAAAGGGACCCTGAGTAATGCGCCCATAAAATACGGCCCTCCGCGAAAGGAACGTTGGAAAACAGTATACTAAAGAGGTATGTCAAATCTGAGTTAAATCGGTCATTTAGTTATCGAGGTATCGTGATTGCCGCTTTGAAAGAAAGTTTTGAGAAAAACGCATTTGAGATTTACTGCGTCTCGACCGCGCTCCCTGAGCGTACTCCTTATAATTTCTATAACTCGGCTAATTCTATGAGTATCATTGAACGATTTCCACAAACGTATTCCAACCTGTCTGTAGAATAATAAAATAAAATAAAAAACGATTTATTCAATTTTCTAGACTCCAATACTGTAAAGGAGTGAATAAAAAAATCGAATGTTTTATTCCGACCTCGAAAACAATCGAATACAATCGTATGTACGATGATTTTCTTTGTCCACAAAAAATGATCTATGATTTATAGGTGTAACGCTCACGTCGGGAAAACATTCATTAAGTTCGTGTGGTCCTGCAATATTGTTACGAGTATCTGCCACTACCCGAGTCACAATTTTCGAGCGGCGTCCAACCCGCAAAATAAAGGCCTTCCCCGAGCAGAGACCAGCGATGGCGGATTATCGGATACTCAAACGAGGGTACAATATTTGGAATACCAATACGTTAGGGCCTCCGATGAACCCCCCGAATGGTAGGAACTGAACATTGTCACTCAAAGGAGGCCAATGCAGAGCGCAACTGAACCTGCGAAAGCCAGGTGGGCCTACTTCGAGCGCTCCTGCAGAACCTACTGGCTCTCCATTCAGCCTACTGTAGGCGCACTGTAGACCTTCCAGACCCTCCATTCAGCGAAAACGTATTTATTTCTTCATCGAACGGGTTAACGATCAGGCCACAATGGAGTGTTGATGGAGGAGATATTGAATTTGGGCTCAAAGCAGGTTAGGTGGGGTCGAGGCAACGGACTTGAGATCGAAAGCAGGTTAAAGAGGCCTGTGTTCTGCACATTTCACTGAAACTGGGGGTCGAAAAAAGGTTTGGGAGGACTAACGGAGGCTACTCTGGACCGAATGGAGGCCTCTTCATGGCACTGAACTCGACAAATGGAGTTTGGTAGGCTGAACGGAGTCTGGCGGCTTGTGCATTACAAAAGAAATGGGTCCTGCGAGTGTTCAAAAGGACGCTATAAATTTTCACTCGGGCGATCAAAACCCGAACCCAATTTCCGCACGGGTATTCGGCTCACTGATAAATCACCGTGATTGACGAGACAGAACGTTAACGTGCATTTATGAATCCATTTGTAAAAAAACAAGTCTTTGCAGTGCTGTAGTAGACGGATATGCCTTACTCGAAAAAATTCAGCAGCATCCACCATCCGTTGAGTGTAATCAGTCGAGTCGCCGAAAGGTATCGGAGATCCGAATCCATTTACTGGAAAAGTGCATACATCCCCGCCATAATAGTATCTGAAAGCTATTGAGATTTCACCGCTATAATTTTATTCCGATGCTAGCTCGCTTCGTGCATTACGTTTCCTCCCTCGGCCCTCTCGTTTCGAATAATTCCACTCCTTCTCGGAGAACATCGGAAGAAACAGTTTGCAAAGGACGGTGAGTGAAAACTCCACGCGAATAATAAAAATACAATAGCGGTGCGGGGAATTAAAGGCGCAAATATATATATAGATTTGTGTCAGTGTGTGTGTGTGTGTGCGTGGGCGGTTGAATGTATGTGTGTAGCAAGGTATGTAAAGAACAGGGCGAGTTGCGAGAGAGCGGAAAAAAACTGGGATTCATCAAGGAGCAAAACGTGGAGTAACACAACGGGCGTTTAACGGCTACTCGGCTAGTTGCATATTCATGCTCACCTTTTCCGGGCACTACTCCTACAGCAACGTCCCGATGTGTGCGCGCGCAGGGCTCGCCGGCGATTCTGTGCTCGCGAACTCTCCCGATAGAATCGTACATGTTTCTTTTTTTTTGCCTCCTTTCGTTCCTTTTTACGTTTACTAGCGCGTTGCATTTTACCATTAACCCGTCGGATGCGTATGATTTACTATAGGTCTTTCGACTATGACCACTTCGCTTCGCGCGCTCCCCCTTCCTTTTTGACTGCTCTCACTTTGAGTCTGACAGTGCTTTAGAGACGAGACATTCCATGCCGAATGGCACAATTCCCTTTCGTCATTATATTTGTAAATAATTCTTAGGCCATTGACAATGCAGTGAGACGGCTTTCGATGAATTCTCCTGGGAGAAGAAGCGGACCAATCTTTTGATTTGCTCTCTAGGAAACTTTGCGGATCCATGTCTGAAAGTGCACTGATAAAAAAAATAACTCGGGCCATCTGAATCTGTCATTGGGGGATTCCAATGAATTATTTATAGAAAATAGCAATATTGATTCATTTGAAAAATGATTTATAATATTTCATCGAACTACCGAGTAGCTGGAAGAATGAAACATTTTAGTGTTCTGTAGTCTGTTTGATAAGAGCGTGCACGAAACTCAAAAACTATTTGGGAGAAAGCATTAAAAAAAGTACATACATACTACATGATATAAACTATGATGCTTTTTTTTATTAATAAGTGGTCCAGTCACCTCCACTATTAATGATCGCCGGGCATCTCCGAGACGTACTTTCCCCTAATTTCATAACATAATCCGATGACCAAGACCTCCATATGAGTCGAATCTGTCGGAATAATTGCTTGACATTCCAGATCTTTGGTGTCTATTGATGGGAGAACGTGCCCAAAAAAAAGTTTTGTCCGAAAAAATTACGTTGTCCCAATCGCCTAACTGAGTCTTTTTTCGGTATGTTTTTCGTACATTAGCCTTTCATTTGTGACTACGGTCCGAAGAAAACTGACGCTTTCTATAGAAAGCATCTTTATGGAAAGCTCCCGCTACCTGCTCGCCTTCGAATCTACCCTCTAACAGTTTTCAGAAAAAAAATATAGCCGTACACGTTTCTATCAAATACACTGTATATCAATATTTCGTTGGCCACTTGTAAACTAGCAATTTCGGTGATCCAATACATACTTTTTCTTAATGTCTTGTGCTCCCAGCACAATTACTAGAAGACTGATGTGTCAAGCACGGGAAAAACCGAAGCGGGTATTTTTTAATGTAATTAATTAATCGCCGCGTTGCAAAAAATATTGCAAGAATTCGTAAAATCGTACGAGATACGCAATTCCCAAATCGGAATGTGTAGAAGGCGTACTTGAAATAGAGCTGCCCATAGGTATGGGCAGAGATATTTTATTTCGTGAACAATAAGAAAGCTTGTTCTTCCTTCGTGTTACATACCATCGTAGATAGACGCAAGAAAAATATTTACGGCCTCGGATACACACAGCTGGATTCTTTTCCCCCGTTGGTGCCGAGAGCCGGTGTATGTGGTTCTCTGTGTGTGGTTTACGCCACGAACCATATTTTTCAGCCTCTTTCACCGGTGAATTTTTGAGAGGCTACCCTTTTAAGAACTCGGTCTGACCAAGCGCGGTCGCTGAACCCGGGTCTCTCTTCACAAGGAACGCTTATAATTCGGTGCACGCTTCACTTTTGTGCTATACGGTATATATAAAACCTACCACGTGCTCTGATATTATACTATGAACACACACACACACACACACATACATACATACATACACACACAGAGAAACATCCGCATAAAGACTGGGCATATTAGCCTCACGGTGCCCGCCGGTCAGTGGCAATTATTTACCCGCTTTATCGTAATCTTTCCTTTTTTTCCGACGACGTGCGGGAGAAAGGGAGCCTTTGGTTGGGCTCGGACGGTCGCAGGGGGTTAACGCGAGGAAGGGTAGTTCGGGAGGAGGCGCAAGGGTAGTTCGGGAGAAGGCCCTCGCGCCAGACCTTCTGAGGAATGGTTGAGATAGGCCGCGGCGAGTGGGTGCGCGCTCTCGTCGCGTGCCAATGTACACTGCAGGCTCACCCCGCTGCTTGTCCGAGACGCTATCCTCCACGAAACTCCAGAGATTAACGAGGCAAGGTGGCGCGAGAAATAACCTATCCTGCGGCAAAGAATGAGAGAGAGAAAGAGAGTGATAGGGGGAGGGGTAGGTTGGGGGGGGGGGGGGGGGGTAGATATGAGCAAGAGCTGTTGGCGAGGGAGGAAGAAAAAGAGGTGAGAGACAGCGAGAGGGTGCGGGCAGGAGAGGCACAAAAAAGAAACATGGGAATCCTTTTTGCAGAAATCTCAGGAGGGATCATGTATATCCGACGGTAGATAATTACATCATGATCAGCCGGATGTAGCTATACCGTTAAAAAAAATGGATTCTCTTTAAGGCCATGTATCACACGCTCCGACCGTTTCAGAATTCTCAACCCTCATTTTGACTAAACGATACAATCAATTGAGATGAAATTTATTGTGTACATGCGATATTGTTGCGGAAAGAGCCTGACGGTCGAAATTTTTCCAAATTTTGTGAAATAAACTTTACAGATTGTAGTTACCATAGAATGAATTATGAATTCCTAACTGATGCACCGAATCCATGCATATTTCAAGACCGTTAAGCTCTCGAGAATGACAGAATACAGTGTTTGGGCGTTGTTTCAACTGATTTCATGGAAAAATGATGGAGAAATTGGGGCTTGAAGTTTTTTTTACATAAAAGTGGCAAAATTGTACCATAGAAGCTCTAAATATTATCGATAATCCTGAAAATCTTGTGCATCAGTTTTTCCACTGACGGCGATCCCGCATGGTGAATGTGCACACATGTACACGCATCACACACGGACTTGAAGCAACCTTCATCTATTGAGCCTGTGGTCTTTCCCGTGCAGAAATATTGTCATGAATACAGTCCGATTTGGACTACGATCGGATTGGATCCGGGAGCGAAATGTAACGCTCGCAAATCGGATTCCAGGCCAGGATCCTAATCCGGAACTATTCGGGACTCTGGCCAGAATCCAAATAGAAGCTTTGAATACGATCTAGGCTAGAATCGGAACTTCTAGAATAAGATCAAGTTCGACATCGAATCGGATCCCAGGGCTAAATGTAAAAATCACCAGGAGATACCGATCCGTATCAGCTGGAGACGCTGAACGTTTTCTGAAATCATTAATTCAATGATCTGAAAAAGTTTAGGTAAACATTGGTGCTACAGTGCAACTGTCAAAATGTATATACTTTAATAACAGAATTTCGGAATCTGATAGGAACTTAGGTATCCCTAAGAAATTTCTGCACGGGTTGCTGTAGTGTGAGTAGCAGATGGTTGCTGCGCCATCCGGCGGTAGTTTGCGGCGGCTCGTTGCCAAAAACTACGAGTTCTTCAATACTGTGGTGACCGCGTGGAAATATCGCAGCGTGTGATAACATGGCCGCAACCCTCAAATGCATGGTTTTTTATTTTTGTTTGGAAAAAAAAAAATATTTGTGATGTAGAAATGCTCAAAATTTAAGAGGAAAATAATTTAAAAATTCGGAAGACAGTTTTTGATATTGTTTGGAATTGAAAACTACTCGTATCATTTTTTTATATAGTATGTATGGAGGTCACAATTTATGACGAAAAAGTGTAAAAGCAATAAAATTAATAAAGTGTTTGCATAAGGTGTAATTGGGTATGAAAACTACCAAACCAATTGTAAGGTCCCGTCCGAAAAATACAACTTATCACCGTTTAGCCCTGAGCTAGTAAAATTATATTTCAAATCGCCAGTAGCCAGTCGTTTTAGTCAGTAATTGTCCAGCCTTGAAACGCTTCGTCGTCTAGCGACTAGGTACAGAAAATTAGGTGGTGACTAGATAAAAAAAAATATCTCGCAGCTGTATAATATTTCTTCTCTAGATAGTGTGTAAACAATTTTTTTTCACATTATATCACGGCGCAATTTTACGATTTTCTTCCTCATCTGTCAATTTTGGTTACGAATCGAACATCCCTAGCCTAAGAGAATAATTGCCTTTTCTTGCCCGAAACCGGGAGCGGCCAGGGTGACCATAAGAACAGAGATCGCAAGAAAATGGTGTCCTCGAAGAACCCTTGTTAAAGGGCACTACGTACCTAGTGGGATAACTCGAGGTATACTCGGAGCTGTATTCGTACACCCACTCACCTCTTTCTACTTCCCTTTCGTTGGGCCTGGAGCGTTCTTCGAGGACATGCATCTCCCCTGAGCCTACACACAGTTGGCTGCAAGTATAAGCACACCCCTGGACATTGTAGTCCTGCAACCGAGCGTTATCTGTATACGTACGTTGCATACGAGCACACACAAACGTATGCGTACATGTGCGTATGCATGAACAAGTTTCAGTGTGTTCAGGCTGGAAGAAAGCTCTCGCGAGGCTAGCAAGACCAGGGAGAGTCGTCTGTGTGTTTGCTGCGTGAGAACGGTATGACGAAGCATAGGGACCAGAATCTCACCACCCTTCTTGTAGGCCTTCGCGTTCTTCCATGTACATATATATCGATATAGGTATAGGTATGCGTACACATGCTTGAAATATTGCTCGTCGCTCCCTACAAGATGTACGATGCGTTATTGTTGAAAGCATCGGAGCGAAAATTTCGGTGTCTGGGCCTCCCGCATCCACCCTCTCCAGGGGCAGGGGGTAGGAGGAGTAAAAGAGAGAGTGAGAGAGAGAAGGAGATGGGAAATCTGCATGAGATAAGAATATCGTCCAACTATAGATGGTACACCTAGCTGAACAGAGACGACGTTACACACTCGCGAGCAAGCCTCATGTAAGGCAGCGGACGTCGGGGCAAAATGAAATGCCTTCGAGAATGTGAAAATTTGACGCAGTCCCATTTATTAAATTCCTTTCCGTTTACCCACCCGAAAAACCACGCCTTATCAACCAGCGGAGAGACTGGATATCGTTTTTTTTTCTTTCTTTTGTCCTGACGGAACGGCATTTCGAGTTCTATTCGGCGTTTTTATTTTTTATGCTTTTTTTTGTCCAATCAAGGTTTTCCGGTCCGATACTCCTTGAAGCATGATATTGGAGTTTACATCGTTGGAACCCAACGAGAGTTCAGCAGCTCTATCTCTTTCTTGTGCAAATTTGGACTACGAAAAACACTTTTTTTCCTAAAAAAAAAACAATTTTTTTGTAGGATCGCTGTAAAAAATCTGGTGTCCAAATTTGCACGATGAGATTTTGGATTATGAAGAAATTAGGGGATAACATTTTTTTTTCATTTTCGTTGCTTTCCAACCATGCAAACTTCAAAATCGTCTTAAAGCACTAATGAAACGATCCTTTACCAAAGAATGGAGCGAATATCCAATTCCCATAATTTTCCACGGTTTGGTATTAAGTACTCGAGGGCATGGCTTTTCTGCATCATATCAGAACTTCGGATTTCAGGTTGTGAAAATCACACTTTGCCGACTACAGCGATTATATTGGAATTTGCATCGTTGGAACGCAACGAAAATAATTTATTTACAATTGCCACTTTTTTTCAGGTCGAAGCTACGGTAAACTTTTTTTACCCGTGCAGAAAATTGGCAGGGTATACCTAATACAATTCGGGGCCATCAATGGATAATTTGTCGATTCTGTAGTAGGGTTTTCCGTCATAGAGCCGGACCGGACCCCTATTAGGGAATGGTAGGGTAGGTAGATTGACTAAAATTATGGTCTAAGTACGAAGACTAAGTAAAAGGACTTTAAGGGGTGTAGTTGTGGATTCCCTAGTAGCGATTTCCCCAATACTACTAGACTTTGCTATTATAGGGGCAAATCAGTATAAATTGCTTGACTAAAGAATTTATGATATAATCATTATCGAGATCGATTAAATATAATAATTAAACTATGCGTTTAGTAGACGAGCTGTGATGCCTTAAATCAGCACGCATGCAGTGCGTTCGTCGGAACAACGCGGGATCAAACGTGTCAAAATATGCGACAGAATTCTAAGCCTCAAATGTATTAAAAGTATGTAAAACACATTTCCTTTTCACAGTGCACACACGCACGTGCGCATATAACTGCAACAACTTTTATGAGGCATCGGTGAGGCAATTTTAAAGGCCCTGGTTATTTAGCCTTCAATGGCCCTCGGCAGCAAAGTGTGAGCGGCCATTGATGGCCCATGTGAGGCTTACAGACTAGGGCCTAAATAAAGTTAGGGAAAATTAAGATGGGTCCGATCAAAGCTCGAACTCAATTTCCGCATGGGTAATATCCTCATTAGTGACCTACAACCTAAATCTGTGATTTTTATGATAACAAATGAGAATGATTTTCGATAATAATAAAAATGGAGAAAAATAAAATAAAAAAGAATATTCGTTGCACTCCAATGATGTAAACTTTAACATGTGTAGCGTCCATATTACCCCGATCTTCTATGAATGTGAGTTAGGTTCCCTGGATCTTTCTCGTCGCTTCGCTGTCACAAGCGACGCGAGACGAGAGGTAGGTATAAATGTAAATAGGATGTCTGCACGTCCACGGAAGACATCTTCACAATGGCGTATCAAAGATACAGTAGGTGAGAGGGAACATCGTTCTTTCTCTTTGTAGCTTTGCCTCTCTCGTTTCGGCTCTACGCTTTACCGAATGTCTGCATTCTCGCTCTTACATGCCAAATCCACGCTGTTCCTTCTTTCGTATTTCGTCCCGATCACCCACGATATTCGGATTGAAATATCGTATTATTCTGCCCATTGCTTATTCGATCGCCAAATTTTTAATAGCACTTCCAACTCCCCGTGTGCCCAAAGCAGTAATGTTTTGGGTATGAAAGGATGACGGAGAAAATATTAAGCAGGCTCTTTTTTTGTCGCAAACTATGGGGCGCGTATATATCGTGAATAATTTGTAGGTTGGTCACCTGAGCAAAGCTCGACAAACAACTGAGAGAAGCCGGAAAAAAACTTAAGCGGTGCAACGTACACCCATAGGTCATGGGGAATAATTTCTTCTCGGCAATTGGGGAGAGGGGGGCAAAAAGGAATATTTAAGGTTTGAAGCCCAATAAAACTCATGTTTTTAGAGTCATATAATCGTATTTATTTCTGAGTCAACCTACAATAATCAGTCTCACAAGATTTGGTCAAATTAGGAACATTCGAGTGTTAATTATAGCAAATAAATATTAAAAACTAAAAAAGAGAGATCTCCCCATCTTGCCCCATACTGCGGGCAAAATGGGGCACGGCCCGGGGGCATGATGGGGTACACTATTTCCCAATCACACTACAACCAAAGAAGTAGCTTCATTCAGGCTGGCAAAACGAACGTACATGAATAGTGTTTTTTTTCTTTAAATCAGTTTTTTTCTTTTTCATTTCTTGCTTAATGCATAGCTTCTTTAGACCATGTTTCCCTCTCCGTCTTGCGTTTATAATTCCGCACCATCCTAGAAGAAAAGACAGCTATGTGTAGCACACAGTTTTATGAAAAGAAAATTATTTAAATGTAATAATACACATGTTGTCTGAAAAATAACATAAAAGTCACAAAAAACTGAATAATCCTGTGTCCCATGTACTATTTACTAGATGGGGATCTGCCACCCCATCTTGCCCCACCATGTATTTTGCCAAGCAAATATTTATAATATAATAACGACACGCAACGCAGCAAATAGCAAGTCCTTACCTGATTTTACAATAAATATAGCACATATAGCAACAGCACGTCACCATCAAGCGTTAATTGACAAAGCACAGTCACATCCGAAACCAAATTTTAAAACGACAAGTATACGAAAAATTAGCTTTCTCTTCATCATTCGATACGCGTGCACTCTCGAACGGCGATAAACGGGCGACTGATGGGTGTCATGGCAGCGCATCGTATGGTGTCAGAACGAACGTGATTAATTCATTCAGATCGAGTATTTGGCCGGGTACCCGTCTTGCCCGCAACCCCACCTTGCCCCCCTCTCCCCTATCGTGCAATCATTCGGAGTTGGCTTTTTTCTTTGCCCCTTCGCGAATCTCGAATAATGGATCGACCTTCGAAACGTTTTTGGTGTACGAGAATCGCCTATGAAACATGCAATTTCGGTGGTATCGAACTGCGCAATTACATAGCGACGATCAAATCCGATGCGCTACTCGTATAGCGGATGTGTAGGACGGCGAGTGCGCCTGTATTTATCAGCAAATCGTGGGGTTCGGGAGAATACGATTCGAAGTGAATAATGCAACGATACCAGTGGTTTCAGTTGATTTTCGTACAACTTCCGCGTATGCTTCGTAATTAAATCGATTTCTGTAGGATATATATGTGTGTGTGTATATATATATATATATATATGTCATGTTTACCGACTACGATTTAAGCTGTGCACCGTACAATTGAAACGCGTATTATTTTTATATCATCGACCAACATACATTCCTGACGGCTTATTTTTTAATGCATACGTTTTAACGGGTCTCCATAAGCTTGGGACCCGAAAAATTGGTCGGTTTTCAATATTTTTTTCTTACTAGAGTATTGAGATGACGAGGTCGGGATGATACACAATATTAATACGTAGTCTTTTGCCAAGTTGGAGTTTTTTTTCATTGAAAAACATCACTAGACAATGAAGTTATGATCATTTAAACAGAGTTCTGCCGTTGCTTCATGAATTGGTAGGGCAGGGGGTGCATGTTGAGCAAGTTTGGAATTATCCCCCTGGAAATCCTTAACAGTTTGCCGTATAAAATTGAAACCTACTTTGATCAATAGAAAATTTATCTGGGGAAAAAAGTCTGTAGATGAAATTCCTGTTATCCTTATTGTTTCACAGATAATTGCTCTTAAATGACTAAGGCCATATTTGCTCAACCTGCCCCGATATTGGGGTAAGTTGAGCTTGAGTATGAGGTAAGTTGGGCAAAGTAAGAACTGCTTAAAAAAATCAGACGTATGCAACATGTTTTGGTACAATGCAGTAATAAACCAACAGTTGCTTGTTAATTAGGTTTTGAAATATTAACATTAATTGCAATGAACTTTTAAATATTTTTTCTTATACAATGGTAGAAGAAAATCTTTCAATCTCGTTTTTTTTTTACTTTTGGGTGCAAAAATAATAAAACGTTCCGTGTCACCGTCTCGTGCGCCGCACGGCAACGGGCGATGGCGTGACGTATTCCCTTCCCCCATACCTCTCTTTCGGCCATTTGATGCAACCGCGTGCGGTGCTCAGTTTTCCAGATATTTCGATTGCTCAACTTACCCGACTGCTCAACATGCCTTTCCCTACCCTATAGGTTGTTCTGGCAACTAGGGCGGTCTGAAATGGAATATAAACAAAATATACGTTTAGTATAATAAAACTTTCGTACAACCGGCTACTTTGCTAATTTTTTGAAAATTACGAAAATGGCAAGTAGTATCAAAAAAAGTCAAATTTTTTACCGAAAAAGAAAAACTAGAATAATTTATTATTGGGAAATGAATAAACATATAAAAAAACATTCGGTCATATAATAGAAAATGTTATAAATTATGCTTTCTTCGAAGTTGAACTTAATCCGACGGGAGGGAGAGAGAGAGAGAGTGGAGGAACTCGACTTCAAGGAGGAGCTCGACTGTTTGGCGCGTTGAAAAGTTATGACGTGGTAAAACGCGGGTCCGTGGAACGAAAATTGTGATGAGTGTAGTGTGAAATATTTACACGCCGAGGACAATCCATCACGCGAGGGTTCCTTCTACCTCGCGAGTCTTGCTCTAGATGGCAAAACGACGCAGAGCCGTGCACACATACACCTTCTTGGGATTGCGAAGCATTCCAGTCCGGTACTACTAGGGAGAGAGAATGAAAGAGAAAGAGAGAGAGAGAGAGAGAGAGAGAGAGAGAGAGAGAGAGAGACCCGCACCGCAAATTTTCCTTCCCACTTTACGCTTGTGCGAACTTCACACCTCGTAGAGTAGAGTAGAGTAGAAGTAGAGTAGGGTGCTCTTCATTTCTTGTCGGCGCGAAAGACTCCGTAAGTTTGCCCCTTGTCGTCTCTTTTCTCTCATCTACGATCAAAACCCCTTAAATTCATGTGGAAAATGACCTTCGCTCTTTCTTTCTTATCATGCCGCGATCGTTTTGATGAGGACTCCCTATAATGGACTGTCACGACTCTCGGCACTGACTACGCCATAAAAGAAAAAGAAAAACAACAGCCGCTATAAATTTACCACGTTTTCATCGCAAACAGTGTGTTTGTCTGTCAATTCCCGTAAACTTTTTTTTTTTCAAGGAACTTTTTGCGATTGCCTTTTTCTAGATTCACTATGCATTCGCAGCCGGACAAGCAAATACGAGAAACTCGAATGAACTTCTATTTAAATTTTACAGAGCGTGAATTGGTTCCGTGGTGCGATGACGTCCAAGCCACACATGCATACATATATTTGTTTACATCATCGTCCATTGAAAATCAAATATCGAGTACCGTCGAGGACAATATACGGTTCAGCAATGTAATACACACACATACATGCACATATATCTATATATTCTGTGAGTTTTTCTCGTTTCGCTCTAGGAAGCTCGAATGAAAATGATAAAACCGGGTAAATGCTCGACGAACCAGTTTGTCAGGAAGGGTTGTACGCTCGGACTGTACGCACAAGCAAAAGGTTAACAGTTGGAGTTAGGTCGGAATATACACTGGCGAAGCGAGCCTCGCCGTTAACCAGTATCGTGTAATGGAAAGAGTGAGCAAGGGCGAGAAGGAACGAGAAGGATGGAAGAGAAAATAGGATCGCAAAACAGGGCATGATTCGCGAAACAATTTGAATGAGTTACATTTATGAGGGGCAATAGCGATTCCGCGTTGGCACACCGTAAATTCAATCGATCGACCGGGGGGAACGAGGAAAAATGACGAAGAGCAGCGGGGTCGGGGGCGGGAGTGTGGGATAAAATAGGCAATTGACGAAAACGAAGGGCGTTCGTTGATTCGAGTACCGTGCATCGACGTGTTTCGAAATATATGGGAAATGGCGATCGCGTCGATACGAGGCCGGTCCCGTGTTCAACAAGAATCGGACGAGATCTTTATGATTATGTTGCGCAATTACAATTGTAACGCTGCAACGTTTTCGATGGAATAATTTGAATTTATATGTAAATTGAATTTAATGGTCGACGCAATACAGATAACAGTAGGGCATGGCCCAATTTAGTCCCCGAGGAAAAGTCCATGTCCAAGTAACGATGATCGAAAGCTTCGCCAACTTTTGCACTTAACGATACACTGATACGGTAGCTCGATTCGATTTGCCATAACCGAACGGATGAATTCTAACGCTTGAGATACCATTTACGTTCGAGGAAACCCGAGAATCATGACTGTCAGTCTTCGGGTATAAGAATGAAGAATGCAAGAGATTATGGAAGGTATCGCCGGGTGGTTCTATCATGTGGAATGGCGGACAGTGCAAGTGAGGTTTTCTACAGCAGTAAGGGGTGACCTGGCCATTTGGTACATAAGGCTTGCACGGTGCAAACAGGCAGGCTGGCAGGCTGCGGCCTGGTTAATTACTCACCCCCATCCAGTGAGACTGGCAGGCAAGCAGACTCGGTTCTCGCTTGCTGGTGGCAGTCAGGCATCAGGTTTTCATTCTGAACGTCCCACTCTCAACAAGTCTACGTGTGTGTACGTATGTGCTATAGAAGGATCCCGCATCAGCCTCCTCTCTCCCACCTCGCTCCCTTTTGCCCTGAAGCCTTTCCCGTCCGAGCCTGATGGATCACCCCGTCCGGCCTAGCCCGCCACCCGCAGAATGGCCAACAATGGAGTTTTTGTTTCTTTTTATTGGGAAAGAGAAAGAGAGAGGGAGAGGGAGAGCGTAGGCGGATTGTAGAAGAGCCAGGGATGGTGGATACTGCAGAACAGGGAACACTCGTTGCCACGGTTATGTGTACGTATATATGTATTGTATTTATGTATACATATATGTAGCATGGGTTGTATGGTGTGCCAGGACCTCGCCCATCCTTCTGCCACCGCCTCTGCCAATGCTGCTATCGAACCCGCCGCGGCTCTCTTCGATTTGTCCCCTTGTTCTATACCCGTCAAGCTCTGTAACCCACAGATCCTCTCCGTACCCGCAAAATCGCGCACCCAACAACTATACGAATCTTCGACAAAACGTCCGGGCGTCGGAACTAACACACACGTATACGTGAAATACTTCCCAGCCTCGCCGGGAGAACCGCGTGAACGAAAGAGCAATTCAACGCCTTACTTTAAAGAGATATTTATGAATCATTCGAGTGTCAAAATGAGAATTGATTAAAAAATAATGAGGCTAGACAAATATGCGCATTTCAATGAAGGACAATCTTCAGAAGTATTCAATTAAATATTTCGTATCGTTGCTCAGGAGGTTTGACAGTTCTACGTATTTCCTACAATCTGAGTTCACACTGAAAGTAATACATGGATTTCGACCATATTTTATATTTTCTTAAAGGGACAATAATATTTTATAGCCATAGTTACTGCCAAATTTATAGTATTGCTTATTGATATTTCAAAAGTTGCATAAATTATGTACATATGTTAACCGCAATCACCAATCTTACAAGTATACGTTGATTGTCCGATGCTATATAATATAGTAGGTTTTCATGAAATGGGTATTCCCTTATACTATCGAAAATTAACTCGCCCAAGATTCTACTAGCGAACAGGACTGAAGTACCGTAAGCCGGGGTAACTTTGGGACACTTTTTCACGTTTTTTATGACTCCTGCCAATATATATTAAGCTAGCCAACTGAGCTAGTTAGGTAATGAAGTTAACCTTCTTCTTTTAAAAAATGGGCATGATCTTACTGTAGAACCAATGACACCCTCATAGAAATCCTTCATCTTTGCCCCAATCTTACCCCATGAATTGGGGTAACTTTAGGACAGTACTATTTTTGCTTAGAAACACTAGGGAAAAATCAATCTGTCCGGAAGTTACATAGGAGTATTTTAATATAGACTTAAGACACCTTTTTTTAAATATTTACAAAACGTTTTATTTAAAATTTGTATTAAAATTTTACAAACTACAGTAATAGTTTAAAAATATTAGGATTTAAAATAACATAATTGGTTAGGAAACATAGAAAAAATTTGATAGGAAGGTAAGCCATTTTTTAACATAAATTAATTGCTCAAGTGAATTTAAAACTTGTTCAAGAACAGTATTAGTTCTTGGACTTTGAAAATTTGCCGTCCGCGAATTCGAGTAGGCTGGTTGATTTTCTGGACGATTTCATACTTAGAATAAAAAATTTCGTCAGTCTTCGCTGGCCATTTTTAGTTTAGGGCAGACTTCTTAATCGCAGAGATAAGTACTTCTTCGTCATTTTTTATCTCAATGATCGGTCCTGGGTAAAGCTCACTTTCGTGGCTCACTAGAATATAGTTGCCTACCATAAGGTTTTGGTAGAAACTTAAACCCCCACCTGAGCCGCCACCCCCACTTGATTGTGGGGGTGGCATTGATGGAGTAAGCTGTTCTTCCACATCACTTTGGGACTGGCCCAATGTTACCCCACTTGGTGCTGAACATTTACAACTTTCAAGTTATAAAATTAAATAACAAAATGAAAGGTATAAATAACACTTCAAATAGATGTCAAATCATGTACTTCTAAAGACACATATCTGCCGGTAGTGAAATGTTTTCAGTTATTTGAAGGCGAATGAAAGTTTTAACGTGAACTAAAAACACTACAACGAACGGTGCAAAACAAGTTGGACTGCCATCGGACGTCAGTACAACTACAGCCTCGAATGTTCGCCGCGAGGTAGTAGTAATACCAGCGTATGCAGTAACGATGATTGCGCTCTAATTCATCAGGCATGGTGTCGGTGGAAAATTCAAAAGTCGAATATTACGCAATGTCCCAAACTTGTACCCCCAGTCCCAAAGTTACCCCGGTTTACGGTATGTACATGGATAAAAAATGTTACTTGTGATTTGCGACGATGTTTATAGTGATTTGTACCATATTATATGACACGGCCTGCTATATGTGTGCCATACGAGAATAGAAGGTGAACTACAAGAAAAAGTGTTGAACTGATGTCCTATTTTTGCAATACAACAAACATACTATGTAACAGTTTGTAAAAAACGCGTAATTCTTAAATCTACTCAGCCATGCTTGCTCCGGCTGAAAATAGCCTTCACTATACGTAAAGGGAATTTTATATTCGTTCTTTTACCATGACCGTTTGTTTGGGTTACACCATGGACTTTTCTCTCTGTGCAGAAGCAAAGGAGTACACGCTATTAGTAATTGTGACAAATCGATGATGATCCTCGAGGTTAACCATTCTCATTTAGTTGAGGGTCGTCAGAGGAAGCGATATATATAAACCTACTTACGAAAACAACTCCTGGGAGACATCAATATGTTAATCGTCTTAAGTAATGAGAGGGAACCCTCCTGAGAATAGTCACCGCCGCGTTTCCGATGGGCTTTGCTCTGTTCCCGAAGTTTACGTCGGTTTACTTATCATTTATCATGACAAGGTTGATACTTCATTTCCAAACGAGAGTCTATGATGTCCCTAGGTTCTATCATCCGAATCGACTCGAAACACTTCCACTCAAGCTGTTTATCAGTTACATGATAATGATGATTTTTGTATTGCAAATGAGATACCGTAAAATTCTTTCGCGATCGATAATTTCTTTTGCAAATCGAATAAAAGCATTCACATCGAAGGACATGTTGCGTACTAGAAATAATAAAACGATAAAAGCATAAAGTCACCTGCTCTTCGCTATACCCGTCAATTTGGCCGCGTATAGCGTCAATCCGAATATGCCAATCAAGAATACTCGATTGCCTCTAATATGCGGGTGATGAATTATTCATACGCGTACATCGGCCAATTTATCCCGTCACTCGTCACAGGTCGTGAGTGATAATTGTGTCAAATGCTTGTTAAATGACACGCGGTTTGGTCGCGAAATCTTTGTTCCCTACCCCACAGACTGAAGACAAAGTGGGTTGGGAACATTTCAGAGTGATTGTACATTGAGGGGACGTAGAGAGCTTGAAAATCGAAAAAAAATCGATATTTGATTTTTTATATATTCTTATATTTAGAAGTTCTTTTAGAAAAATGTTCGAGTCCGGATTTAAAAGAAAATCGATTAATAAAATCGGGAAAGAAAAATGTGGCTCGACACTCGGGTATCTGCACCTGCGCTCGGCTATACCTGCTGAACCCATATTGTTAGGTGCCTAACTCTTTTTTTTTGTGTACTCTATTCTTATCAGTATATAATAGGGAAAAACCCTTTGGTTTATAGATTTCCCCAGTCTTCTTCTTGCTGCCAGTAAGTATTGAGATTTAACTCTTTTTTTAACGTTGGTGTGCCACAAACGTTGTCATATATTTTTATTTTTAACATATGAAAATATCGCCTTCTGATACAGAGAAAAATAAATAAATCATTGTATATTTGCCGACGGCGGTCGCGAAAAGATACTATCATGGTAATCGAAAGTAGATACCTTCTATTCGAAGAAAATTTTTTGAACCGCGTAAGTACTACCTTTATAAAAGAAATATCGTACCGAAACATTATCCTCGATTTTTTCGAAATTAACTATGCAAGTGTGATCTGCTGATGGATAGGCGTTAGTTCTAGGTACTTTCTGGGTAGGATACTATGGTATTTGTTTCGTATGATGTATTCGAAAAGAGTTCTGGCTCCTAACTGTTGTCAAATAATTGTAAAAAAAAATTATCAGCATCTGAACTATGCAAGTGTGATCT
Source organism: Ophion ventricosus (assembly GCA_963932345.1). Classification (NCBI taxonomy): domain Eukaryota; kingdom Metazoa; phylum Arthropoda; class Insecta; order Hymenoptera; family Ichneumonidae; genus Ophion; species Ophion ventricosus. Next base: position 19,682,086 of record OZ010713.1, read on the forward strand.
GCTGATAGATAGGCGGTATTTCTAGGTACTTTCTGGGTAGTATACTATGGGATTTGTATTGTTCGATGTATTCGAAAAGAGTTCTGGCTTCTAACTGTTGTCAAATAATTGTAAAAAAAATTTATCAGCATCTTAACTATGCAAGTGTGATCTGCTGGTGGATAGGCGTTAGTTCTAGGTACTTTCTGGGTAGGATAGTATGGAATTTGTATTGTACGATGTATTCGAAAAGAGTTCTGGCTCCTAACTGTTGTCAAATAATTGTAAAAAAAAATTATCAGCATCTGAACTATGCAAGTGTGATCTGCTGATAGATAGGCGGTATTTCTAGGTACTTTCTGGGTAGTATACTATGGGATTTGTATTGTTCGATGTATTCGAAAAGAGTTCTGGCTTCTAACTGTTGTCAAATAATTGTAAAAAAAATGTATCAGCATCTTAACTATGCAAGTGTGATCTGCTGGTGGATAGGCGTTAGTTCTAGGTACTTTCTGGGTAGGATACTATGGAATTTGTATTGTTCGATGTATTCGAAAAGAGTTCTGGCTCCTAACTGTTGTCAAATAATTGTAAAAAAAAATTATCAGCATCTGAACTATGCAAGTGTGATCTGCTGATAGATAGGCGTTATTTCTAGGTACTTTCTGGGTAGTATACTATGGGATTTGTATTGTTCGATGTATTCGAAAAGAGTTCTGGCTTCTAACTGTTGTCAAATAATTGTAAAAAAAAATTATCAGCATCTTAACTATGCAAGTGTGATCTGCTGATGGATAGGCGTTAGTTCTAGGTACTTTCTGGGTAGGATACTATGGAATTTGTATTGTTCGATGTATTCGAAAAGAGTTCTGGCTCCTAACTGTTAGCAAATAATTGTAAAAAAAAATTATCAGCATCTGAACTATGCAAGTGTGATCTGCTGATAGATAGGCGTTATTTTTTAGGTACTTTCTGGGTAGGATACTATGGAATTTGTATTGTTCGATGTATTCGAAAAGAGTTCTGGCTCCTAACTGTTGTCAAATAATTTTAAAATAAAATTATCAGCATCTGAACTATGCAAGTGTGATCTGCTGATGGATAGGCGTTAGTTCTAGGGACTTTCTGGGTAGGATACTATGGTATTTGTTTCGCATGATATATTCAAAAAGAATTCTGGCTTCTTACTGTTGTCAAATAATTGTAAACAAATTTTATCAGCATCTTAACTATGCAAGTGTGATCTGCTGATGGATAGGCGTTAGTTCTAGGTACTTTCTGGGCAGGATACTATGGAATTTGTATTGTTCGATGTATTCGAAAAGAGTTCTGGCTCCTAACTGTTGTCAAATAATTGTAAAAAAAAATTATCAGCACCTGAACTATGCAACTGTGATCTGCTGATAGATAGGCGTTATTTCTAGGTACTTTCTGGGTAGTATACTATGGGATTTGTATTGTTCGATGTATTCGAAAAGAGTTCTGGCTTCTAACTGTTGTCAAATAATTGTAAAAAAAATGTATCAGCATCTGAACTATGCAAGTGTGATCTGCTGATAGATAGGCGTTATTTCTAGGTACTTTCTGGGTAGTATACTATGGGATTTGTATTGTTCGATGTATTCGAAAAGAGTTCTGGCTTCTAACTGTTGTCAAATAATTGTAAAAAAAAATTATCAGCATCTTAACTATGCAAGTGTGATCTGCTGATGGATAGGCGTTAGTTCTAGGTACTTTCTGGGTAGGATACTATGGAATTTGTATTGTTCGATGTATTCGAAAAGAGTTCTGGCTCCTAACTGTTAGCAAATAATTGTAAAAAAAAATTATCAGCATCTGAACTATGCAAGTGTGATCTGCTGATAGATAGGCGTTATTTTTTAGGTACTTTCTGGGTAGGATACTATGGAATTTGTATTGTTCGATGTATTCGAAAAGAGTTCTGGCTCCTAACTGTTGTCAAATAATTTTAAAATAAAATTATCAGCATCTGAACTATGCAAGTGTGATCTGCTGATGGATAGGCGTTAGTTCTAGGGACTTTCTGGGTAGGATACTATGGTATTTGTTTCGCATGATATATTCAAAAAGAATTCTGGCTTCTTACTGTTGTCAAATAATTGTAAACAAATTTTATCAGCATCTTAACTATGCAAGTGTGATCTGCTGATGGATAGGCGTTAGTTCTAGGTACTTTCTGGGCAGGATACTATGGAATTTGTATTGTTCGATGTATTCGAAAAGAGTTCTGGCTCCTAACTGTTGTCAAATAATTGTAAAAAAAAATTATCAGCACCTGAACTATGCAACTGTGATCTGCTGATAGATAGGCGTTATTTCTAGGTACTTTCTGGGTAGTATACTATGGGATTTGTATTGTTCGATGTATTCGAAAAGAGTTCTGGCTTCTAACTGTTGTCAAATAATTGTAAAAAAAATTTATCAGCATCTTAATTATGCAAGTGTGATCTGCTGGTGGATAGGCGTTAGTTCTAGGTACTTTCTGGGTAGGATACTATGGAATTTGTATTGTTCGATGTATTCGAAAAGAGTTCTGGCTCCTAACTGTTGTCAAATAATTGTAAAAAAAATTTATCAGCATCTTAACTATGCAAGTGTGATCTGCTGATGGATAAGCGTTAGTTCTAGGTACTTTCTGGGTAGGATACTATGGAATTTGTATTGTTCGATGTATTCGAAAAGAGTTCTGGCTCCTAACTGTTGTCAAATAATTGTAAAAAAAATTTATCAGCATCTTAACTATGCAAGTGTGATCTGCTGATGGATAGGCGTTAGTTCTAGGTACTTTCTGGGTAGGATACTATGGAATTTGTATTGTTCGATGTATTCGAAAAGAGTTCTGGCTCCTAACTGTTGTCAAATAATTGTAAAAAAAAATTATCAGCATCTGAACTATGCAAGTGTGATCTGCTGATAGATAGGCGTTATTTCTAGGTACTTTCTGGGTAGTATACTATGGGATTTGTATTGTTCGATGTATTCGAAAAGAGTTCTGGCTTCTAACTGTTGTCAAATAATTGTAAAAAAAATTTATCAGCATCTTAACTATGCAAGTGTGATCTGCTGATGGATAGGCGTTAGTTCTAGGTACTTTCTGGGTAGGATACTATGGTATTTGTTTCGTATGATGTATTCGAAAAGAGTTCTGGCTTCTAACTATTGTCAAATAATTGTAAAAAAAATTATCAGCATCTGAACTATGCAAGTGTGATCTGCTGATAGATAGGCGTTATTTCTAGGTACTTTCTGGGTAGTATACTATGGGATTTGTATTGTTCGATGTATTCGAAAAGAGTTCTGGCTTCTAACTGTTGTTAAATAATTGTAAAAAAAATTTATCACAACAATACAAATCCCATAGTATACTACCCAGAAAGTACCTAGAAATAACGCCTATCTATCAGCAGATCACACTTGCATAGTTCAGATGCTGATAATTTTTTTTTATAATTATTTGACAACAGTTAGAAGGCAGAACTCTTTTGGAATAGATCGAACAATACAAATTCCATAGTATCCTACCCAGTAAGTACCTAGAACTAACGCCTCTCCACCAGCAGATCACACTTGCACAGTTAAGATGCTGATAAATTTTTTTTACAATTATTTGACAACAGTTAGAAGGCAGAAGTCTTTTGGAATAGATCGAACAATACAAATTCCATAGTATCCTACCCAGTAAGTACCTAGAACTAACGCCTCTCCACCAGCAGATCACACTTGCACAGTTAAGATGCTGATACATTTTTTTTACAATTATTTGACAACAGTAAGAAGCCAGAACTCTTTTCGAATATATCATGCGAAACAAATACCGTAGTATCCTACGCAGAAAGTACCTAGAACTAACGCCTATCCATCAGCAGATCACACTTGCATAGTTAAGATGCTGATAAATTTTTTTTACAATTATTTGACAACAGTTAGAAGCCAGAACTCTTTTCGAATACATCGAACAATACAAATCCCATAGTATCCTACCCAGAAAGTACCTAGAAATAATGCCTATCTATCAGCAGATCACACTTGCATAGTTCAGATGCTGATAATTTTTTTTTACAATTATTTGACAACAGTTAGGAGCCAGAACTCTTTTCGAATACATCGAATAATACAAATTCCATAGTATCCTACCCAGAAAGTACCTAGAACTAACGCCTATCCATCAGCAGATCACACTTGCATAGTTAAGATGCTGATAAATTTTTTTTACAATTGTTTGACAACAGTTAGAAGCCAGAACTCTTTTCGAATACATCGAACAATACAAATCCCATCGTATACGACCCAGAAAGTACCTAGAACTAACGCCTATCCATCAGCAGATCACACTTGCATGGTTAAGATGCTGATAAAATTTGTTTACAATTATTTGACAACAGTAAGAAGCCAGAACTCTTTTCGAATATATCATGCGAAACAAATACCAGAGTATCCTACCCAGAAAGTCCCTAGAACCAACGCCTATCCATCAGCAGATCACACTTGCATAGTTCAGATGCTGATAATTTTTTTTTACAATTATTTGACAACAGTTAGAAGCCAGAACTCTTTTCGAATACATCATACGAAACAAATACCATAGTATCCTACCCAGAAAGTACCTAGAACTAACGCCTATCCATCAGCAGATCACACTTGCATAGTTAAGATGCTGATAAATTTTTTTTACAATTATTTGACAACAGTTAGAAGCCAGAACTCTTTTCGAATACATCGAACAATACAAATCCCATAGTATACTACCCAGAAAGTACCTAGAAATAACGCCTATCTATCAGCAGATCACACTTGCATAGTTCAGATGCTGATAATTTTTTTTTACAATTATTTGACAACAGTTAGGAGCCAGAACTCTTTTCGAATACATCGAACAATACAAATCCCATAGTATACTACCCAGAAAGTACCTAGAACTAACGCCTATCCATCAGCAGATCACACTTGCATGGTTAAGATGCTGATAAAATTTGTTTACAATTATTTGACAACAGTAAGAAGCCAGAACTCTTTTCGAATATATCATGCGAAACAAATACCAGAGTATCCTACCCAGAAAGTCCCTAGAAGCAACGCCTCTCCACCAGCAGATCACACTTGCATAGTTAAGATGCTGATACATTTTTTTTACAATTATTTGACAACAGTTAGAAGCCAGAACTCTTTTCGAATACATCGAACAATACAAATCCCATAGTATCCTACCCAGAAAGTACCTAGAACTAACGCCTATCCATCAGCAGATCACACTTGCATAGTTGAGATGCTGATAAATTTTTTTTACAATTGTTTCACAACAGTTAGAAGCCAGAACTCTTTTCGAATACATCGAACAATACAAATCCCACCGTATACTACCCAGAAAGTACCTAGAACTAACGCCTATCCATCAGCAGATCACACTTGCATGGTTAAGATGCTGATAAAATTTGTTTACAATTATTTGACAACAGTAAGAAGCCAGAACTCTTTTCGAATATATCATGCGAAACAAATACCAGAGTATCCTACCCAGAAAGTCCCTAGAACCAACGCCTATCCATCAGCAGATCACACTTGCATAATTGAGATGCTGATAATTTTATTTTAAAATTATTTGAAAACAGTTAGGAGCCAGAACTCTTTTCGAATACATCGAACAATACAAATTCCATAGTATCCTACCCAGAAAGTACCTAGAAATAACCCCTATCTATCAGCAGATCACACTTGCATAGTTCAGATGCTGATAATTTTTTTTTACAATTATTTGCTAACAGTTAGGAGCCAGAACTCTTTTCGAATACATCGAACAATACAAATTCCATAGTATCCTACCCAGAAAGTACCTAGAACTAACGCCTATCCATCAGCAGATCACACTTGCACAGTTAAGATGCTCATAAATTTTTTTTACAATTATTTGACAACAGTTAGAAGCCAGAACTCTTTTCGAATACATCATACGAAACAAATACCATCGTATCCTACGCAGAAAGTACCTAGAACTAACGCCTATCCACCAGCAGATCACACTTGCATAGTTAAGATGATGATACATTTTTTTTACAATTATTTGACAACAGTTAGAAGCCAGAACTCTTTTCGAATACATCGAACAATACAAATCCCATAGTATACTACCCAAAAAGTACCTCGAAATAACTCCTATCTATCAGCAGATCACACTTGCATAGTTCAGATGCTGATAATTTTTTTTTACAATTATTTGACAACAGTTAGGAGCCAGAACTCTTTTCGAATACATCGAACAATACAAATTCCATAGTATCCTACCCAGAAAGTACCTAGAAATAACGCCTATCCACCAGCAGATCACACTTGCATAGTTAAGATGCTGATAATTTTTTTTTACAATTATTTGACAACAGTTAGAAGCCAGAACTCTTTTCGAATACACCGAACAATACAAATCCCATAGTATACTACCCAGAAAGTACCTAGAAATAACGCCTATCTATCGGCAGATCACACTTGCATAGTTCAGATGCTGATAATTTTTTTTTACAATTATTTGACAACAGTTAGGAGCCAGAACTCTTTTCGAATATATCATGCGAAACAAATACCATAGTATCCTACCCAGAAAGTCCCTAGAACTAACGCCTATCCATCAGCAGATCACACTTGCATAGTTCAGATGCTGATAATTTTATTTAAAAATTATTTGACAACAGTTAGGAGCCAGAACTCTTTTCGAATACATCGAACAATACAAACTCCATAGTATCCTACCCGGAAAGTACCTAGAAATAACGCCTATCTAACAGCAGATCACACTTGCATAGTTCAGATGCTGATAATTTTTTTTTACAATTATTTGCTAACAGTTAGGAGCCAGAACTCTTTTCGAATACACCGAACAATACAAATTCCATAGTATCCTACCCAGATAGTACCTAGAACTAACGCCTATCCATCAGCAGATCACACTTGCATAGTTAAGATGCTGATACATTTTTTTTACAATTATTTGACAACAGTTAGAAGCCAGAACTCTTTTCGAATACATCATACGCAACAAATATCATAGTATCCTACCCAGAAAGTACCTAGAACCAACGCCTATCCATCAGCAGATCACACTTGCATAGTTAAGATGCTGATAAATTTTTTTTACAATTATTTGACAACAGTTAGAAGCCAGAACTCTTTTCGAATACACCGAACAATACAAATCCCATAGTATACTACCCAGAAAGTACCTAGAAATAACGCCTATCTATCAGCAGATCACACTTGCATAGTTCAGATGCTGATAATTTTTTTTTACAATTATTTGACAACAGTTAGGAGCCAGAACTCTTTTCGAATACATCGAACAATACAAATCCCATAGTATACTACCCAGAAAGTACCTAGAACTAACGCCTATCCATCAGCAGATCACACTTGCATGGTTAAGATGCTGATAAAATTTGTTTACAATTATTTGACAACAGTAAGAAGCCAGAACTCTTTTCGAATATATCATGCGAAACAAATACCAGAGTATCCTACCCAGAAAGTCCCTAGAAGCAACGCCTCTCCACCAGCAGATCACACTTGCATAGTTAAGATGCTGATACATTTTTTTTACAATTATTTGACAAGAGTTAGAAGCCAGAACTCTTTTCGAATACATCGAACAATACAAATCCCATAGTATCCTACCCAGAAAGTACCTAGAACTAACGCCTATCCATCAGCAGATCACACTTGCATAGTTGAGATGCTGATAAATTTTTTTTACAATTGTTTCACAACAGTTAGAAGCCAGAACTCTTTTCGAATACATCGAACAATACAAATCCCACCGTATACTACCCAGAAAGTACCTAGAACTAACGCCTATCCATCAGCAGATCACACTTGCATGGTTAAGATGCTGATAAAATTTGTTTACAATTATTTGACAACAGTAAGAAGCCAGAACTCTTTTCGAATATATCATGCGAAACAAATACCAGAGTATCCTACCCAGAAAGTCCCTAGAACCAACGCCTATCCATCAGCAGATCACACTTGCATAGTTGAGATGCTGATAATTTTATTTTAAAATTATTTGAAAACAGTTAGGAGCCAGAACTCTTTTCGAATACATCGAACAATACAAATTCCATAGTATCCTACCCAGAAAGTACCTAGAAATAACCCCTATCTATCAGCAGATCACACTTGCATAGTTCAGATGCTGATAATTTTTTTTTACAATTATTTGCTAACAGTTAGGAGCCAGAACTCTTTTCGAATACATCGAACAATACAAATTCCATAGTATCCTACCCAGAAAGTACCTAGAACTAACGCCTATCCATCAGCAGATCACACTTGCATAGTTAAGATGCTCATAAATTTTTTTTACAATTATTTGACAACAGTCAGAAGCCAGAACTCTTTTCGAATACATCATACGAAACAAATACCATCGTATCCTACGCAGAAAGTACCTAGAACTAACGCCTATCCACCAGCAGATCACACTTGCATAGTTAAGATGATGATACATTTTTTTTACAATTATTTGACAACAGTTAGAAGCCAGAACTCTTTTCGAATACATCGAACAATACAAATCCCATAGTATACTACCCAAAAAGTACCTCGAAATAACTCCTATCTATCAGCAGATCACACTTGCATAGTTCAGATGCTGATAATTTTTTTTTACAATTATTTGACAACAGTTAGGAGCCAGAACTCTTTTCGAATACATCGAACAATACAAATTCCATAGTATCCTACCCAGAAAGTACCTAGAAATAACGCCTATCCACCAGCAGATCACACTTGCATAGTTAAGATGCTGATAATTTTTTTTTACAATTATTTGACAACAGTTAGAAGCCAGAACTCTTTTCGAATACACCGAACAATACAAATCCCATAGTATACTACCCAGAAAGTACCTAGAAATAACGCCTATCTATCGGCAGATCACACTTGCATAGTTCAGATGCTGATAATTTTTTTTTACAATTATTTGACAACAGTTAGGAGCCAGAACTCTTTTCGAATATATCATGCGAAACAAATACCATAGTATCCTACCCAGAAAGTCCCTAGAACTAACGCCTATCCATCAGCAGATCACACTTGCATAGTTCAGATGCTGATAATTTTATTTAAAAATTATTTGACAACAGTTAGGAGCCAGAACTCTTTTCGAATACATCGAACAATACAAACTCCATAGTATCCTACCCGGAAAGTACCTAGAAATAACGCCTATCTAACAGCAGATCACACTTGCATAGTTCAGATGCTGATAATTTTTTTTTACAATTATTTGCTAACAGTTAGGAGCCAGAACTCTTTTCGAATATACCGAACAATACAAATTCCATAGTATCCTACCCAGATAGTACCTAGAACTAACGCCTATCCATCAGCAGATCACACTTGCATAGTTAAGATGCTGATACATTTTTTTTACAATTATTTGACAACAGTTAGAAGCCAGAACTCTTTTCGAATACATCATACGCAACAAATATCATAGTATCCTACCCAGAAAGTACCTAGAACCAACGCCTATCCATCAGCAGATCACACTTGCATAGTTAAGATGCTGATAAATTTTTTTTACAATTATTTGACAACAGTTAGAAGCCAGAACTCTTTTCGAATACACCGAACAATACAAATCCCATAGTACACTACCCAGAAAGTACCTAGAAATAACGCCTATCTATCAGCAGATCACACTTGCATAGTTCAGATGCTGATAATTTTTTTTTACAATTATTTGACAACAGTTAGGAGCCAGAACTCTTTTCGAATACATCGAACAATACAAATTCCATAGTATCCTACCCAGAAAGTACCTAGAACTAACGCCTATCCACCAGCAGATCACACTTGCATAGTTAAGATGCTGATAAATTTTTTTTACAATTATTTGACAACAGTTAGAAGCCAGAACTCTTTTCGAATACATCGAACAATACAAATCCCATAGTATACTACCCAGAATGTACCTATAAATAACGCCTATCTATCAGCAGATCACACTTGCATAGTTCAGATGCTGATAATTTTTTTTTACAATTATTTGACAACAGTTAGGAGCCAGAACTCTTTTCGAATACATCGAACAATACAAATTCCATAGTATCCTGCCCAGAAAGTACCTAGAACTAACGCCTATCCACCAGCAGATCACACTTGCATAGTTAAGATGCTGATAAATTTTTTTTACAATTATTTGACAACAGTTAGAAGCCAGAACTCTTTTCGAATACATCGAACAATACAAATCCCATAGTATACTACCCAGAAAGTACCTAGAAATAACGCCTATCTATCAGCAGATCACAGTTGCATAGTTCAGATGCTGATAATTTTTTTTTACAATTATTTGACAACAGTTAGGAGCCAGAACTCTTTTCGAATACATCGAACAATACAAATCCCATAGTATACTACCCAAAAAGTACCTAGAAATAACGCCTATCTATCAGCAGATCACACTTGCATAGTTCAGATGCTGATAATTTTTTTTTACAATTATTTGACAACAGTTAGGAGCCAGAACTCTTTTCGAATACATCGAACAATACAAATTCCATAGTATCCTACCCAGAAAGTACCTAGAACTAACGCCTATCCATCAGCAGATCACATTTGCATAGTTAAGATGCTGATAAATTTTTTTTACAATTATTTGACAACAGTTTGAAGCCAGAACTCTTTTCGAATACATTAGAGGAAACAAATACCATAGTATCCTACCCAGAAAGTACCTAGAACTAACGCCGATCCATCAGCAGATCCCACTTCCATAGTTAAGATGCTGATAAATTTTTTTTACAATTATTTGACAACAGTTAGAAGCCAGAACTCTTTTCGAATACATCGAACAATACAAATTCCATAGTATACTACCCAGAAAGTACCTAGAAATAACGCCTATCTATCAGCAGATCACACTTGCATAGTTCAGATGCTGATAATTTTATCTAAAAATTATTTGACAACAGTTAGGAGCCAGAACTCTTTTCGAATACATCGAACAATACAAATTCCATAGTATCCTACCCAGAAAGGACCTAGAAATAACGCCTATCTATCAGCAGATCACACTTGCATAGTTCAGATGCTGATAATTTTTTTTTTTTAATTATTTGACAACAGTTAGGAGCCAGAACTCTTTTCGAATACATCGAACAATACAAATTCCCTAGTATCCTACCCAGAAAGTACCTAGAAATAACGCCTATCTATCAGCAGATCACACTTGCATAGTTCAGATGCGGATAATTTTTTTTTACAATTATTTGACAACAGTTAGGAGCCAGAACTCTTTTCGAATACATCGAACAATACAAATTCCATAGTATCCTACCCAGAAAGTACCTAGAACTAACGCCTCTCCACCAGCAGATCACACTTGCACAGTTAAGATGCTGATAAATTTTTTTTACAATTATTTGACAACAGTTAGAAGCCAGAACTCTTTTCGAATACATCGAACAATACAAATCCCATAGTATACTACCCAGAAAGTACCTAGAAATAACGCCTATCTATCAGCAGATCACACTTGCATAGTTCAGATGCTGATAATTTTTTTTTACAATTATTTGACAACAGTTAGGAGCCAGAACTCTTTTCGAATACATCGAACAATACAAATCCCATAGTATACTACCCAGAAAGTACCTACAACTAACGCCTATCCATCAGCAGATCACACTTGCATAGTTAAGATGCTGATAAAATTTGTCTACAATTATTTGACAACAGTAAGAAGCCAGAATTCTTTTCGAATATATCATGCGAAACAAATACCATAGTATCCTACCCAGAAAGTCCCTAGAACTAACGCCTATCCATCAGCAGATCACACTTGCATAGTTCAGATGCTGATAATTTTATTTTAAAATTATTTGACAACAGTTAGGAGCCAGAACTCTTTTCGAATACATCGAACAATACAAATCCCATAGTATACTACCCAGAAAGTACCTACAACTAACGCCTATCCATCAGCAGATCACACTTGCATAGTTAAGATGCTGATAAAATTTGTCTACAATTATTTGACAACAGTAAGAAGCCAGAATTCTTTTCGAATATATCATGCGAAACAAATACCATAGTATCCTACCCAGAAAGTCCCTAGAACTAACGCCTATCCATCAGCAGATCACACTTGCATAGTTCAGATGCTGATAATTTTATTTTAAAATTATTTGACAACAGTTAGGAGCCAGAACTCTTTTCGAATACATCGAACAATACAAATCCCATAGTATACTACCCAGAAAGTACCTACAACTAACGCCTATCCATCAGCAGATCACACTTGCATAGTTAAGATGCTGATAAAATTTGTTTATAATTATTTGACAACAGTAAGAAGCCAGAATTCTTTTCGAATATATCATGCGAAACAAATACCATAGTATCCTACCCAGAAAGTCCCTAGAACTAACGCCTATCCATCAGCAGATCACACTTGCATAGTTCAGATGCTGATAAGTTTATTTTAAAATGATTTGACAACAGTTAGGAGCCAGAACTCTTTTCGAATACATCGAACAATACAAATTCCATAGTATCCTACCCAGAAAGTACCTAAAAAATAACGCCTATCTATCAGCAGATCACACTTGCATAGTTCAGATGCTGATAATTTTTTTTTACAATTATTTGCTAACAGTTAGGAGCCAGAACTCTTTTCGAATACATCGAACAATACAAATTCTATAGTATCCTACCCAGAAAGTACCTAGAACTAACGCCTATCCATCAGCAGATCACACTTGCATAGTTAAGATGCTGATAATTTTTTTTTACAATTATTTGACAACAGTTAGAAGCCAGAACTCTTTTCGAATACATCGAACAATACAAATCCCATAGTATACTACCCAGAAAGTACCTAGAAATAACGCCTATCTATCAGCAGATCACACTTGCATAGTTCAGATGCTGATAATTTTTTTTTACAATTATTTGACAACAGTTAGGAGCCAGAACTCTTTTCGAATACATCGAACAATACAAATTCCATAGTATCCTACCCAGAAAGTACCTAGAACTAACGCCTATCCACCAGCAGATCACACTTGCATAGTTAAGATGCTGATAAATTTTTTTTACAATTATTTGACAACAGTTAGAAGCCAGAACTCTTTTCGAATACATCGAACAATACAAATCCCATAGTATACTACCCAGAAAGTACCTAGAAATAACGCCTATCTATCAGCAGATCACACTTGCACAGTTCAGATGGTGATAATTTTTTTTTACAATTATTTGACAACAGTTAGGAGCCAGAACTCTTTTCGAATACATCGAACAATACAAATCCCATAGTATACTACCCAGAAAGTACCTACAACTAACGCCTATCCATCAGCAGATCACACTTGCATAGTTAAGATGCTGATAAAATTTGTTTACAATTATTTGACAACAGTAAGAAGCCAGAATTCTTTTCGAATATATCATGCGAAACAAATACCATAGTATCCTACCCAGAAAGTCCCTAGAACTAACGCCTATCCATCAGCAGATCACACTTGCATAGTTCAGATGCTGATAATTTTATTTTAAAATTATTTGACAACAGTTAGGAGCCAGAACTCTTTTCGAATACATCGAACAATACAAATTCCATAGTATCCTACCCAGAAAGTACCTAAAAAATAACGCCTATCTATCAGCAGATCACACTTGCATAGTTCAGATGCTGATAATTTTTTTTTACAATTATTTGCTAACAGTTAGGAGCCAGAACTCTTTTCGAATACATCAAACAATACAAATTCTATAGTATCCTACCCAGAAAGTACCTAGAACTAACGCCTATCCATCAGCAGATCACACTTGCATAGTTAAGATGCTGATAAATTTTTTTTACAATTATTTGACAACAGTTAGAAGCCAGAACTCTTTTCGAATACACCGAACAATACAAATCCCATAGTATACTACCCAGAAAGTACCTAGAAATAACGCCTATCTATCGGCAGATCACACTTGCATAGTTAAGATGCTGATAAATTTTTTTTACAATTATTTGACAACAGTTAGAAGCCAGAACTCTTTTCGAATACATCGAACAATACAAATCCCATAGTATACTACCCAGAAAGTACCTAGAAATAACGCCTATCTATCAGCAGATCACACTTGCATAGTTCAGATGCTGATAATTTTTTTTTACAATTATTTGACAACAGTTAGGAGCCAGAACTCTTTTCGAATACATCGAACAATACAAATTCCATAGTATCCTACCCAGAAAGTACCTAGAACTAACGCCTATCCACCAGCAGATCACACTTGCATAGTTAAGATGCTGATACATTTTTTTTACAATTATTTGACAACAGTTAGAAGCCAGAACTCGTTTCGAATACATCGAACAATACAAATCCCATAGTATACTACCCAGAAAGTACCTAGAAATAACGCCTATCTATCAGCAGATCACACTTGCACAGTTCAGATGGTGATAATTTTTTTTTACAATTATTTGACAACAGTTAGGAGCCAGAACTCTTTTCGAATACATCGAACAATACAAATCCCATAGTATACTACCCAGAAAGTACCTACAACTAACGCCTATCCATCAGCAGATCACACTTGCATAGTTAAGATGCTGATAAAATTTGTTTACAATTATTTGACAACAGTAAGAAGCCAGAATTCTTTTCGAATATATCATGCGAAACAAATACCATAGTATCCTACCCAGAAAGTCCCTAGAACTAACGCCTATCCATCAGCAGATCACACTTGCATAGTTCAGATGCTGATAATTTTATTTTAAAATTATTTGACAACAGTTAGGAGCCAGAACTCTTTTCGAATACATCGAACAATACAAATTCCATAGTATCCTACCCAGAAAGTACCTAAAAAATAACGCCTATCTATCAGCAAATCACACTTGCATAGTTCAGATGCTGATAATTTTTTTTTACAATTATTTGCTAACAGTTAGGAGCCAGAACTCTTTTCGAATACATCAAACAATACAAATTCTATAGTATCCTACCCAGAAAGTACCTAGAACTAACGCCTATCCATCAGCAGATCACACTTGCATAGTTAAGATGCTGATAAATTTTTTTTACAATTATTTGACAACAGTTAGAAGCCAGAACTCTTTTCGAATACACCGAACAATACAAATCCCATAGTATCCTACCCAGAAAGTACCTAAAAAATAACGCCTATCTATCAGCAGATCACACTTGCATAGTTCAGATGCTGATAATTTTTTTTTACAATTATTTGCTAACAGTTAGGAGCCAGAACTCTTTTCGAATACATCAAACAATACAAATTCTATAGTATCCTACCCAGAAAGTACCTAGAACTAACGCCTATCCATCAGCAGATCACACTTGCATAGTTAAGATGCTGATAAATTTTTTTTACAATTATTTGACAGCAGTTAGAAGCCAGAACTCTTTTCGAATACACCGAACAATACAAATCCCATAGTATACTACCCAGAAAGTACCTAGAAATAACGCCTATCTATCGGCAGATCACACTTGCATAGTTCAGATGCTGATAAATTTTTTTTACAATTATTTGACAACAGTTAGAAGCCAGAACTCTTTTCGAATACATCGAACAATACAAATCCCATAGTATACTACCCAGAAAGTACCTAGAAATAACGCCTATCTATCAGCAGATCACACTTGCATAGATCAGATGCTGATAATTTTTTTTTACAATTATTTGACAACAGTTAGGAGCCAGAACTCTTTTCGAATACATCGAACAATACAAATTCCATAGTATCCTACCCAGAAAGTACCTAGAACTAACGCCTATCCACCAGCAGATCACACTTGCATAGTTAAGATGCTGATAAATTTTTTTTACAATTATTTGACAACAGTTAGAAGCCAGAACTCTTTTCGAATACATCGAACAATACAAATCCCATAGTATACTACCCAGAAAGTACCTAGAAATAACGCCTATCTATCAGCAGATCACACTTGCACAGTTCAGATGCTGATAATTTTTTTTTACAATTATTTGACAACAGTTAGGAGCCAGAACTCTTTTCGAATACATCGAACAATACAAATCCCATAGTATACTACCCAGAAAGTACCTACAACTAACGCCTATCCATCAGCAGATCACACTTGCATAGTTAAGATGCTGATAAAATTTGTTTACAATTATTTGACAACAGTAAGAAGCCAGAATTCTTTTCGAATATATCATGCGAAACAAATACCATAGTATCCTACCCAGAAAGTCCCTAGAACTAACGCCTATCCATCAGCAGATCACACTTGCATAGTTCAGATGCTGATAATTTTATTTTAAAATTATTTGACAACAGTTAGGAGCCAGAACTCTTTTCGAATACATCGAACAATACAAATTCCATAGTATCCTACCCAGAAAGTACCTAAAAAATAACGCCTATCTATCAGCAGATCACACTTGCATAGTTCAGATGCTGATAATTTTTTTTTACAATTATTTGCTAACAGTTAGGAGCCAGAACTCTTTTCGAATACATCAAACAATACAAATTCTATAGTATCCTACCCAGAAAGTACCTAGAACTAACGCCTATCCATCAGCAGATCACACTTGCATAGTTAAGATGCTGATAAATTTTTTTTACAATTATTTGACAACAGTTAGAAGCCAGAACTCTTTTCGAATACACCGAACAATACAAATCCCATAGTATACTACCCAGAAAGTACCTAGAAATAACGCCTATCTATCGGCAGATCACACTTGCATAGTTCAGATGCTGATAAGTTTTTTTTACAATTATTTGACAACAGTTAGAAGCCAGAACTCTTTTCGAATACATCGAACAATACAAATCCCATAGTATACTACCCAGAAAGTACCTAGAAATAACGCCTATCTATCAGCAGATCACACTTGCATAGTTCAGATGCTGATAATTTTTTTTTACAATTATTTGACAACAGTTAGGAGCCAGAACTCTTTTCGAATACATCGAACAATACGAATTCCATAGTATCCTACCCAGAAAGTACCTAGAACTAACGCCTATCCACCAGCAGATCACACTTGCATAGTTAAGATGCTGATAAATTTTTTTTACAATTATTTGATAACAGTTAGAAGCCAGAACTCTTTTCGAATACATCGAACAATACAAATCCCATAGTATACTACCCAGAAAGTACCTAGAAATAACGCCTATCTATCAGCAGATCACACTTGCATAGTTCAGATGCTGATAATTTTTTTTTACAATTATTTGACAACAGTTAGGAGCCAGAACTCTTTTCGAATACATCGTACCATACAAATTCCATAGTATCCTACCCAGAAAGTACCTAGAACTAACGCCTATCCATCAGCAGATCACACTTGCATAGTTAAGATGCTGATAAATTTTTTTTACAATTATTTGACAACAGTTAGAAGCCAGAACTCTTTTCGAATACATCATACGAAACAAATACCATAGTATCCTACCCAGAAAGTACCTAGAACTAACGCCTATCCATCAGCAGATCACACTTGCACAGTTAAGATGCTGATAAATTTTTTTTACAATTATTTGACAACAGTTAGAAGCCAGAACTCTTTTCGGATACATCGAACAATACAAATCCCATAGTATACTACCCAGAAAGTACCTAGAAATAACGCCTATCTATCAGCAGATCACACTTGCATAGTTCAGATGCTGATAATTTTTTTTTACAATTATTTGACAACAGTTAGGAGCCAGAACTCTTTTCGAGTACATCGAACAATACAAATTCCATAGTATCCCACCCAGAAAGTACCTAGAACTAACGCCTATCCACCAGCAGATCACACTTGCATAGTTAAGATGCTGATAAATTTTTTTTACAATTATTTGATAACAGTTAGAAGCCAGAACTCTTTTCGAATACATCGAACAATACAAATCCCATAGTATACTACCCAGAAAGTACCTAGAAATAACGCCTATCTATCAGCAGATCACACTTGCATAGTTCAGATGCTGATAATTTTTTTTTACAATTATTTGACAACAGTTAGGAGCCAGAACTCTTTTCGAATACATCGTACAATACAAATTCCATAGTATCCTACCCAGAAAGTACCTAGAACTAACGCCTATCCATCAGCAGATCACACTTGCATAGTTAAGATGCTGATAAATTTTTTTTACAATTATTTGACAACAGTTAGAAGCCAGAACTCTTTTCGAATACATCATACGAAACAAATACCATAGTATCCTACCCAGAAAGTACCTAGAACTAACGCCTATCCATCAGCAGATCACACTTGCTCAGTTAAGATGCTGATAAATTTTTTTTACAATTATTTGACAACAGTTAGAAGCCCGAACTCTTTTTGAATACATCGAACAATACAAATCCCATAGTATACTACCCAGAAAGTACCTAGAAATAACGCCTATCTATCAGCAGATCACACTTGCATAGTTCAGATGCTGATAATGTCGTTGAGAGTGGATCGACGGAAAAGCGAAAGAATGCGCACACGTAAGGGAAGATGAGACAAACGACAAGTATAATCGAGGAGAAATAAGAAACGCAAGAATGCCAATGAGTGACAGTAAGATAATAACGAAGGACGAAAGAGCGACGAATAACAGGCGACGACACCCGAAAAGACAATTCACGCTCATTCGCTTGTGTTCCTCGCGGCTTGACGCTCTGAACTTGCGCACCCAAGATGACGGAAAGCGTTAGCAGACGATACACGAAACGTCACATCACCAGAAAAAGCGAGACAGATGCCGATCTGCCTTGCTTGTCGTCTGCTACGTGCCCCGCGCTCGGCTCCGAGGACTGAGTGGCGGCGTCGATCATGGCGGACTGTAGTCCTATGACAATGCATCGAACGCCCAAATTCTAATGCTTCCCATTCAAAATCTATTCGACGGAAACAAAAAAGCCTTGACAATTACACTCCGGGCACCCCCCTGAACCCGCCAATTCAGAGTGCGTCACCTATTATGAATCACCCTGTATACATGAGTTTAAACATAATCGAATGCGGACATCAAAGTGTTGTTCCTTGCCAGAGATGAAAGCTGAGCAATTTCTGGAGACTGAACTCGAACAACAGAAACTGGTATTGGGTAATATATGACGTTTCGTACAGTGGGTAACTCGTGACGATCCAAATGCACAATTGCATTAAAAGTTCACTAATTGATCTCTTTCGACAATCGCTCTATTTTTTGCGTATCAGCCTCGTTACAAGTATTGGGTGGCGGGGGGGGGGGGGGGGGGGGGGGGCGTTGCGTTCATTTTAAAGGTTTTTTTTTGTAAAAATACGACTTTATTGTGAAAAAATTGTTACAAAGTGATCATTCAAAATAATGGCCATCGCTAGCCACTACTTTGTCCCATCTTTCTAGTCATATGTCGAATCTATGTTGAAAGAACGACACATATTTGGAGGTTATCCACCAATCGACGTTTTTTGGTATCCTAATGAGAATGGTAGCGCTGCTCAGAGAAGCCATGAATCATCGATCGAAATAAGTGGTAATCGGAAGGAGCAATATCTGACGAATACGACGGGTGTGGTAGAACATCCCAGTTAAGTGCTTCTAATATTTCCTTGACCGGTTTCGCAACATGAGGCCGAGGGTTGTCGTGCTGGTAAATGACTTTGTTGTGCCTTTTCGCATAAACCGACCGCTTTTGCTTCAAGGCTCGGCTCAATCGCATTAACTGTTGTAGGTAACATTTGATGTTGATCAACATTTGATGATTCTGCAAGTTTGTTTGGGTTGCGTTTGACTCGGGTCTTCGTCGAGTAAAGCTTCCATTCTCTCATCTTCAAACTTTTGCGGCTGGCCTGGGAGTTCCTTATCTTACGTGTCAAAATCATCTTTTTTATAGCATCGAAATCAGTACTCGCATGTTGAAATCCATGGAGCGCAATCACCATAAGCTTCCGCCAGCATTCGTTGCCTTTCAGCTGCATTTTTCTTCAAATGGAAGCAAAAAAGTAAAGCTTCCCGCAAATTACGTTTTGTTGGCACAAAGTGAGACATATTCAACGCTCAAAAAAAAAATGTCTTTTTCACTTTGGCGAAATTACACATACGGAAAACTAAAGCCACGTGATGATGCTTTGATATAAAATTAGTAACAATGTGACCCGATGCGATATAGTAGGGCAGGGAGGGGTATGTTGAGCAGTCGGATAAGTTGGGCAATCGAAATATCTGAAAAAACTAAGCACCACACGCGGGTGCATCAAATGGTGGAAAGAGAGGTGGGGGGAAGGGGAAAACATCACGCCATCGACCGTTGCCATGCGGCGCATAAGACGGTAACACGGAATGTTTCATTATTTTTGCACCCAAAGGTAAAAAAAAAACGTGATTGAAAGAGTTTCTTCTGCCATTGTATGAGAAAAAATATATCACAGGTCATTGCAATAAATGTTAATGTTTAAAATCTCATAAATTAACAAGCAACTGTTGGTTTATTACTGCATTGTACCAAATCATGTTGCATACATTTGATTTTTTTAGGCAATTCTTACTTTGCTCAACTTACCTCACACCCGTGCTCGACTTACCCCACTATTGGGGCAGGTTGAGCAAATATGGCCTTAGTCATTTGAGAGCGATTATCTGTGAAACAATAAGGATAACAGGAATTTCGTCTACAGACTTTTTTCCCAGATAAATTTCCTATTTACCAAAGTAGATTTTATTTTTATACGTCAGACTGTTAAGGGATTACAGAGCGATAATTCCAAACTTGCTCAACATGCCCCTTCCTACCCTACTAGTTGCGCCATCTCTCGAAAATCTTTTACAATTAATGCACACACCTAATTGTTATACGTATCATCATACATCGCCATGAGTTGTCAGTTGTATTGGGCTCTCTTGTAAAAAGCGTCACGGGGCGGCCGAACCTTTCCTTGTATTGCAAAACGACGTAATTAAGTAGTCGATTTGGCTGTAGTTGAGACGCGAAGTAAGGAGAGCGCGAGGGTTGTGTGCGATGCTCCACTGATGTCCCGAACTCATCGTCCGAGTCCTAATTGAATTTGTCTTTTGGTATGAGGCGTGAGAAGGGGAAAGGTCGCACACGGGACACCACACACCGTGTTGCGGTAATGGTGGCAGTTGTAGACGAAGAGCGTTCGCTAGTGCGGTTTGCCAAGGGTACGCCAAGGGCCTTCGCTTATTATAATGGGCACAAGATTTGCATAATGGATACGCATGGGTACCGGGAGAGAGAGAGAGAGAGAGAGAGGGGGACAGAGATATAGAAAATTAGGAGAGAAGGGAGGATAGAGCAAGAGCCATAAGCCAACGAGCATATAGAACACATACTGCAAGGTTTGCCGGCTCTTGAGAGTTAGTTCTCTCCCGGACTTGGACCAAGGGGGGAGGAGTAGAAACGTCTTAGTTGTTACTTGTTACCACAGCGTGTACGCGCGTCGTCCTTCGCCAAAGTTACTATCCCATTGTGCTCTCGTACCTAGCCACCATGCTTGCTCCTCGAGATCCGGCTTCAAACCAACCTCTCATTCTCCTTCGCAACTCAGTGCTCTGCCTCTCCCAATGTCTTTCCCGCCCCCCGCCCTCTCTTTCACTCTGTCTGTTTCCTTTTCCTTTACCGTGTGCCCGCGGGAGTTGTAAATCCACGGCAAAAAGAGTACTGATTAACTCACTTTCATACAGTCACGAGAGTTAGCCGAGAGCCGGAACTCCTTCGTCCGACCATTCTGCCTCTCTAAATAACACAATATATACATCCTCACCTGTAAAAGCAGGATTTCTTTTCATGAAAGCTTTGTTATTTTCCTAAGTTGACTTCATCACAATTTTCGGTTTTTTCAGAACAACTTGAAGTTCGACCTATTTGATGGTGCATGTCGATCAGGGAGAGACAGCTGGTCTGGACTGTTTGAAAAAAAAGTGAATCTTTAGTTTTTGATGACCGCTCTGGTTTTTACAATATGACCCGATTCAAGAGAGTACTAGTTACGCCGTCTCTTGAAAATCCCTTAAAATTAATGCACACATCTAATAGTTTTTACTTTTTAGACCGATTTATTTCTTGATGAAGGCTTCAGTCACAATTCCACTAAGCTTTTCAGGTTTTTTCTACATTCGCGGAACCGTTTCGATCTTTGCTTGCATATTTATAATCCGTCATTTTTCAGTTTAATTATACATATATTTTTGTCCAATAGTAAAACGGTTCTTAAATATTCTTACAGTGTATTTTTAAATTCAATCCACTTCAGACAAGTCAATTGGGCGACTTCATCGAAGTTGCTTGAAAATTGTCGTGAGAAGAGCAGACGCCCTGGTATTTACGCTGGTATCTTCAGGCTTGTCGCTGCCCCAATATATATATTACCTGGAGTGGCAGACAAACGTTGGCAATTAATTGTGACGGCGAAGTTGAAGACGAACCGTTAGATACATCGGTTTTCTCGAGTCCTCGCGGACTTTTTGTATCGAGAAAACGAGAACGATGGCAGCGTTCAGCTTGAGCAATGGCTGTTATTCTAAGGCCACTACGACCCCCTCTGTGAAGCTTTTCCCGTCCCCCCTTTCAGCAATACGTGACATTCGCCCGTATATGGGTCTTTCGCGAAATTGGCACTAATTCGTTTTCCTGTCGGATCTCGTCGAGAGGGCCGCAACAGTGGTCAAGCGAGAGAGGAATGAAACAGCTTGAGAAACGTCGGGCGTTTATCTACTTGTTTTCGGCTTTCATTCTCATTGTACCCGTCGCTTTTCCATTTCAAGGATCACGCATGAGATGCGTCCAACAAAAGACGTTTTTTTTTTCTTTCTTCGAGGAACAAACTTGTTCGCCTTCACGATGGAACTTCGAGGCAAACGAGAACAATGTCGCACATTCTCAATTTCGACTGATCTAGGAATCCTGCCGAGGAATCCTAGATAGGGTACGCCGACCAGTGAATGAACAGGGACCAGTGAATGGACTAAAGCTGATTAGTATTCAAAATTAATAAAGAATTTGAATTTTATTCTAGCCTCTTTCTAGCGAATGAGCATATAGGCTGCGTTTTGATAATTCTCAAAACAGAGAAAAAAATTTAGCTCGTCTGCTGAAAATTGAAAAATTGATTACTGTTAAAAATTGACAATGTACATTTCATCAAATATTGTCATAAAATCATTTCATTCGTTTTTTTTATTACAACAAAATTCAATTTCCTGTTTCTTTGTCGAAAAAAACTTTGGTAGTTTTTTTGAGAATGTGTCGTTACGATGCAAAAGAACTTTGTCTATTTTCTACGAAATCGTAATAATAAATACAATACTCATATATATAAGAATATTATAATTTTTGTGCAACACAGTCAGGTCCAAATCTAGCACTTAATAAAAATAAATGAGGGCTCGTTATCCTTTACAGCGTTCATCTACACTGCACGTGAATACTACTTATTAATAAATAAGTGGTAAAATGATTACTCATTTTACCACTTATTTATTAATTCCTCCAATATTATTTGTTCCAATTACTTCAAATATTTTTTCCTACTATTAGAATAATATCTTTGGCTACCTATAGGAATAAAAAAGATTGTTTTGATAATATTTTTATTTTACAGTTGATCTGAATCCTACATTGTCATTACTCGTCCATTCATTGATCGGTTTACTCTATATCGATGGAAGTACAAATATGTTCCTTAAGGCCTTAGACCACTATATAGGCAAAAAAGGGCATATTTTGTGATTTTTTTTTCAGCGTAACTATAAAATAAATCGGAATTACAAAATAGGGTTTTTATTATACACGTAATTGACTATACAAAATTATTTTTTACAACGATACATGTCAACATGGCGACTGTGCAGCATTTTTCCGATGACGCCTTTATTTCTGGGAGGTCAACGGCCGGACCAACAGCTCCTATAATTTTTGAGTTTTGATGAGACACTAAAGTTTTTATAGCTATAGAAGTACGTAGGATTTTTTTAATATATTGTTTTTTGTCAAAATGGCGCATTTCTAAAACAAAAAATATTAAATGCCATGAGAAAATCGTCAGAAAATTGTTTATAAAAAAGGAACTATACAATATAATTTAAAAAATCCTACGTAGTGCCTCAAAAAATGTAATTCTAAATATACAGTTGAAATCTCAAGTGAATCGGTTGAAATTCGTTTGAGTTATGAGTCCGGCCGACTTGAAAAATGTAGTTTTGAGATAAGCGCGTTTGAAATTAGTAGAAAGTCATGACATGAATCGTGAGGGGTTACGCTAGAATTCGGAAATCGAGTACTTAGAGATTTTTCACACCCATAATCTTTTGGAATATATTTTCATAGGTACTAAGGTAAATTTTTAACAAAAAAAAATCGATTTTTTGAAAATCCTAGAGTGGCCTAAGGCCTTAAAATGCTTGTACTTCCATCCATACGTCATCCTTCCAGACTCTTATTCCACAATTTTCCATTTCGAATGATCGGATCATGGAAGAAAAAAAATGACATTGGCCACCTCATCCCTCACTTTAAGTTACCTCGGTCTAAATTCTTGCAGTGAGAATGGAAATGGAAACATACAGTGAGCATTAACAGGGCCAATATTATTTTCAAATTTTTCGAACAAAGGTACAGCCTCGCCAACTCTTAACCTTTGTTCGATTTATACGTTGCAATGGAATGTAACGATTATTGTTAACTTAAGTTAGCTGTGTACCGTTTTTTCCAATACCATTTCCATGCGAAAGGCTCTTTGGTAAAGGGCGCGTATGAAGCTCAGACGAAACGGAGAATATATAAAGCGTGTACAATAGCCCCGCGGGTTACCGCGACTTTGCGCTCCTACATACACCGATCGCAAGGCTAACTGTCGTGGCCCTAGATTTCCCAACCCCTGACAAAATTCAATGTAA
Organism: Ophion ventricosus; assembly: GCA_963932345.1. Classification (NCBI taxonomy): domain Eukaryota; kingdom Metazoa; phylum Arthropoda; class Insecta; order Hymenoptera; family Ichneumonidae; genus Ophion; species Ophion ventricosus. Next base: position 19,706,960 of record OZ010713.1, read on the forward strand.
CCCGCGGCGCATTGTGAGTTTCTACCGGTGCCATAGCATCACCCAGTTACAACCGTACTTTTATACATGTATATTTCAGTGTATGTGAGGACGTACAACCAGCGAACCTTTCACCTGTAAGATAGTGGTGTGCGTAACAGTGTGAGAGTTACAGCCACATCTACGGCTTCCAGACTTGATCTATATTCTGCGTCGTTGTACGCTAGCTTAACCACCCACCGACATCTAAACAAGCACACAGCGCATCCTCAGATCTGTGACCCTCCACGAGAGCATCGGGATGGAACGGGATCGATTACTTGACCCGCCGCCACGATTCCCACATCCTTTATCATGAACAACTGTGACGGACCCGTCCCACGTAAATTAAGACAGAAGAGCTTTGACTAATCTGTATAGGTATATATTATTATATATATAGTCGAACCTCGATATAGCGAACCTCGATATAAGGAAATCCGAATGAGGAAATAACGAAGATTTGTCCATTCCCTTCCGATAGACACCCGAAACCTTGATACAACGAAGAAAAACCATAGATATAACGAATTTATTTTCAGGGCTCTTAACCTCTATACAAGGAATTTTTGTGAACAAAACCTCGGTATAACGAATCGTTCGCTAAATGAACTCCCTTCCTTTCGGTCCCTTCTACCCTTCTCTGCTTCCACGGAGCCTGTCTAGATTCGCAAACTTTTAAATTCGAACAAAATATTTATTTAATTTAAAATTAAGGCGCTTTTAAAAATAATATGTTATTTGCTCTAAATTAAAAAAATGCTCTAATTTAAACATTTCTTTCTATAAAAAATATTCCTATATTTATATTACTAATATATATATATTTTTTTTGAAGAAAAAAAGGTTTAAATTAGAGAAATTTTTATTTGTCCTTTTTATTAAAATCTCAATATAACGAATTTTTTGGAAAATGACCTCGATATAACGAAACCTCAGTATGACGAAAACTCGATATAACGAACTTTTCTGCACTTCCCTAGAGATTCGTTATATCGAGGTTCGAGTGTATAAACTGCATAAGTATATGTACGTATACGCGGACACTTATGGATACCAGGTGTAAAAACAACGAGTAAATGATAGCTTGAACAAATGACAAAGGAAAAGAGTTTCGAAGGAATGCAACTGATATTATAGAAAATACACTTTGTCCAACATCAGCTGCAGTTGAATACGTTAAGGCGTTACGTTACCTTGGCGTTTGGAAAAATAGGTATAACATTCAAAAAAAGTTTTTGACGCGATAATTAAATACATAAATGCATTTTTATTTTTCACAAATATATTATAGTTTTATGAAAAAAGTTAAAAAAAACGAATAAGGAAATTAAAAATTGACGGCGATATAAGTCGTCTAGTAGGACCCTCTTTCAAAAATCAGGCATCGTCTGATAAATTTAAAAAATATCTTGTAAAGAAAGGTAATATCTAAAGTGTAGCATAGGAAATAAATTAAATTTTTATTTGTAGAAATGACAGCTGATTAAAAAAAACCCTCTGATTTTTACCAAAATGTTGAGTTGAAATTAAAAATTATCCCGAACAAATTTTCAGTAAGTAGAATTGTTTCAGAAGGCTTGAATCGAATTGTTCAGATGTGAGTCGTTAGAAAAGTGGTTTTATTTGAAGGGCATACGTGATTTCTGGTACAGGTTTGTTTGAGTCTTAAAAGTGAATGAATATCGAATACCCGAGAAGTAATCGTTTTTGCTTCAAACTGCGTAATTTTATCTGCATTTTATAAAGAGCACGCTGCATCGTTGATGCTGATCCCTCAAGATGAGTTTTCCCCACACTGCATAATGTAAAATATCATACCTTACAACATCTCTTTCCGTGGCAGAAGGTATGCCGGGAGAGCAGGAGGATGATCTGAGACGCTCGAACAAGAAGAGAGCGGTCTCTTCTCGAATGCATACGCGAGCCTATATATATACATATAAATACAAGGTATCTACCACCGGATCTATCCCATCCCTCCGGATATAGGTAATGCAAAGTATTGTATTTTGCGATTGCATTTTCAAAGACGTCAAGCCGACCCTTTGAATACAAAGTAGATGGCTCGATGGAACGCGTGGTGTTTCCCATGGATGTGCACGATCATCATAGCTATGAGACCCAACCTTTATCTATCGGCGTTTACATGTACTCGATTCTGTGCAATCGAAATATTGCCAATATCGAATTATATTCTCTGGTCGATCTTCTGTCCGCATTCAAAATACGATTGCAGTTGTATGCAATTTGCGTTCAATATGAGCTATATGATCTACGAGTCCTTTTGTTATTGCGGCCTTCCAACATGTTAGAAGATTTTTTAATCATCCACTGCCTATTCGAAATAAAATAATATTTTTATTTTCCTCGCATCCTTTTTGTTGATCATCATGAGACGTCAAGTTCATCTTGATGATGGCCATCGTTCCCATTCTTGAAGTGAATCGAATGTCATCGATCACTCTATCCTCTTTCCCGTTGTCATTCGATAACTATGAGAAATCTGCGCTCTTCATATGAAAATGCGGCCAGAACGAAGCTGGCAACCATTATGGTGCTAAATTACCACATTATAAAACAACCACTCATTCGATGGCGAAACCAGCGATCTTGTTATCACGTCGTCTCTATTTTTCCTATCCTCATTTGCCGTGACTGAAAAAAAATATATATATAAAATTAATGCTCTGAAACTTCTCTATGTATAGTCAACTTTTTCAAATCTTTTCTGCTAACTTTACCCTACCTATATGTATGTATACATTGAAGTACACGAGCCGCATGATGATAAATTAATCGTCGATTTTTCGACAATTACAATTTGGTATGCTTCCAAATCGTTGAGGAAACCCTTTTTGCGGCGCTGAATTTTAGCCGTGTGCATTTTTCATCCGCTTTCAGAGAGTTCTCTCCTCCCGCCCCTCCCCATCCTCTGACTCTTACCCTCAGTCTCACTATATATGTTCTCTAGGCTCTGCTCTACCGCTGTACCCCGCAAGCTCTCAAAAAGAGGATATCCATCTTCCCTAGAGGCTATCCTCCCTCTGGCTCCACTCATTCCAGTTGCCTCATTCCCATTCTCTATCTCCCTCACAGCTTTCCTTCTTTTCTCTTCATTCTCCACCCCCAACTGCCCTTGGTCGAACCCTCTTTGCCCACGACCTCTGTCTTTCTCCATATCTGACTTTCTCTCTCTCTCTCTCTCTCTCTCTCCCTCTCTCTCTCTCTCTCTCTCTCTCTCTCTCTCTTACTCACTCTCTTACTCACTCTCTCACTCTCTCTGATTCTCCAGCCCTCCACGACACGACTGGCTCGCTTCCAAAAATATTATAAAATTCCCAATTACGGGGCATGGATTGGCGAGGTAAATTGCCCCCGCAACGGCTGCTGCGCAGCAGCCAGCGAAATCTACCCCTTTCCATCCTCGTACCCTTGGTCCTCCTCCTCCTCTCGATGTTTCTACTACCTGGGGTGGCAACCCTTCCATCAGTCGTATAGGATTTTCCGCTGCATTCCCTTCACCATCGGCTTTTCTCGTTTCCTCCTTTAGGCATTACAGGACTCCACGAGATATCTCTCTCGCTGTATCTACCCTTCTCTTTCTCTCTCTCTACTTCGGCTATCCGTAATCCATTACTCCGTGAGGAGATTGGGTAATTGCAGGTAAGGGTCCCTCTCAATGCAGAGACGTGAGCGTTCCAAGGGTCTCTCTCTCTCTCTCTCTCTCTCTTTCCCGTGCATGCCAACCCTGTCCTCCGCGTCGTTTTCTCCTCTTCACCATTTCTCAGTATCTCTTGACTCGACCTCATCGAGAAGCGCGTCCAACCATTTCCTAACCTCACCAACGGGAAACCCTGAACGATCCGGTCGATACTTCCTCTAATTAAACACCGGGGGTACAATGACAAACCTGCGTTGTTGGCGAGGCAGCTCTGGAGGAGACACGAGTACATTGTGTATAGCCTGGAAGTCAGGCAGAAGTAAAGGGAGAGAGAGAAAGAGGGAGAGCGGTCAGGAGATGGAATGGGTCGACGATGCTTACGCGAGAGGGCGCTCTGTCGCCTCCGAGCAACGCGCCAGTAATTCGGTTAATCTAAGGCGGTTGTTGCGGCAGGACTTTGGGATAAATCACTCATTCGTGTCTACTGGCTACACTCGCTCTCTCCTTCCTCACTGCTGTCTCTCCGCTCCTGGTATTGGTACTGCCACACTCATGTAGGGCATCCAAACGCACGGACAAACTCTACTCAAAGGACGAGAGAGGGCGAGAGGCTTAATCCCAGTGTCTGTGGCCATTCACAGACGAGCAACCCCCGTATATCTCTTCCGCAGCAACGCGACACTTGACTTCGAACAGAGCTTATTGGACGAGATGGAATTGACACGTGACGCAGAACTGAAAAATCTATGGGTGAAAAATGACCCAAAAATGAAGCTCTATTCACCAGTAAATAAGTATAAGTAAATGTTCGTTTATTAAAAAAAAGAATTATTATTCTAAATTATGTTATCTAGGGAAGGCAGATAAGAGGCAGCACTTTTTCTCGAATCAAATTTATACATGGGCAAGGATAGTTTGAGAATGCATTGACCACCCAGAACCGATTACATAATTAATTCATTACCGAAGTAATCTTACTGTTATCGGCATCATTGGAGAAATTCAATGTATCGAATCTCGTGACTACCGATAAAAGAAAAAAAACCCTGCTTCCTGTGTTATGATATACGTATTGGTAGGAATATTTCCACTCTGCTACCTGCTAGCTTAATTGGCGATTGAGCTCCTTCATCCTCTCGTCAAAATTGGTACTCGTAATTAATTCGCAGCCTCTGCAACACTCCAACTCAACGGTATTACGATACGACGAGATTATACCACATTTCCATATTTCCATGCCCATCGGCGTTGAAACCGTGTTCTCGGTTACGCCATTTCGTACCGTGCTCTCACCTACACAAGACTCCTTGCTCCGGATTCGAGTGAATTCTAATCATTATTCATGAGTATGCAATCGGTACAGCATTTTATAACTAGAGTTGAGTACCACAAATATAAATATGTACTGGAGAAGTACAATTCTTTTTCATATTATTCAGTACATGTTCAATCCTGGATGGTGGAAATTTAGTTAAGTATTGGTTGTACAAAGGTGAGTCAAGGGTAACGCCAAGGACGATCGATAGTCCCAGTGGAATCTTGGTTCGTTCGTTAATACGTTGGCGAACTTGTGAAACTTTCAACAACAAAGAAAGATTGAAGAACCGTCAAGAAACGGTTAACATTTTTTACTCTCGATAGAAAAATATGGAAAGTTTTTACGGAAAAATATGGAATTTTCATGGAAATAAAATATATTTATGGAATGGATGAAATATTTATGGAATTTTGTGTAAAAAATATGGAAAAAACAGGATGTTTACGATTTTACGTTATACAAATGTACGAAGTACAAATTGTTGGGAAGGAACCTTTTAATCAATATCCGCTCCTACAGTATCTGTTTATTAGTGTCGAGATCCCCAAACGTTAGACAATTTGTGGGATAATCACAGATTCTCTGCATAATCCCTAGACAATCGAAATACTTAGGCGCTTTTCGAACAATTGCGTTCATTCTTTCCCATTTTTTAAATACAAATATTCATATAACATGTGTGTATGCGTAAAACATTTGTTCGTGGTCACATTGGCATACGCGTAATTTTGAACTTTGAGGCGTTACACCACCTTGATGGCCGGAAAAATAGGTATAAAAATAAATTTAAAAATCTGATGCGACTATTAAATATATAAGACAATTTTTATTTTTCACAAATACATTCTAGTTTTATGGACAATTAAAAAAACGAATAAAAAAAATTTTATGGCGACGATATAAGTTGTCTAGTAGGACTCTCTTCTGCAAGTCCTTGCTCACGGTGGATTTTTTCTGTCAAAAATTAAAATTATTCTTTGTTAAAAAATAATGAAAAATGAACGTGGCATCCAACCAAAAAGATTCTCTGCTCAATCTTAGGTAATATTATAAAGAATATGTGGTATAGATTTGATCAACTAGACGATTACTAACGCCGCCATTAAAAAAAAAAATTATTCGTTTTTTTCAACCCTCCGCAGCCACCCGGGGTCAAAAAGATCCCTAGCGCAACTTTAAGCTAAAATTACTATGAGTTGTTGGCGGCCACTTTTTATAATAAATCGCTCATTTTTCATGATTATCGTGCTTTATTACACTCTGAAATAGCTCTTGAGATATAAGAATAGATACCTTTTTTGAAACGCCCACTATGGAGCAATTTTTTTCCTCAAACTATCATATCTCAAGAGTATCACCCAAAGATTTCAAGAAAAAAAAAATTGAAAATTGCAAGAGTTATGATTTTTTTTTAGTAATAAAGGGTTTTTTTTAACGTATTGAAGCCTTGCTGATTTTTTTCCGCCATTTTAAAATTCGATTAAAATATAATACCGAGAATGCCACATTCTAGAATATACAAACTAATATCCTGCATTTTTATGAGTCATTCGGAACTGTACGGTCAATGCGGCAATCGTTTAAACATGGCTGGGGTCATTGCGACCCCCCTGTGACTAGCGTGTTATAGCCAAACGTGTGACCGCGAAGGGTTAGATTTGTTCATAAAAGTATAATGTATTTGTGAAAGATGAAAATGATTTTATATATTTAATAGTCGTGTTAAATTTCTTTATTATTTTTTTTATTTCTTTACTATTTTTCCGAGCGCCAAGGTACTCCCTTAAACATCTCAGAAAAATGAAGTTTCTTATTCGGAGCTGCCTCTGGGAGACAAGAGTAGATTCATTGAGTTGAACAGTATGCATGTGTGTAGTAAACAATTTTGTGATGCGTTTGTATAATCTGTAAAGTGAAAATTGCGTGATGGACTTTGACGGTCTTGTTCTCAATCTCGAACCTTATCTATTTTTTTTTCTCTCTAGACTCCCACTTCGGAAGTGGCTATTTTCTCTTTATCACAGACTGCGTGCAGGATGCCATAGAAAAGGGCTTGCTTTCATGAGCAGGGTCCGCCCACCGCGCGAACGTATCCCTGTACGAAAACTCGATAAGAGCGTTCTCGCTTATAAAGAATTAAAGTAACTGCTCCATCTAAGCAGATAGAGGAAGAGAGAGAAAGAGGGAGAGAGAGAGAGAGGGAGTGCAAGATGAGGACGAAGAAAACAGAGAAAATCGTATATAGGAAGAGAGATGCTGGATCGAGCAATCCAACCCCCAAGAGGATGTCCACCCATCGTCGTCCTCGTCTTCGTTTCTTCTCCCTGAGAACCCTCGCTTTTTCCGATCCGCTTTAAGAGGGCCTGGCACTCTTTCTCTCTCACGGGCTTTCTACCCTCGGAGTCGACACAAAAAGGAAACAACACACTAGGCTGTGACGATATTGACCCCCGGCGTGTCAGGAACGCGCACGGACACACTTTGCTCGCTCGATCGTGGCAATCCCGATTAAGGCCAACGAGAGACGACACACTGCATCGAATGATAAGAAATCTGGAGAGGTTCAAACGTTATTTTTTCCTTTTTCCTCGTGATAGAATCGAGTGAAAAACTCAAGTGGAAACAGCTTTTTTCCTGTTTTTATTTTTTTTCTCGAAACTGATACAGCCAACCGTTTTTATCGTGAAATTTCGACGGATAATATTTTTTATAAATATATGCGCTTAGAAATGAGCTTTCGAATGAAAATCATATTTTCGAAATATGTTTCAATATGTGCACCTACTAAGTTAGCAGATTATTAGATATTTGATGAGTAGGAATTGATTTTCTACATTTGTCCCGCACGTATATAATTGCTGTAAAAACTAATACGTCAATTCATTTAGTACACGAACTTTTTTGCCAAGTCAAAAATTACTTCAAACAAGTTAAAATGCTTCCAGCTATGGACGAGCAATTGATTAGCTTGATGAACAATAAAAAAAACGCTTTGAAGCCAAGTATGGAAAAATGGTTTGAACCAATAAAAAAAATGAATAGCCTATATCAATATTCGTTTCCGACCATTGGTGCAATATCATCGCGGTCATGTAGAAAATCGATGTTAAATTAAGGCAGTAGTCTCGTCATAGTCACGTTGAAAAGTTTATTCTCCGCTCAATCGATGAAAGCTTCGAAATATTACGAAATATCCTTATAATGTAGGTTGTACATCTTTTCGGGATGTAAAAACTTATAAAGTAATGATAAAAACGCCTAATATAATGTTTAGAGTTCCAAAAATAACAACGATCCCTCTGTCACCTAACTTGCACTTTTGTATCAGGCTATCCATTCCAGCTACTGATACGTAGATACTCTGTGTATACGGATATGCACATACTACTGTAGTCTAGCGAGCGCGGAGATCGTGACAACGTCGCAAGCCCAGCGAATTTTTGTCGTGATATTTGGCGCTAGTGTCGCTAGACATGGCTTCATTCAAATCGCTATATCTCTGAAACTAGACCGTCAAAATTCATGATTTTTTTTTACCCCCTTCATCATATGTTCCTCTGTAATTGAGAATTAAAAAAAAAATCTCTAGAAAAGTTTCGAAGTTGTTGCGTGAAATGTGAAATTTTCCACTGCTCCCCATAAGAAAACGTGTAAAACCGTGCAATCTTTGATTGCTAATATTTCGAATACACAACAGTGAATCCTTTTGAAATTTTGGAAGTAATCACTTAATAAGGTCCTGAATCGGTCCACAAAATAGAAAAAAAATCTATAGAAAAACGCCTTGGCGAAACTACTACCTTAAAGAAAGCTTGCCTATTGCTTAATATTGCTTGAAGAAAGCTTAAAGAAACCCCCTCCGATTGTGATAAAACTTGGCTTGTAGAGTGGGTCAAAATAGTTGACACGTATTTTTTTATATCTGCGGAACCTTATTTTTACAGGGTGGAACGCACCCCTGAAAGTGGGGGTGTTTTTCCTTTTTCAGTGACAACTAAAAAACGAAACGAAATATAACAAAAAAAATTGCAATAATGTTTGATTTTTCGACCATCATAGATTGGAGATGAGAATAGTGCAGATAACAACAAATTGCTCATTGCAAAAATGCAATTTTTTAATGCGTATCTTCGAAAGTTTCTATCTGATTGGGATCTAAATTTGCTCATGTAGGTATAGATAAGGGAAAAGTTGCGGATACATGTTTTTTTTTATATCTCGTAATCAAGGGTTTGGAAATGCCGGTTGGCTCTTTGGCCACTACCGACGTATAATCAGCTAACCTTTTTGCGATACCCTGTTAAATTCGTGTCAATACAAGCTCGTTCTATGACACTATTAAATATTTATGTAAAACACACTCGCTCCAATCCCCACCCCCTTCTGACAAGGAAACCGCCCCTGGATCTCACCCTCCGGTATTGAAAAAAAATTCAGAAATTAAAGTCAGATAAAACGAAAGTAGAGTGAGTCAAAATATTCGATACAATTTTTTTTTGTTTCGACGCAACGCCATTTTAAGAGGTTGGACGCACTCTTAAAAATTCGTGTTTTTTTTCGTTATTTTTGGCTATAACTTGTGAACTGGGAGAGATTAAAATAAAGTTTGAATGAAAAAATATAGTATCAAATATCAAAGTAAATAAAAAAATTCGTATGAAACATTTTGGTTAACTTTACTTTCATTTTGATTTACTCTACTTTTATTTTGACTGACGTTAATTTCTGCATTTTTTCAATACACTAGGGTGAGAACCTTGGGCCGTTTCCTTGTCAAAGTAGGGTGGGGGATGGAGCGCGTGTATTGTATATAAATATTTAAACGAGTCATCGAATGAACTTCTATTGACACGATTTTAAGGGGTTACGTGGGTTTCGAAGCCAAAAAAAAGCATATTTTCTCTATTTTTGTTTAAATATAATATATAAATTATTTTATTCAAAATGTTAAGCACATAAAAGAGCAACATTTCAACAATATTTGAAAAAAATTTCATCCAAAAATTTGAGAAATTCAGCCTGTGGGACCTGGTTTCCGGAGACCCCTCAAAAAAAGTGTCCTCGTAGTGGTCAGGACAACTCATGATAGCTTTATCTGAAATTAAAAGACCAATTTTTTTCTGTTAGTAGATAAGTATAGCTCGTGATTGAGCGAAGGATTTAAAAAAAAATTAAAATTTGAATTTTAGGCAGAATTGTATGCAAAATAGTTCAATTTTTGGTACAATTTGCACTACGTATAGCCTTGTAAAATTAGTTGTAATAAAAAAAACCTTCGTTCAATCATCAGTCAATGCTATGTTGAAGACGTATGCAAAATTTCAATAAGATCGGTGCATTAGTTTTTGAGAAATCGTGTCCCCCGACTTCAAAAATAGTATTTTGAGAAAAATGCGTATACCTGCGTCGCTCCGGGCCGGTCTTTCCCAACGGGGGGAATTCCGAAAGGCTCTCTCTCCTAGACTTTTACTCCGATTGACTTAAAACTTTGGGAGAGTATTCTAGACATATTGTACTATTAGGTAATAAAATTAGAAAAAAATGGATTTTTTATTATTTTCAAAACCCACGCAACCCCTTAGCCGGGTATCGCGAGAGGGTACCTGATTATACATCGGTATTGGCCAAAAAATCAAAGGGCTGTTTTAAACCCTTGATTGAGACATATCGGAAAAACAAAAAAATACGTATCCGTTACTTTTCCATAATCTACACATAAGAAAATTTACATCTCAATTAGATAAAAACTTTCGAAGATACGCTTTGAAGATTGCATTTTTTCAATAAACGATATGAAATTTGTTGCTATCAGTATCGCTCTTGTCTCTAATGTATAGTTCTCGAAAAATGAAACATTATTGCAATTTGAAATTTCTTCGTATCTCGTTCAGTTTTTTAATTATCGCCGAAAAAGGAAAATTTAGACCCACTCTACAGACATCCAAAATTTCATCAAAATCGGAGGGGGACACCTCAAAACGTTTCCTTGTGAGAAATGTGAGAAATTCGATATTAACAGACTTTTCATAAATTTCCAGAAGTACTCAAAGAACTTACATAGACACGGAAGTTTCGTGTTTCTCGAACATTCACAATGGGACAAGAAAATAATAAAGGAGCTTTTGGAAATGCAGGCTACATCTTGAGGTTCAGAACCATCAAGATGCTGTTTCTCTTATTCTATGTACGCCTTTATATCGGTCATTAAAGAACCTCTTAGCAGCTGGTGCATACAAGCGACACATACATCCAGCGAAACACAAGCCCCCAAAAGTTCCGAGTAGGTAGCGAGAGGGGCTGGATGGTGAGTTAGGGTTTCGAAAGAGTCCGAGTGGAGAAGCAAAAGCGAGAAGCCCAGATAAGGATACGGCAAAGTTGTGCCATTCTGGAACTCGTAAACACGTACAACGCACCTGGGCTCCAATGTCTGTACCATTAATACGACACGCCACGTGAAATCGTGTTAGTTATCGTCATAAATATTTAGGAGACTGTTTTTTTTCCTCTACTTCAACTCGCTTCGCAATTATTCATCGAGCCTGTGCTTTATTTGGATGCAACAAAGTACTTTAATGCTGGAAGCAAAAGCGATTCAATCGCCAATTCAATTCTAGAAAAAAAAACCATGAAAAATCGTCGAACCTTTCATTTTAAACTAGCTTTTGCTCGAGACTTCGTCCGCGTGGGCTTGAGGATTTGATCCAGAGAGGAGATAAGCAAAGACAGAAAAAAGTTAGTAGTAATGAAAGAAGATAGTGTCATATTTCTTAGGCATGGTGATAGACTGACTGACTGACGTAAGGGTTGGTAATTGAGGGGCTATTCTACTGTGAAGGCTACAAAAATAAGCTATTTTTTAATAATTTTTTTTTTTTGATAACTTTTGCATGTATCGTTTCAAACTTTTTTTCGCTTAAAGGTACACTCGTGGAGAATAGAAAACAATTGTTTTTTGTTGCATAAAAATGTATATTTATTTAACAATTGATAATCTTGTAGCGGCATCAAAAAAAGTATGTCGCTGGCGTTGATGATTTGCGCTCTCCAGGTAATGTGAAACAAAAAATTCAAAAAGATTCCTAATCCGTATGAGTGTCGGTATTGCCTGAACTATAATTTTAAAAAAATATTAATTTATACTTATACGACCGGATTATGACGAAAAAAACGTGTTTTTCGAACACTTTTGCAAAAAACGACACCATTTTGTTATTTTACAATATAAAATAATCATTCTAATTCGGGCGATAGGGACACTCATACAGATTAAGAATCTTTTTGAATTTTTTGTTTCAGATTACCTGGAGAGTGCAAATCATCAACGCTAGCGACTTACTTATTTTCATGCCTCTACAGGATTATCAATTGTTAAATAAATATACATTTATATGCAACAAAAGAAAACTGTTTTCTATTGTATAAGAGTGTACCTTTAAACGAAAAATAAGTTTGTAGCGATACATGTAACAGTTTCCGAAATTTTTTTTTATTAAAAATAGCTTATTTTTCAAGCCATCACAGTAGAATAGGCCCTTAATGAAATAGTATTATAAAAGTGTCAACCTTTAACTTCAGTATCATATAATGTCATTGTTGTCTGCAGGACTAATATGGCTTTGTATTATATTTCTCTAGATAACATTGTATGATTCGATACTCCTGAATAGCCCACATATATTATATTATAGTTAACCGTGGGAGAAGCTAACCCTTCCTTAGTGCATCTCTACGCCCTTTAAGAAACATATTTTCCGATTTTCACCCCGTTGCACCCCTAATTAGGGGTTGTTTTATAAAATCCTAAAATATGCGTTTTATTACTTGTTTTGAAGAATATTTATACCAAGTTTCATGTTGATACACGCAAGGGATTCGATTTTCCATACAAACTTTTACACTCCATTTCAACTCCTTTAAAGTAGTTCACCCTCTTTAGTTTCTAGCTTCAGCGGTTTAGGCTGTGCGTTGTTTATATCTCTGTCATTCAGTCAGACAGTCACGGAACTTTTTTATATGTATATATAATTGAATGGCTACTACGGCAATTCTTTTCTCAGGAAAGAACATTTTTCCAAGATCACCTCAGAACTCAGACATCGTGAACTATTTTATCATTGGAATTATCATTTTTCTCATAACTTATGAGATTCATCAGCTCCACATGTATCTAATAACATTGATAATAATAATAACTAAATTTACAATTTATCTCTCACATTACATTATACCGGTATACGAGTATTCATTTGGAAGTGCAGAAGAAAAATGGCGGTATATTTATATTATTAATGGATTTCTACAGTCAGAGTTGGACATTTTGCAAATATATACTTAACCTCTCTATGGCTGAGTCGAGAGCAATAGGGAAAAAGGGCTCTCGTGTTCACATGGCAAAAGCAAAGGCGGCAGGAGGGGTCGGGGTTGCTGGAAAATCAATGATGGCCTCTTGAAAATTTCATCGGTCAAAACGGTGGAAATAGTCGTGACTGTGAGCATGCATGTGTGTGTAAGTCCTCGTACCACTTTACCGTTATTCGTGCCTCAGGTAGGATTTTGCCATTGGAAGGAAGGTTTGGGCCCATGGCAGGCTCGGTTCTCTTGAAAATTTATAAATATCTATAATATATTGAAGCGGAAACGACTGCCACCCTGGCTACAGAGTTCACCTTTCCCATACTACATCGGCAACCGTGTACATAGATACTGATATGTAAATACATATAAGCATACGTGTATACGGTACCAACACCAATAGATTTCAAATATGCAGAGATTGTTCTTCGAAATGGAGTGCAGCTGTGACCCAGCTCAGAGAGTGTCGCTGTCGCGTGTAACTTGACTGCGAAAAGACTGGCAAAAAAATAAATAAAACTGGCAAAAAAGTCTACAAGGTTGGAATATATATTACCTGTCGACTTGTACGTTATGCTATATCGTTTCGCGATCCACCTTCCATATATCTTGCGAGATAAATTCTTCGAAGACGGTGAATCATTGAAACTTTAAACGGCAAGGAATTTGCAAGAGAAAGCATTAACGTCCAATCCGACTTGATACTGATATATGTACGAAATCATTTATGCATTAGCGATAATTTCATTTACTTGATATTTATTATACAACGGATTGATCATTTATTGCTCGTGTTACATCCGGCCTGGTTTTTACGAAATGTTCATCTTGAACAAATCCTATCTGCAGCACATTCTTAAGCCTAGAACTTATGACTCATTTTTTGTACCTTCAAACGCATGACATGCACCACACGCTTTTCATGATAATAAAACCGGTCCTTACGGGATGAATGCACTTTACCATACATAAATTGCGTGGTTTATTATGCACTTTACCATACATTAAATTGCGTGGTAATTAGTGAAAAAAACCTTCTAAAGACTGCAAAACTGAAAAAAAAACAGCAAAAAGCTCATTTTTTTAACAAAAATTGGGGTGCGAACGGACCCCAGTCATGATTTCTAGGGTTAAAAGGACATTTCAATATTTTTCCTATTCGAACATTGCTACTCTCCGGTGGGAACGTCGCTGATGAGAAGATCGCGTTGGTTGGAGCTTTTCAGCGGTGATTGTCGATTTCGCAGCATCGACCTACGTCTCCAGGGGGGTGCGGACAAGAGAGAGAGAGAGATAGTGTACGAGAATGGAATCGAGCACTTATCAGTCGCTCTAACTCCGAAACGTTGTACGAACAGCAGCAGCAGCAGAAATATCAGCGGACCAAGTGAACGAGTCTCACTCGTCTCATTCTCAGTGACCATCAAAGTATACACATGAGGGAAGAAGGGAACGAAGAAGAGAAAGCGAGAGGAATTCAGTGAATGAGAGAGAAAGGGAGAGAGAGAGAGAGACAGAGAGAGAGAGAGAGAGAGGGCGGGAAGGGCGGTGGAATCGCAAAGACATGATCGCGTCCATATTGGCGCTTCGTCGTATTTTCCAACCCGTTTTACTCGGACTGTATGAGCGCTCGTAAACGCGAAGGGCCCCTTCGCGTCGACATGGCCTCCGGAACGTTATCTTGGATAGTGAAGAACGCCTCTGAAACGATCCATGACTCGATACGTCTCGTCAACTTGCTGGAATTCACCATAACGATCGTTTTTTCTCTCCTATCTCTTTTTCTCTCTCTCTCTCTCTCTCTCTCTCGTGCTCTCTCTCGCAATCCCTTTCCCTTCGGCAATGCCATTGTCGCCCCCGTCAATTCTCGATTCGATCACAGTTCGCTCGTTTGTTTTTATCGTGTGAAATTCACCCCCCCCCCCCCCCCCCCACCCGCCCCGCCCGTCTCCGACCGACGCACCAGACCGCGCTTTTGGCATTCGAGGTTTTAGGGTCTCTTTCTCTTTCCAGATTCTTTCGTGTTTGTTTTCGTTCATGCGACGCCCTTACTCAGTCACGCCACCGTATCGTCGATCGGGAATTTCGCTGAAAATACGAGGTGCTTATCGTATGCCGGTGGTTTTCCTCAAGCTCGAAAGTTCGAGACCCTTTTTACACTACCGAGGTCGTTTGCTAGATTTTCGGCCATCCCACAAAAGAAACTAGGCTTTCTGGAACATCGTAGCTTTTTACAGTTTTTTTTCTGTCGATTATTCATTTGTCATCCCTTCTTTTTTAAACCTTCAGGATAGTTGCGTTCGGACGTTGGCCATTTAAAATTGTATTTACGAGAGGAATGTGCTACTAACAATTCCTCGCGATACCACCAATAGCAATATACAAGGGTGGATTGAAAAGATCCCGTCCTGACCCATAAGAAGTAACGTTTTAGTAAAATCTCAATACTTTTCCAGTAGATCGAGGCAAATACGTATTTTAAAATTTATCAAAGCCTACCATGAAGTCAACTGTTGTTTAATTTTCACGTTGTTGAGTTATGAAGGCTTGATGACTATTTTTCTGGTTTAGACAATAATGATTGTTCTGAGCGACTAAAGAATCTGTAAAAACGCCGGACAAAGTGCATCAAGTATAAAGAAGATTACGTTTCAAAATAAATTCCGTTTAGCTCAAAATGTGTTTTTATTTCTTGATTGGGGGGGGGGGGGGGGGGGGGCTGTTAAATCCATCGTCACACTTAAAGGTGACATTTCGATTATTTCTGGTGATTATTTACGAAGAAACAGAACGAAAAGAATTCACCCGATGGTCAAGTCAGCCTTGCTTAAGGCCTTAGGCCACTCTAGAGGCCAAAAAGGGCATATTTTGTGATTTTGTTCAGCAAAACCATAAAACAAATCGGAATTACAAAATAGGGGTTTTATTATAAACGTTATTGACTATACAAAAATTATTTGTTCACAGCGATACATGTAAAAATGACGACCGTGCAGCATTTTTCCGATGAGGCCATTATTTCTGGAAGGTCAACGGCCGGACCAACAGCTCCTATAATTTTTGAGTTATGATGAGACACTAGAGATTTTTCGATTATAAGAATAGCTATAGAAGCATGTAGGATTTTTTCGATATATTTTTTTTGTCAAAATGGCGCATTTCTAAAACAAAGAGTATAAAATGCCATGAGAAAATCGTCAGAAAATTGTTTATAAAAAAGTAACTATGCAATATAATAAAAATATCCTACGTAGTGCCTCAGAAAATGTAATTCTAAATATACAGTTAAAATTACAAGTGAATCGGTTGAAATTTGTTTGAGTTATGAGTCCGGCTGACTTGAAAAATGTAGTTTTGAGACAAACGCGTTTAAAGATAGTAGAAAGTCACGACATGAATCAAGAGGGGTTGCGCTAGAATTCGAAAATCGAGTACTTAGAGATATTTCACACACAATCTTTTGGAATATAATTTTATGGGTACTAAGATACATTTTTAACAAAAAAAATCGATTTTTGGAAAATCCTAGAGTGGCCTAAGGCCTTAAATGTATTCAAGCCGAAGCCAAGAATGGGGCAATTTCTAGTCAATACCTTTAAGTGTCCTACCTCTTCTTTCGATCTCTTTGTATGAGGATAGATTAATTTCGAACTTGGTGTTACTGCATATAATAGGAAAAATTTACGAATAGCTGCATGACCGGTTAGGGCAGTTGCAGCGGCATAACAAAGCTGCGAAATAAATTTAGGAGGACAAAGGTCATGGCCGTGGCGATTTTCAGTGGACCGCGTGTATACAACTCGCTCATCAAACTGTCGAGCTTAGCCGATCAGTATAATAAACAGCCTACCTGTTTATAAATGACAGCCAAGAAATATACATTATAGTGGAGAAAAAGCTAGCCTTCTTGGGCAAGGTTTTGTGCCGTGAGAAACATTACGAGTTGCCATAAAGATATCGTCGTCGTACCTTGTACCTCGAGGATACCCTGCTAACACATTTTGATACACGAGGCCTCCTTACACCACACATACCGGTACATAAACATGACAGTATGCGCTGGCCCCTTTACATCTTTGCCTCGGGCTATCTGTGTACACATACGTGTGGGTTTAAACACACACATAGGTTCATAGTTTTCCGTATGTGCGCGTTTCTTTGGGTTGTACGGCATCTGGAACTACCGGTGGCGCGTTCCTGGTGTGTCTATCTCCAGAGAGCAGACCAAATATAAATATTTTACGATACGCCGTAAAGATAAGGCTGTATAGCCTGTCGGGAGAGCTGTGGAAGAAGAGGATGGTTTGGTTTGTGGGCTTTGCCGCACCGGGAGGACACCCAAACCCAAGCTTAAAGTGACGTTAATAATATATTGTGAGGATACGAAGGTTTTATCAACTTTTGTGACCATCCTCTACATGGGATGGCATACTGGAATAATCAGACATGTCCAGACGAATATGTGTTTAGGTACGTGGAAAGACGATTTCGAAGACATCGATAATCATCTTGGAGGTTACTAATTGTTCTTTTCCTCAATGTGATGATAACTCCGATGTCTCTAAAGTGACCTTTGGATGAATATAAGCATATTCATATAAAGGCCTTTTCCGCGGGACCGTTCTGTACTCAAAATGAACGACTCGTTGGGAAAAATCTTAAGACCTGTTGTTAAAAGTAGGTGTGTGTAGGTATATTCAACATTACGTATAGATTGGGATGCCTGGTCCAGTAGAATCGATCGAGATACAGTCAGACGGGATCAAGAAGCCGGCCACTATGTTCTTCCCCGTTGATAAATAGGAACGAGATCTATGGAAAACGATATAATTCGCCGAAACTATAGTCATCGAAAATAATTCAAGACCGCCTGTGCAGAAATTGTCATAGGGACCTAATTGGATTCCTATACTTGTTCGCACTTACTGATAGGGATCCAATGGGCCATTGCATTGGATCCCAATACTAAAACGTCAAGCTCGTACTTTGGATTCTAATCGGGATTCCACATTGGAATTCAACGTACGAATCCAATTTGAATCCTGAAGAATTTCCCGTTGAAATCCAATGTACGAATCTAATTTGAATCCTAAAGAATTCCCCATTGGAAACCAACGTACGAATCCAATTTGAATCCTAAAGGAATTCCCATTGGAATCCAATTTGAACTCTAAAGTATTCCACATAGGGATCCAATTTACGAATCCAATTTGAATCCTAAAGGAGCTCCCATGGGAATCCAATGTACGAATCTAATTTGCATCCTAAAGGATTCACATATTATCGAACAGAATACGATACGATTCTCGATAGATTTAATTGCATTCTGTACGTTGAATATTCTAAACATATAGATTTTCTAAATATATACATATACAAAATGAGTGGATCTGAAAAAAACTATCAATCGCTTAAAAAAAAAGTACACCTTAAAAGTCTATTTGAATTGTCTCACTGTAAATGCACTTTAATTATCGTTTGTTATTTATTTTACTGCACTTTGACATAACATCTCCACACATGTACACGTTCACGAAGCGTGTAGGTTATGTTTCAACATGCCCAGTTTTTCTTGTGATTTTTCACATTTTTTCGATTCGAATGTGATAAGAATTGTCAAATGGCGTTCATCGGGGAACAGTGTAGAATCCAATTGGATCCCAATGAGGATTTCCTATGCCTTTTTTAAATTTATTTTTTACTTTTTTTGGGGTACAACAAATTCCGCTTACGAATTTTTAATAAAAAATTCTCAAACTACGTCAATCGGACAATAGTGAGGAACCTATTTGGATTTTTATGTAGATTCCCTACGTGCGGCGTCCCTGTCAAATCTCTACAGGGATGTGGTAGGATCTAGGAACTCCCCAACAAATTTCTGCACGGGCTTTCCCTTTTCGGAATATTTAAACTTTTATTAACTCCATCAACGACCATAAGCTTCGCTTTTTTTTTGTGAAAATTGCAGAGTTTCTACTTGTTTTTCATTTACTATTATAAATTCTACTCGCGTGGATTTATAAATTTATGTATTTTTCGTTACTTCAGAGGAAGCAAGTATTATTCTTTTTTTTTCCTGAAAGACAAATAAAATAGAATTGGACAAAAGAAAGCGCAGTAACGATTGTTGAAAAAAAAAAAAAAAACGAAACATTTTCGAGAAAGGTAAGATGAGAAATTACAAGTTATCACGATGAAATTCCATTAGCGTGGTGCTGATAATTTCTGATAAAGCCTAATCCACGCAAGATTGCTTGCTGCTGACCTCTGACGGTTGGCGCTCGCAACTCCCGGTTTATACGGCCGAACATAACGCGCGTACTCTGTGCGCGATCTCCACGACCTTCGACCGACCCGTCGAGAGGGTTTGCAAGTTGTGAGCTTCGCCGCGAGATGGCGCTGGCTGTTGTGAACTCGCCGAGCAGGGGGGGGGGGGGGGCGTAAAAGCTCGATAACGGGCGACGGGAGCGACATCGCGGAAAGACGCTGCTGCCTTCAGTCGGCCTTGAAGTATCTCATGTTCTCCCGTGGCCATTCGAGACACGGTCGCTCTCGACAATTACCAATATTTCCGATTGCAGAACGTGCACGAGAGATCCCGTAGCAGTTTGTTACCTTCGGTCGAACGGAGGAAACCATTTCGCTTCCCCGATAACTGTTATAATGTTCTCTGCTACTGCCGACCGTGAAAGTTCGAAATGTTTGCCGATTCGGACGCATGAGCGGGCAACTTAAGAAAGATGAATCCTCCCATTATTACGGCAGAATTGTTCTTATTACTGGAAGAAACAAAGGGAAGAAAACTTTGGAGTAAAGTTACGGGTGTTCAATGAAGCGAGGAAACTCGTGCGCGCTATATTGTATAAACTTTTGAGAAACGAGCTCTCTTTTAAAACACTTTTACGAATGATGATTAATTTTAATCGCCAACTCATTCGACTGTAAAAACCAATAATGAAAAGGGAATGTATTTCATGACGTACGAGAGTGCGAGTGAGATTGCTGAAAATCCATTTCTCTCTTTTTCATGAGACAACTGATGTTTAGAGAACAAAAAATCCTCATTTTATGCTCCACTAGATTTTGCCTGCGACCTCGTGCGCTCTGGACTTTAGAATTTGGTCCGGAGAAAAGATAAACAAAGAAGAAAAAATTCAGATATAAAGAAAGAAGATAGTGTCATATTTCTCAAGCACGGAGGTAGACTGACTCACTAAGGTAAGGCTTGATAATTAAAGGAATAGTGAGAAGAACTATGTGGCTTTGCAATATAGTTCTGTAGACAACATTTTATGATTTATGGCTTTCGGCAAGCACATTCAAGTTTTGGATACTCGAGGCTTTCGACCAGTCCACATCTAGTTAACCACGCGAAAAGCGAATCCTTTCTTAGTGCACCTCTACGCCCTTTAAGGACTTGCATGCTACTTGCCCTACTTGGGTAGGTCAAAAAGATCTATTTTTCAAAAAGGTGCTCATTCGAAAGTACTATCCTTTGAGTGTCTACGCTGGAAATTTCATAAGAAAATTTGCAGTAATGACGAAGTTATAGCGTTTTGTAACTGACCGGGTGAGCAACGACTAACGGTGGGGGCGCAGGTAGACGCGACCTTTGTCATCTGTTTGACTATGAGTTTGACTATGAATGAGGTTGACACAGCAAAAAAAAAGATCTAATGGAAGCGTCAACATCTAAGGAAGATTCGTCATGTGGCCCATGAATCGACGATTTCATGTAAGTTTAAAATGAACCAGTTATTTCAGTGTAAAGTGTACTCAAAACTTTAAACGCGTTTTACTCGAAACAGTGTTTTCAAAATCGGTACCAGAAATATCTCCGCAACTACTGGACCGATCGGGATCACGTTTTGCACAGTTATACTTCACACAATAATCTAGTACTTAGCGAGCCGTTCTTTCGATACCTGGCATAGTTTTTTTTTATCATAAGTACTGAACAATTTTGAGGCGAAAAATCGCCTGTTTTATTCCAGTGACTGCCATGACCCGAAAAAATTAATTTTTAAATTCCGGCTCGATAAATACTAATTTTATCTATCTAATATAAGAAACAAATATTTTTTTTTTCGATAAAAAAATGGCAGAGGCACGTCTGGTACCGCAAACGCTGTCAATAAAAACACTTCCCAGAAAAACGACACAATGTAGATAAAATATCATACTTTAAAATGTATATTATGGTTGTTCAATAAAATTCAGTTTTATACACAAAAAAAATTCTTAAACATAACCTTACGTTTAGCCGTCTCACTTGTATGTAAGCCCTTAAGAAACATATCTTCCGAATTTTATTGAGATGAAAGCAGGGAATCATTCGAACGCTGAAAGACTGAAGAATGAAATAGGATATGCAAGAAACACCTAATATGAATTTTTCGCCGTGAAAAATGCGATTGAATAAAGAACGGAAAGTGATTTTAGTATTTCTCACTAAAATTAATTTAAAAATCCTCACACTTTTTGTACGCGTATATTAGACAATTTTTTCGTTGATTCTTGAAAAAGACCGCATGGAAATTGGCTGAAAAAAAATTGCAAACAAAAAATTCGAAGTTCTTCCACAATTTCACAAGGGGTCAAGATAGCTGTTTTTTTTGTTAAATTTGAATTTGTTTTGGCGTCATGTCTTGACGGAATAAGTGTAAATAAATGTAAAAAAAATCTGTTTTCAAATGGTGTCTTATTTAAAAAAAATATAATAAAGGATATTGAGCTGATTATACATGAAATAATTTGAATAATAATACATTCAGCTCAACGTACAGGATATTGAACCGGCTGTACATAATATTAGTAAAAAGAATCGCTCCCTGTAGTTTAACATGGGATATTAGAAATGAAAAAATAGAAATGCATAAATGTAGTTTAACATAAAATAAAAATAAATATAAATTCAGTTCGGTGCGCATTGAGTGTACAGCATCGAGCGATGATCTTGGCAACGCGGCTATCGGCATTTTGAACATAGGTATTTAGTTTTTTTTTTATCCGTGTTACGAGGTCGAAAAGGGCAACGTATTTGGTTATCCGAAGTGCAATCAATGACTTCAGGAACTGGGTTGGTAGTAATATCGATGCCTAAAACCAATTCAATCAAAGCACGGACTTGGAGGCACCGAGTTAAAACCTGCAGTCGGCGTTGCAAGAATGACGTAATCAGGTAGTACGCTAAATTTTCATTAAATTCACAACGAGTGTTTAAATTATTATCTTCATTTAATGAAAATAAAACGAACGTATTTATTGAACTTTTATCCGCAATTCCGTAGAAGAAGCGTAAAAGCCATCGTCGAGTTCCACGAGTTACAGAATATTCGGGACATATTTGGTCAAATGTATCCGTTGCGCCTTTTATCTTATTATAATATAATTGGAACCCTCCAATTCTTCCTCGTGGTCCGATATACTATCAGTCGAATCATTGTCCTGAGGTTCCTCTTAATTAATTTGCGCCTGCAGCATCCTCCGGATCTCCTCCGCACTTTTGTACTAGCGTCCTGGTCTCCATGGTTTTATTTTAATAAAAAAATGTAGAATCCCATAAAAATGTTTATAATGTCATTTCTATTGATAACACACCGATTTCATAGAGATAAATGACACAAAAAAAATAGAAATAATTATATACTGACATAGAGAAAAATATCGCAAAAAGTATGGGCTAACCCCAGGCTCTCGAAGAATGTTCACTGCGTCACTTCCAAACGATAACTGACGGTTATCCTTGTACGAACCTGCTCTAGACAGTCCTTTTTCCTAATGCGATCGATTATTCCACCTCACTATTGAAACTGCCGGAATGTCAGACCCGTGAAAATTACATGGGGTTTGGGGTACCCATGTGTAGGATCCTAGGGTTAAATTATTGTTTATTTATTAGCATACTCCACATACTTTACTCCATGACGATCAAAAAAAATTATCAAGTACAATATAATATACCTAAATTAAGTCTATCAATCGAGATTCCCATACTCTTAAATTCTTCAAGTTCTAATTTAGTCTTCGAACCATGCCTTTGTATATTACTCTTGCGCCTTTATTGCCATATTCCACATGTTTTTCGCCTTTACGATAATGAAATATTTTAAATAAGTATAGTACATTAAACTTAAATTGAACTTTGAACGAACTTTAAACGACAAAGTTCACGTTTTTCAAGTTAACTGTTACGAATAATTAGTGAATTTATTGTAATTATTAATTACTATTTGATCGGGCTGAAGGTCCATGAAAAAAAAGGGATCGCCCTCAATCTCGTCTTTTCTCATTACTCTTGTCCCTTTATCAGCATACTCGCAACTACTCGTTCTTATTTCCCTCGCCCCTTCCTTCTTTTCCTTATCAGTTAGTCCGGTTGCTCCACGCGCCAAGATTTTTAATTGTATGGCTAACTAATGAGTTAAATTCCTTATTCTTGAGAAGACGGAGGAGAAACGAGCGGCGAGGATTCCGAAGCAATTAACTCGACATTCCGTTCTATCGCCCGAACCGGCACCTTCTATAGCCCGTGTGTATATAAATATATATTGGAGAGAGGGCATTTTATGCCAACCCGACGAGCGCCTCGCTTCTACCCTTCTGAACTTCACCCTGGATTTTCCAAAATTCAGCTTCAAAAGAAACTCTGGTTTCATGTAGAAAATTAGTCTTACCCCGAAAAAAAGATCACTGCCGCACATTTCGTAATGAAAACGAAAGAAAAATGAAAGACCAACTTCAACAAATGTAAATAACATTCCTGGAAAGTGTTTCGAAGCACAATATTATTTCAGTATTACGTCGTGATACTTCGATGAATCGAATGGAAATCCATGAAAAAAAACGGACCAGTACTAGTTGACGAACTAACATTGGTGAGACCAGCACCGAACCGATAAACTAGATGGGTTAGAATTGCACTTAAGGTTAAATCAGTGATGACTTTGAGACTGGCCCGCATTATTCCCAGTACTCAGCCAATATTCACCCAATTTCTAACCAATGTTGGGCCTAAGTTGACTGACTGACTGACTGACATATAGCCAACGCACAGCCTAAACCGCAGAAGATAGAAACATGCAATTTGGATTATATTTTTCTTAGAATGTGCATTAAGAAATGACTTTTCGAAAATCAACTCTTACGGGGGTGAAATGGGTGTAAAGGTTTATATGGGAAATTGTATTCCTTGCGTTTATTATCTTGAAACTTGGTATAAATATTCTTCAAAACAAATAATAAAACGCATATTTTAGGATTTTTTGAAACAACCCCTAATTAGGGGTGCAACGGGGGTGGAGTTTATACAGGAAAAACGAATTCCTTGCATTTACCTCAATTAAATTCGGAAGATATATTTCTTAAAGTGCGTAGAGATGTACTAAGAAAGGATTTTTCGAAAATGAGTTCCTAAAAGAATGAAATGGGAGGTAAAAGTTTGTATGAAATATCATATTCCTTGCGTGTATCAACTTGAAACTCAGTATAAATATTCTACAAAACAAATTATAAAAAGCATGATTTAGGATTTTTTTAAACAACCCCTAATAAGAGGTACACCATTCTAGTGTCCGCTATCGATTTTGTCGAAACTCACGTATAATATGGTAGAGCATTGAAAACTCTTAGATACGTATTCTTTTTTATCGGTGGAAAAACGGCTTTAATGCGTGAAAATACCCCTTAAAATGAAGCATGTCAAGGCCAGTTCACCGATTTCAGTGAAACAGAAAACCACTATGGATACATTAAATGAAATAAAAATTAAACGATGAACAATCCGTTAATTTTTCTTTCTCTTTACCCACATTTAAAAGAGGTCCATTGAATTCAAAGAAACGTGTAACACTTTTAAGGGGGGATAAAATTGAAGTTTATATATTCTTGCATTTTTTTCTGCGGATAGCAAATTTAAGGAGGCAAACTACCCCTTACTTAAATAATCAGAGCTCGATAAATCAAACGGTATTTTAAGAAGGAAACGATTACAAAAAGAATGAGCGCAGATCGAAGGTTTAAGTCGGAAGAAAAAAAAATGTAGGGCAATTCTGTTAAGCTACACATTTTCTGCCAGAACAAAAAATGAAAATTTGTTTATTTAATATTTTTAGTAGGTCATATCGATTTGTTTGTTATTCTGTCGATTAATTTCTTATTTCATCGATTAAGGGGTGTGCCATCCTTCAATTTGTTTTCAAGGTATCCACAGTAGATTTCTGATTGTTTTGCATTAGAAGAATTTGCATTTCTGTTTTACTGAGATATTTCGGGTGCATGCAAGTGGAACTGCGAAATCAATCCTTGACATGATTCACTTTAAGGGTGGGGTAAAGTTAATTCGGCGAAAAAAAGGCATGTTTTCAAGATTTTTTTTTGGCGTAACGGATAGTGTTCGTTTATTGAAAAATTTACATATAATAAAGTAACATTTGAACAACATTCTCCTAAATTTGCATTGCAAAATATTCAGAATTGAGCGAGTGAAAATTAAACCCCGGAGGCGCCTCGAAAAAAAGTTGGTTTGCGGTGTGCACCATAACTCGCAACAGAATCATCTGAAACAAAAAAATCGAAATGCATTTGTTAAAGGAGATGTTTCTCGAGGTAATGACGGGAGGATTTTTTTTTCGATTTTTCGATTTTTCGTAGCACTTGGGAGCCAAAAACCCGATTTTCGCTAAAAAAAATCGGCTAATTTGTTGTTGAAAAATTAGTAATTATTAAAAAAAACAAAAAAGCTCTCGACAATACCTGGTGAATTATGTGAAGAAGTACTGTGCAAAATTTCAAAGCGATTGGTCCAGTAGATTTCGAGTTATCGTGCACACGGACTTCAAATATGACAAGTCTCAGAAAAACGGTTTGAAAAACGCAGAAGAGTTTGGTCGCTTAGCGCTCATTGCACATAAGTTTGAGAACACTTCTCGATTGCATAAAAATCTGAGAAAATTCATGCATATTAAAGGTACTCAAAAGATTAATTTTGCATAATAATAATTCCAAAATGTTATTAACAAAATGATGAAAAAAAAAATGAGTCAACAAATTTCCCCGCAACCCAATTTTTTTTCGTGATTCGTTCATTTTTCTGAATACGTATGAATTTTTTCAGATTTTTCAATTATCTTTGAATTTTTAGAAATTCAAAATAAAACTCGATAATTTTCTTATACTCACTCAAAGTCGTCGATGCCAGGTCCGTAGAGCAAAAGGCTTCCATCAAGATGATCGAGAGCATCTTTTTGCGTTTGTCTACGCAAAACTCTTTCTTCTTTACTGTCGCGCGCCGCTTGCTCCTCTGCTCTACTAATTCGCAAATCGTCAACTTGTCGGGCCCAGGAACAGGCCCGTTTATCAAGAAATTTAGTCGGGGTCGAAAAATACAATAGCGCGCCGCGCAGCTGCCGCCCAGGTAGAAACCCGGCATGGAGCAATAGACGCTCAAATACTCATAACTTCGTCAATTTTACTCCGATCGACTTGAAATTTTAACACAATATTCTTGAGATATTATGCATTCATTTAAAAAATGAAAAAAAAATGAAAAAAAAAAAAATTTAATACTTTACCCCGCCCTTAAGGGCACAATTGCTGGGTGCAATTTTGAAGCCAATACCGTCTCGAAGCTGGCATTTTATGAGATGCTGATCTCCAAGGCGGCTACAGGCTAGATATTGATGAATATAATCGCTCCAGGTCCGGATCTAGCATTGCGTTTGAGCCGCGACCACCTTTGGGGGCCCCGTGCTTTGCTGAGTAATTGGGCATATTGTGAGCATCAGCGATACTTTTCCGGGAATCAGAGAGTTTTATTCTCTCCACAGAGAGTTTCTTTCTTGTCTGTTCGTAGGCATTTCCATTTCGAGCTATTGCTCAAAAGTTGCAGTGCATACTTCGTAGAATATTTTACGGAACAAAGAGAAACGTTGGCCCAATAGTAAGGATATCTTCCACACGACAGCATTGAATGGCAATTCCTACATTTGAACTCGCTGGAATCTTTCCACAGAAGGAAAAAAGCGTTTTCAAGTGAATTTTATTCTTCGACACGGCCCGAGTTTTAAAATAAGTTCGAAATTGAACAATATTTGCACCAAGGTGACCAGCTGCAAAAAAGTAGGGTAAATCGGCCAATGAATCGATGAATAACGACACTGTAGGATTCAGATATAGACGTAAAATAAAACTATTAACGAAACAAATTTTTTAATTGCTATAGCTAACTGAAGATAGTATAAAAAAATATTCGAAGTAATTGCAACAAATAATATTGAAGGAATTAATAAATAAGTAGCGAAATTACTAAATCGTAAGTGAATGGAAGAAATTACGAGTGAATGGACAATCGACCACCAGTCAATGGGCATGTAGCCTAGATGAATACTGTAAAGGGTAACGATTCATTATTTATTTTTATTAAATGCTCGATTTAGTGATCACTGTATTGCACAAAAATTATAAATATTCTTATACACATGAGTATTATATTTGTTATTACGATTTCGTAGAAACTACACAAAACTTTTCTTACATCTTAACGTCACATTCTCAAAAAACTACCAAAGTTTGTTTCAACAGAGAAACAGAAAAATGAAGTTTGTCATAATTTAAAAAAAAACGAATGAAACGGATTAAAGATAACCTTTGATGAAATGTACATTGTCAATTCTTAATAGTAATTAACTTAGCAATTTTCAACAGAAGAGCAAAATTTTGCACTCTGCTTTGTTCAAATATTCAGAACAAAGGGCATATCTCCATTCACTAGGAAGTGGTTAGAATAAAGCACCAGTGAATATATATGTCTAACTCTGACCTATTATTACGAATTTATTTGAAAATTTTGAAAAAATCAAAGATTCATTGTATATTAAATAATAAAAATAATTCTTACCCTCAAAACTCATGAAATTTTGTGTTTTCGCCTTTAGAACACCGATTGTGTACAACCGTATCGTAACTAAGTAGCGCGGTGTTCAAGTACCACAAACTAAAGGGTGTCTCAAAGTGACCTGACATGTTAATGTATTAATAAAACGTATTATTTATTTAAACAGTACGAATATTTTTATTTTAATATAAGGTGCAAACATGGAGGTTATGTGTGAAATACAATATCCGATAAATGGCGTCCTGGTCCCTGTTTGCGAACGTTCACTCTTTTGACGAAATCTTCAATTACATTTTGACATCATTGCGGAGTAATTTCATTAATGGTGCATCCAATTGATTCCTTGAGCTCTGGAATGGTCTGTGGATCATTGGCATTTACTTTTCCTTTCAGAAAACCCCAAAGAAAGAAGTCCAATGGCGTCAAATCGCACGATCTTGGTGGCCAATTCACGTCGCAGCGACGTGAGATAACAGGACCATGAAACTTCGTCTGCAATAACTGCATTGTTTCTCAGTGAATTTTCACAATTTCTATACATTGCTGAATCGTGTAATTCTCCATGACTGAACCTCAATACTTCCTGATGCCAGTTGTCAAAGTACTCTATGCTCCCCACAAAAAAAAAATGGCGCGCAATTTGAAATGTCAGGTCATTTTGAGACACCCTTTAGAAAAATTCCGTGTGGCGTCAAAATTCGATATTAAACTAAGAAATGGTTTTTAATGACACCTATGATTATTTTTCTACACAATAGTGATTCAGGTTTTTATCGACAATTCATATTCTTTAGTAATTTGAAATATAGGTCAGCCTTCGTCCATTCACTGGTCCCCGTCCATTCGCTGGTCAGTGTACTTTATTACGTCATCGGCCTGAACGGTTAATCATTTTGGTGATCATCGTATTTTTTTTCTCGCCAAAGCCCAACGTACCGACGCTGCTGCGTCATGGAACGTGCTTCTCTCGTCCATGCCTCTAGGATCTCCTGAAGGCAACGAGACGCCGGTATTAATACACACATTGACAAACCTCTGTGGATATGCGTATACATAACAGTGTCTACGTAGAAGCCGGTTCACTTTCTAATTACCAGAATGGAGAGTTCAAAAGGATATATTTGCGTGCGTTAAAGAGAAAATGGGAGATGGTAAAGCACGTGCTCCACGGTTTAATACAGTGACGCGCTACCATGTCTCTCTTGACGGGGGGTAGTTCTCTCGGTTGCATCACACGCTCCACGCGATCACCCTTTAGCGATATATGGCTTTGACTCATACTTCACTCTCTCTCTCTCTCTCTCTCTCTCTCTCCTTCTCTCTCTCCTCTCTCTCTCTCTCTCTCTCTCTCTCTCTCTCTCTCTCTCTCTCTCTCTCTCTCTCTCTCTCTCTCTCTCTCTCTCTCTCTCTCTCTCTCTCTCTCTCTCTCTCTCTCTCTCTCTCTCTCTCTCTCTCTCTCTCTCTCTCTCTCTCTCTCTCTCTCTCTCTCTCTCTCTCTCTCTCTCTCTCTCTCTCTCATAGCCTCTCCTCACCTCTCCCTCGTGTTCACCCCTTTCTATCTCTCTGTCTATACGTCTTCTTGATTTCGATCGCTATTATATTTTCAGCATCTCTATCTTTCGTCTAAATTCATATTAGGTGGACAACTTTGCTTTCGCCGTTTTTCCATATATGGCTAAAGCGGTAAGTGCTGGTCGAAATAGGCAGATTAAAAATGTCACACAGTAAGCTTGGACATCTAGCAACATAACGACAGCATCACATTAGTGAATTTGTGTTTGCATCAAAAATTTATTCTCGATCGAAGATGTCAGTTTTCAAGCCAAATTCTCGTCATTTGCGGGAAGTTTTGATTTTCTGCTTCCATTTGAAGAAAACTGTGGTTGAGGCGCATCGAATGCTCTCAAGTACTTACGGTGTAAGGACTTGAGAGTCTGCTCTTAGTGAAAGAACATGTCGTGAGTGGTTTTAATGCTTCAGGAGCGGTGATTTTGACGTCGAGGACCGGCATGGCGGTGAAAGAGTTTTTCGAGATGGAATCGTTTTCTCGAGATGGTATCCGACAATTGCCAAAAAGATGGGGAAAAGTAGTAGCTGGCGATGGACAGTACTTTGAATCATGAATAGGTAATCACTTTTTAAGAATAAAGCCTCAAATTTTGGAAAAAAAAAACGGCGGAAGCAAAGTTGTACACCTTATATATATCGCAAATTCTTTCCCCTTGCACCTCGTGGAAACAAAGTAACTCGACGAGTCGACGATTATTTGAAACTCTCTCCCGTGAGGCTACAATAGAGAACAATTGCACCGAGGGCTGTTTATAAATCCTGCGATCTAGTGGTCTTACGTAAAACGTTCACTTCGAGGTCCTTTCTTCGCAGAGTTTCATCATCATTATTGAATACAATCCGACGATTACTTCGTTCTCGTTCGTTTTACGATTTATTGTGGAGGAACACCGTCATTTCAAACATTCTGTTTTTTTTTCTTTCGGCTTCATTACCTTGTGAGCATTATGATGAATGAACAATAACACTAAACTCTCGACGAGTTTCTGTAAAACGGAGAGATTAAAAGCCACAATTTTTTTTTGTAAATTGTACGATACGTGGGAGAAATCTTCCGCGCAAGAATTTTGCATCCAATCTGATATTGTCGCTATAACTTTTCTTTATTGCGTCTCGTAACATGGTTTGTCCGGAAAATCTTAATTAATTGAATCACATTGCCCCATTGTGTCGAGTTACGAGCGCTCTTTAATTTTCGACTACTCGAGTTACTTCACCCTTAACGCAATCCAATCTTACGATCGCTTGAATCAATTAACACAGAGAACAATCTTGTAAACATATTTTCTACAATATGAATAAACAAATTATGAATATATATACACTGACACACACACATATGGAAGTTGTGCTTAACCCTTCGTGATCACACTTCCAAATTCAACCGCGGTGGTCACACTTAGGTCGATTCTACCCAGTCAGTTTTCAAAAAAGTATTGTGACCAAAGTATCCGTCCGAAGTGATTTAAAAAATTACGGAATATGCTTTGAACTTTCTAGATGTTGTACGAAAAATTTATTTATAAGAAATATAATGGCGACATGTTAAAAAAAAAATCATAAAGAGGTGAAAACGGAAAAAGACACTTTTTCGCTCAAAAGATCATAGTTCCGTGAAATTTCAACATTTTTACCTAAAATTTGGATGTGATACTCCTTAGATATGCGACTTTTGGTGAAAAATAGTAGCATCGTGCGCGTTCCAAAGAAGGTATTTGTTCTGACACGTGAAGAGGGCAAATTTAATGACATGAGGATACTTCAAAGTGCAAGTAAGATGGTGAATACAGTCCCATTTGAAGCCGGGCACTATTATATAGTTACGCCAAAAATTGATCGACGGGTCGCTTCTACCCAAAGTGACCGCGAAGGGTTAAGATGACATTGTCAGATAAGACGATACAATATATTTTCAAATATTCGCGATATAGGAGTGACGATGACGTTCTATGGTCGGTCAATAAGTGTCGCTAGTAGCGTAACTTAGTATGGCCATCAGTGAACGCGAGCTTTTACGTAGTAAATATCTTCGTGATTTTGAAATGAAAAAAAAAAATTTGACTACGTTATTATTTGGTGCTGAAAATACCCATCGGGTGAGATGTTTTTTCTAGTTGTACTAATTTATTCATAATCTAGGGTCATTATACTTTACAAATACTGCGCAACGAACATTCCTACTCCAAAGTTTTTGTTGCATCACATAAACAAAATCTGCATTCACTTATGGGTAAGTTGCGTACCAGAAGTCGGTGTAAAATGGCACACTATGTCATTTTGCCCTGCTGTGTATATAACCGGATGAAAAATCAGATTTTTTGGCTTATCGTTATAGGATGCCTGGCAATTATCAACGAACCTTAACACGTAAGAGCTGGTCACAAGAAAACATGCACTGCCAAAAAAATTATTCAATTTAATTAGGATCTATTTAAATCAAATAAGGTTTTTCCTTGTCTCACGGCCTACCACAATTCTGTTTATTTCAAATATTTATTTGTTTTAGCTATCCTTGTTAAATATTAAATATATTGAAATTAAATAAATGAAGATTAGAATCAAGGATATTCTTTCTTTGAACGTATGGAAGATATTTTTGTAACAAAAATATTTTTATTAGCGTGAATAAACATCTATTTGATTCAAATATGTATTCAAACTCAAACTCAAACAAACCCAAACGTTGGTCAATAGCTTGAATCAATTAAGTAAGTATTTGTTGCAATGAGGACATACCATCAATTCAATTAAATAGAAAAATGTATGACTACGAAAATTCTATTTAATTTAAATTTAAAAAAATAAATAGATACATTTGATGGATTCAACAAAATTATTTTTTAAACACATGAAATCGGCTCACAGATTTATTAGGAATAAATAAATTATTTGGTTATTAGCTAATATTAAATAGATCTTGATTTGAATAAATAAATATATCCGAAATAAATCATTTTAATAATGGAATGCAATAGGAAAAATTTGATTTTACGATAAATCTAGTTAATTCAAACTTTAAAAAATCAAATAGACGCATCTATTTAATATCAATAGAATTTTTCTGTCAGTGTGACCAAGGCAATTGAAGCTGTAAAGGAGAATTTCCTTTTATCATCCAAACATTTTAACCTGCCGCAGGCAACACTTCGTCGCCACTATAATAATGTTCCAGTAAATCTTGTTCACTATGAACCAACCTTCAATCCAGTAATGGAGCATAATTCGGTCGACGTGGATAAGATGACATACATATGTCATCTTAGACTGAAGTATGTCGTCTCACAGACATCGACCTACATGTGGCTTTTTATTTTTCTATTTTTTTGTATAAGTAACTAATGTCCTGAAAGTGATTTTATTTCATTATAATAATAAGCCTTTATGAATATACGCTTGACTTTAAATTCATACGACGTCATTTATTTAAATATTTATCGTAAAAGAAAAAGTATGCCATCTTAAGCACAATTCCCTTATATGCGTTGGACTTCTTGTTGCGGAATGATTAACGTAACTTGAATCTATTTTCATACGTATCGTCAAGATAACGAATTAGCTGACACGGACACACCGTTGAATTTACAACCGGATATTATACGCGCTAAGTATTCATTTCCATGGCGTGCACGGGGTTGTGAAGGGCCAAAGTTCTTCTAGCTCTTATATGATGAGAATTCTCTCCTATAACACGCGCTACCGACACTCTCGTAAACTTAAGTAGTTACGGCTGAACTAAGAGCAGAGGAGAGAGAAAGAGAGAGCGAGACGTTTAACCCTTTCACAAGCCTTTATGGCGATTCGTTATCGCGAATATAGCGGTGAAAGAGACTTACCCTGTTATCCGACACAACGAACCAAGCAGGTAAAATGCAAGGAAGTAGAAATCAATTCTTCATCGATCTTTGAGCGAGAATACGGCTTTATGTCTATCTTACCCGAGAGTGATCTCCTTTCGAACACATGTACGAGAGTGATGAGTCGAGCAGCTTCCAACCAGGAGACAGATGAAGAACAATTACGAAAATAATTTCGTAAAAGATGGAACTTAACATGAGAAGGTTTTGCAAATTGAGGAATTAAAGATGAGTGAAATTAAGGTACGCAAAAGCTGAATCATGTCCAATATGAGTCACTATTATTTCCTGAAATGTTTTGCTAATTGTCAGAAAAAAAATTCAATTTTTTTTTCTCAAATTTAACACGTAACTAGTGCAAAGTTATGAAAAAAGTCGAAAAAATTGGTATTTGTATTTTGAGGACGATTACACGATGTTTAGGAACAATACACTTGTTCCACTGTAAAAGTCTAAAATCAAGCGATTTTTCGCGATTTTTTTTTTTTTGATGGAAGGACAAGTAAGAGGATAATAGTATTGAATCATATCTTCAAGTGAACAAAAAAAATGATATTAAAAAAAATATACAAAATGGTGACGCTGGAGCTATTTTCACCAGGCATGTTGAATCAGAGACGCTCTGCGGCACACAGTATAACTGATGCAAATTTAAATCTACAAAAAAAATTAATTCTATCCATTTACAGGAGTATAGCTAGAGAAATACGTAGGGGATTTTGAAAATATTAATTTTTGTGTAATTGGCAAGCGTTTAAGGTAAAAATTCAATTTTCGACAGAACAAAAGGTCAATCATATATTAATAAATAATGTTATAATGAACTCATGGGAAATTCGGAGTGAATAGAATGAAAATTGTTGGAGTTATGCTGCGTGCCGTTTTGAAAAATTGTGGTTCGAGAAAAACGCGTTTAAAGTTTTGAGATGTGTTATAGACGTGAAAAAATGAAAAATTTAGCTGTTTAAAATTTTATACCATTGATCAGCTATCCCAGGACCATAAAGCTGCCCTTCTCTGTTCAAATATTTAACCTTTTTTCAAATTAATGTGAAGGTGAAAAAAAAAAATTCTCAAATATCAATGAAAGGGTCTTGTAGGAAATTTATTCAAGTTTTCAAAGCTGCCCTTTAATCCCCTGTACGATCATTGGTTGCTGAGATATCGATGACCTAAGAGGAAAGGATCCTATTTCAATCAAAGTCGGATATCTCAGCAAAAAATTGACGTAGAGAGACCAGAAAAAAAAACAAATTGAAGCTGAATAAACAAGCCAACTGACCTATGTATTGATTTAACTGAAAAACATTCCCAAGCCCGTGGACCCTTGCAAAAAAAAACAAAAAAATTTGGAAACTTTTTGTCTCGCACTATTTCTTATGATAGCACGATAACCGTAGCTCACAAATTTTTTGGCCAAAAGATCTTAAAACTAGAAACTTGAAGCTTCAAAATGCTTTCTTTTTTTCATCTCGATACGGCCATTTTTCACACAGATACAGCGTTTCAAAAAGCACTAATTTTTTTCCTGTTTCTTTAATTTTTTGGAGCAATATACATTCCACCCACATAAGCTTTATCCAGATAAAGCAAGGATTTTATGGAACGAAATGAATTTCTTCTCGATTAAATAGTAGTCTGGCTTATTCGAATTACGAAAATACCGTGTGATCTCCATAACCATTAATTGAGCCTCCTCGAAATATTCCGTCATACGAGTTGCTATGAGACTAATTGCTAGGGTATTAATTATATAATTGCCTGACTATGCACCTCATGATCACTCAACATTTATGGTTTGTTCATTATATATAGATATTTCCAAAAACTTGGAAGGAAAGCATTACTTGACATCTCAAAGAGCTCTTATTTGGAATCATTTTGAGTGGATTTCATACTTAAGTCCACTTGTTCGAGGATTTTACCTTTCAGCAGGATCGTTATTCTCTTCGTATAATCGCAATTTAATTGGACATTCAGGTACATTTTTAATAGGGGCTTCAAGTATATACATGTCTAAAATTCATGTATGGAGAACCCAGTGAAAGGAAGAGCCAAAGAGACGAACAACCACGAATTGACGTAGCCACGTTGAGAGCAGGAACGTCTAAAATCCCAATTAATTACATACGATATAGCGAAGACAAAAAGATAGAGACGGGAACGGAGAGACGAAAGAATTCTTCTTGCTCCCTTGAAAATCGCGGAAGTCCCCTAGGGCGACGCTTTCCCGAATTTTCGACTATCACACCACGAACGCGCAAGCTCACGCACGTTTCCCCTTGATGTAGATCCAACCCCGCTCCTGCGTAACCGACGGTATCAGAGCCCTTTATGTACCTGGGAAAGGATACATCGTAAACTCCTACGTAACAAATACGGGGCGTTTCATCTCGAATCGATTGTCTTTTTACAGTCAACATCACTTTAGGCATCACATAGGGGAATGTACACTTGGATGACTTGGATGAATTTAATTCTTTCTATACAGTATTATCTCGGCATTTGTTATTTGTTATTAACCCAATGCTCATTTGATCATTGCTACAATTGGTGTAGCATTTACGTTCTTGCGTGCAATAACAAAATACTCCCAAAGTATCCTGTCTTTCAATCGTCCACTCTTAATCCATGCGGTGTTGAGAGATCAGTTAAGGGAAAGTCACCTTTCTATCCATAAGTACAGCAAAAGTGCAGAAAAATAACGTAAGCTTTCGGGTTTTGTTTTTACTATTGATTGCACTGAAAGAAAAATTCTTTTGATATTAACTAACTAGATGCGTCTATTTGATTTTTTTTTTATACGGATGAACTAGATTTTTCGTGACATCAAATTTTTCTATTGTATTCCATTATTAAAATTATTTATTTTAAATATATTTATTTAAATCAATATCTATTTAATATCGTCCAATAACTAAATATTTTATTTATTCCTAATAAATCTATGATTTGGTTTCATCTGGTAGGATAAGACAAAAGAGACAGACGAAAAAATGATACACGATTTAGTCTCTCAAAAATCTCATGGCTTTGTTTTCATTAGAAGACTGTTGTAAAATTTTGCAGTTGAGGAAAAGGGTTGGTCTTTCTATACATAAATAGTCGCGCTTGTTAATAAAAAGCACGACGATACCTTTCTTTTTTTCCCAACAGCCTTGTTAGTGAAAAAAAAAGAAAAATAATTTAACTTTTTTTCACCGCATTTTCCTGTCATGAACCTATATTCCTTTTTCGTATTCATGTGATTTATCTTTATTTATTTAATTTGAATATAATCTATATTTATTTAATTTGAATACATTTAATATTGAAAAAATAGTTTGAACAAATAAAACAAATATTAATTCCGTGAGACAAGGAAAAAACCTATTTAATTCAAATAAATCCTATTTAAATTAAAACTTTTTTTTTGGCAGTGTGAGCTGGTGCAACAGATTTTTGAGTGACTTATCGTTTCTTCGGAGATAAGACAAATTCAATTCTAATCAATTTAAATCGTAACTTGCGTTTGAGGAAGTTGCTCTGGGTGTTATCGGGCAGGCGGCAAGGGCGCTGCCAACTTCGAATAATACAATTTTTGGTTACGTAAAATCAATAAATTTCAGCTAATAAATATGTGAAATGGGTATAATCAATTGTTTAGAAACGTTATTAATAGTATTTTGCTCATTTACATCGCGAAGACGTTATTAACCAAGTTGAAATGTGGCAAATGTGCAATTGAGTTCTCAGTAGCTGCGAGCACTGAGCTGAGATACGAAAGCCACATCGTGAGCACTTAGCTGTCAAACATCGTTCACGAATTCAATTTTCGTGTTCGAGAAAAATGAAGAGATGGGAAGGAATAGAATACGAAGAGTGAAAAACAGTACAATCATCAATTAAATCAGGTAAAAAATAGAGAGCAGCAAAGAAAAGTAGTTGAACCGAAATTTGAAGATTATGTCGAAAGACATACACTGCAGTTTCTGTCAAGAATAATTATGGATGAAACATATTAAACATGAAGAAAAACACGGCATGGCCTCAATACTTTTAGTACTCTGCCAAATATCCGTTAAGTTTCTTTGATTGGTAATAAACATATTTTAATTATCATATTTTTTACAAACATTTGGTATTTTATTACTCTCTCTTCTAATCATGCGGAACAAAAATAACAATCATGATAAACAAATATTTTAAATACTCTTTATGAAACCGCGGTAAGAAATTTATAACGAAAAAACAATAGTTTGTGTGTTATTAATTGTGCTGCCTATTCAAAATGGCCGACTTGACAGCAACATTGCCACGTGTAGTAGAGCGCTTTATCGTTTTAAGCAAATCAGCGAAAATTAACTGTTTTGCTTCAAGAATATCTCGACAACGAGGCAGACAAAACGCTTCACTTTTCGTTGAAATTATACACGGAAATTAAAAAAAAAAACATTCGCACATATTTGTTTTCAATTCATAGCATTTTTATTATGTCTCGAGATTCGTACCAGAGTTATCGTATAGCTTTTGCTATGTCGCCCGTGTATAATTGACTTCAATAATTAATTGAAGCCTTAACTACATCTTCAATAATTAATTGAAGTCTTAACTTCAATCTTCAATAATTAATTGAAGCCTAACCCCAATAATTAATTGCTCAACAATCATGCATAGACGAATAACTTCAAATGTTGCACAGAGTCGTAAACCCTGTTCGTCAATATCCTCAACAAATTTCAGCAAATTCTTACCATTACGCGATAGCTGAGCAATCTCCTTAAGAGTACGCACTTACAATTAGTCCATCAGCCAACGCCCATTGCATAATGGTATTTGAATTATCGTTATTAAATTCACACCTCATTCTGATTAGTTCTAGTGTCTTCATTAAACAACGGTTTCGAAAGTGTCATTAGTACAAGCTAACGATCACTATAACGCTGATAACTCTTCATGAAATGTCCCATATACGTGTGTGTGTGTGTATGTGTGTGTGTGTGCGTGTAGCTGTAACTGTAGTGGTCCCCAACGAGGAGAGAGAATAGCGCGGAAAGTCCAATAGCGCAAATGCGTTTATAAACTCGTTGAAGCGACAAACACGCGCGGGGTCCCTTTCAAAGCGTTGCCGACAACCGACTCTGCATATATACACATACACGATACACAAAACCGTTTACTATAGTGAAGGGAAGAGCTTCGTCGGCGTTGACGTATGCGCTGCATCCTATGATTTACGCCCTTTTTGCTGCGAGCGCATGACATACAGGGGTATCCAGGCAGACGACGGAGAACCTTCGACCCCTGGTCCACGTGACGGTGGGCTCAGCCTCTACTTTCAAATTTACTACCCCCTAAAACTCTTGTTACATGTATACGTATAGCGTTTCACTACCCCTCTGCTTGTACCTCGGGGCTTTTTGGGGTTCAAAGAAACTTTTGCCGTACTTTATACCAACGCGAGTATACGTCTAATAAATATATATATATATATATATATATATATATTGCAAATAAAATCAATTTGACCTCGGTTCGATGGATGTACGGGCATATCCATGCGTCCGGTTTCAATATGATCGCTACGTCAATGGAATCGATTCAGTTTGCAGGACGTAGTTCATATATATATATATATCTAACAATGAGAGAGCAACCTCGAGGTACATGGGGTCAAAAGTTTGATGAAAATAATTCATTCGTGACTAGTCAAAGTGGTGACCCCCGAATATAAACCTTCATGTGTATCTGTATATGTAGATATATATATATATAATCATACATTTTTTATTCCCTGGTACACATCCGCGTACATGCATAGATTCCGGGTGCATCTCCACCGGAAGCGAATCGTTGACTTTTATATCCCTCGTAAAATAGTCATGGAAGACCGTGATCACGAGTATCGCAACTCTTTTCTTTCCCTAGGTGTCATTCCGTTTCCTTTACGCTCCATGCCCTCCCCCCCCCTCTTTTTCTGTTCTCTATTTCCTCTCTCTCTCTCTCTCTCTCTCTCTCTCTCTCTCTCTCTCTCTCTCTCTCTCTCTCTCTCTCTCTCTCTCTCTTCGCTATATTTATTTCGCTCTTTCTATATACGTTCGCCGAAACTAATCATAAATCCTTTCGTATCGCGATTATCGTACGCAAAAGGTGTGAGTGAGTAGGATTGGAATATTTTTCCGGAACGTGGCTTTACGATCAACGATTTTCACCAAAGATAAAGCACGCGTGAAATCGCTCTTATGTACATGCACACCTGAGTCCACACACACACACACACACACCCACGTACACACACATATCGATATATCTGTTCGTTCCTTGGGTTCTGCGTCTCGACAAACGCAAGAGGGGTAAAAGAAATATGAGGCAGATGAAGGATACTGGATATCAGGGATGAAGGATATCAGGGACTCGTTACCTGTGCACCCGTTAAACCGGGCTTTAGGTAAACCTAGAGAACTCGCTGTTTTCTTTGTTCGTTCGAGAGCTCTTCCGGATCGCAGACTCCAATGATAATGGCGTTGCCGAAACTCGTCAACCCACGACTACCGCGCCAATTAAAGGGCTAAAAGGGCAGAATATGTCCGCGCCCATAAAATCGTGAATG
This sequence comes from Ophion ventricosus, assembly GCA_963932345.1. Classification (NCBI taxonomy): domain Eukaryota; kingdom Metazoa; phylum Arthropoda; class Insecta; order Hymenoptera; family Ichneumonidae; genus Ophion; species Ophion ventricosus. Next base: position 19,747,217 of record OZ010713.1, read on the forward strand.
CGGAGAGTGTCCTTAAGTTTACTTCACGGTAAAACTGTCGATGAACAGGATAGGGTGCCGTAAATTTCGCTTTCATGCCCAGTCGTAACAAATCAAACAAATTGCTGCAGAAAATAAGCTTCATGCCTGAATTGAAAGATAATTTCTTTCAAAATGCAAGGAACCGTGCTTTATGCTGGCATCATATTGAATCGACCTTAAGGACATGTACAAGGTCAACATAACCTCACAAATTTTCCAATCCAATTTTCTCAAAGATGGTTTCTTTGTAGAAACCAACTTTGTAGAAACCAAGATGGTTTCTACAAAGATCATACTCTGGAGAATTTCCTGACGCGGTGCTTGACGATTTTATTTAACCCTACATATTAGTCATCTTTGAAAAAACCCTGTTAAAACATTTTAGCTATCACTCTCGCACTCATGTGTCAGACAGAAAAATTGCACTGACAGAAAAATTCTTTTGATATTAACTAGACGCGTCTATTTGATTTTTTTTTCATTTGAATTAACTAGACTTTTCTGAAATCAAATTTTTCCTATTGCATTCCATTCCATGCAAATTAAAATTATTTATTTTAAATATATTTACTTATGCAAACCAAGATCTATTTAATATAGTCTAATAACTAAATATTTTATTTATTCCTAATAAATCTGTGATTTAGTTTCATTTGGTAGTATAATACAAAAGAAACAGACGGAAAAATGGTACAAGATTCAATTTCTCAAAAATCTCATGGCTTTGTTTTCATTAGAAGACTGTTGTAACATTCTGCAGTTGAGGCAAATGGTTAGTCTTTCTATATATAAATAGCCGCGTCTGTTAATAAAAGGCACGACGATAACTTTCTTCTTTCTCCAAATAACAGCCGTGTCAGTGAAAAAAAAAGAAAAATTATTTAACTTTTTTTCACGGCACTTTTATGTCATGAACCCATATTCCTTTCTCGTATTCGTGCGATATATCGTATTTTTTCTTTATTTAATTTCAATTTAATCGCTATATATTTGATTTGAATATATTTAATATTTAAAAAGAATATCTTGAACAAATAAACAAATATATTTGAAACAAATAGGGTCGTAGTAGGCCGCGAAACAAGGAAAAAACCGATTTGTTTCAAATAGATCCTATTTAAATTGAATATTTTTTTTGGCAGTGTGGTACGCGTTGTATTCCTCTGTAATATGCATAAGTCAAATATTGTATCAAGGAGCGTGTTTCAGTCGATATTCCATGTTTCCAGGACCGACGATTAAGCCGTTTCTCGCGTTTCACATTACTCGATCAGTCCAAAAATTTCGCGCCATTTTTCACGTACTGAAGATTAACATTTTGTCGTCAGTGCTGAGGGATTTTGGAATATGAGAATTTGACATATGAGAGTTTGGACTGTAATACGTACAGACATATAGGCAGAAATAAATTCTATAGGCCCATACGTAGGACGTCCTTTTTTCGGCTCTGGCCACGGTCACGCCAGACTTGTGCGTCCCTCGAAGCATTGAAAAACCCGCGGCCGATTCCAATTCCGTCGAAATCCGCTTATACCACCCCCCCCCCCCCCTATTCCCCTCATTTCTCTTCATCGCCTCTACCTCTTGAAACCCTCCCCCTCTGCCGTCGCCGCCGCCGCACTTTCATCCTCCTCTTTACTGGACCACTCGCTGCTGCCGAATCACGAGCGGTATAATACCCCGCACCGATTCGTGAATTATAAAGGGGTACGAAGTGTCCTCTTACGGTGGCTCGCGGAGATAGTCACATGAGTCGTGTGCGCCATTACTCTTCTGTCCCTTCTCACTAATATACGCCTCAGTTGTTCGCCGCTTGCATTTCAAACGAGAAATTCTCGCAAAATGAGTTTTATTCTTCATTATGGATAATTATTTTGATTGAATCACTTTACGAAAAAGTTTTATTTGCATGTCTCGTGTTGTACGGTGATCATCAAGATGTCTTTTCAAGACCATCAAAATGGTTTTGTAACTCATATAGGAGAAGGTGAGGCAAAATGAGGCTCGGGACAGAACAGGAAGTGAGCTTGTGTGTGTGACAAACACATGTACACGAGTCGCCAGCAGCGCCATTCGTTCGTTGTTAAGTCACCTCATTTGAGTCAGAGTAAGCGGAACGTGTCAGTGCGCGTTTTAGCGTTGTGACTACCAAAAACAGTATTTGAATGAATTAAAAACGAAAATTCTCGTTAAATACGGCAGGTAGGGGCATGTTGAGCAGTCGAGTAAGTTGGGCAATCGAAATGTCTGGAAAAGTAAGCACCACACGCGGGTGCATCAAATGGCGGACAGAAAGGTATGGGGGAGGGGAACACATCGCGCCATTGCCCGTTGCCATGTGGCACACGGGACGGTAACACGGGACGTTTCATTATTTTTGCACCCAAAAGTAAAAAAAAACGTGATTGAAAGTTTTTCTTCTACGTATGAGAAAAAATATTTCAAAGTCCATTGCAATTAATGTTAATGTTTCAAAATCTAACTAACAAGTAACTGCTGGTTTATTACTGCATTGTACCAAATTATGTTGAATACGTCTGATTTTTTTAATGCAATTCTTACTTTGCTCAACTTACCTCATACCCATACTCAACTTACCCCACTATCGGGGCAGGTTGAGCAAATATGGCCTTAGCCATTTGAGAGTGATTATTTATGAAAAAATAAGGATAACAGGAATTTTCGTCTACAGACTTTATTCCCAGATAAATTTCCTATTGATCAAATTAGGTCTTATTTTTAAACGGCAGACTGTTAACCAATTACAGAGCTATAATTCCAAACTTACTCAACATGCTCCTCCCAACCCTACTCAACATGCTCCTCCCAACCCTACTAATGTGTAGTAAGGTAAGTATACGACTTGCATGAACTTTTATACCATAGGTCAGTAGGAGTGATATTAACGTATTGAGCTTCCAATATTTTCTGGATAATTTCGATTGAGGTTAGAATCACCGAGCAACATCCCGGGTAGGGTCGCCAGTGGTGACAAAAATGCCATTAAACGGCTCGACGATAATCGGCCAGTAATGTGTTGCCCAACGGTGGCAGAGTATAGACGATGACTCGTTCACCATTCATACTCATGTTGTTCGGCAGTCGGCATTGGCCCATTACATAGTCAATACTGTTGTTCCGATAATAGCTGATACATATGGCTGTCGGAGATTGGCCGATCTTTGTCCATTACCGTGTCCTCAATGATGATATTGAGTCCCGCCTAACATTGATTCGCCGTTCATCCCGCGGCGATAGTGAAACAGGTTCACAGATGAACATTCGTATACCAATATTGGCCCCTTATCTTCAAACCGAGAATTGTTTCAACTGTTGGCTATCTATCGGAAACCTTTCATTCGCCAATATTGTTCCGTTGGAGATAATTCGCATGTATGGTGACCAATACCGGGCCAATTATACGAAAAATATTTGCGTAGGGAAAGACAAACGGGGCATTATGGGATGGTATCTCATTTTGCCCCTACTTTACGGAGCCATTTGAATTTATTATTTTACCATTTACTGCGTAATTGAACAGATTGCTGTTATCGAGAGTATTAGTATTTCTCTTAGTAGGTACCTACTTGTTTCAGCAAATTTATTTCAAGTGCTTCTTCCATGTTCGTAGTTACAATAGTTTGCAAGTACAAGAGAAAACTGGTCGGCAAAAATGGTTCGAAGAGGGCATGAGAATAGCGGTGTCGACTGTGCTTGCCAATAGAATGGTTTTCGTCAGAGTTTCAGCTTCTTATTCTTCGCCAAATTTCATTTTGCCCCGTAGCGTTTACTGTTTTTCCCCAAACACGAGGTAAAACGAGAAATATGTCACTTTTTCTGCAGTTCCTATTAGCTAAGAAAATTTGTTGATTAAGCTTGAACGTACAATTTAATATTATAACTAAGAATACAACTATTGTTTCCAATTGAAAAGTTTATAAATAAAGCCAATATTACATATAAATATTTTTGTCTTAAGTATCCCATATAGCCCACCTCCCCTCGACTTACGTTTTCCACAATAATCTTTTTTTTTTGCGACTTACGATCCACTCGTGCAAAATATCGAATTTCAGTCTGCGCTTTCATAAAGCCAGAATAACAAAAAAATCGATTATTAACGGATCACTCAATGCAGATGGAAGCACGGCCTGATCCAAAATGAATACGAGCGCACAGAAACGAGATTCTGTTATAAAGAACATTCTCAATCTTTACCGGATGCACGATTGCGCTTGCTTGTGGTATATTTTCCTTGATTTTTGTGTTTTTTTTTTCGCTCCTGGCACATACGGAACATGCAAGATGTAAAACAAATCTACTACAGCATCGAACTCTCCCCAACATATCTCGTGTGCATATGAAATCTTCACTGAACCGTCGATACCTTTGATGCGACTGTTCTCGGGCTTTTATAGACTCTTGATCGAATCGTCATCCTATAACAACAACATACACACACACACACACACACACACACACACACATGTACATATAATCGGAGGAACCCCACTTTGCTCTGGAAACTCAAAGTACGCCATGCGAATCAAGAAAGATCTTCAGCCAGTCATATTTTAGAGTTATCCAGTTTTCTGATATATGTATATTTAGGCGTCCATAAGTATACTACGCGAAAGATGGTTCGAGGCAGTGTAATACAAGAGGGACCACGGGGACAAAATGCATGGATATTAGATAGAGGAAAAAGGAGTGAACGATAGGTACGGATATCGCCGAGGAGAAGAAACAAGAAGTGCGACATATAAAAAGGGACACTGATGTAGCAAGACGTAGACGTAGTGCGCGCTTTTCCTATCCTTTCAATCGGAAAATCTGGTTATCCGTAGAATCTTCTACTCTGCGGCTTTATATTACTCCCTCTCTCGCGCGCTCTGTCTCTCTTTTTTTTTGTCGTTTTCTCTATATCCGTTTCTCTTCGAAACCTTTGCGCAGGTTTGCACGATCTTTGGGATGTCTCATATACCTGAAATATATATATATATATATATATATATGATTTACGAACGGAGTGGAACTGAATAATCCTGCTGAAATCTTCAAGGAAGAGAGAGAGAGAGATAGAGAGAGAGAGAGAGAGAGAGAGAGAGAGAGAGAGAGAGAGAGGCGCGCTAGAAGAATGAAGGGTTTGTGTATATGATAGGAGTTTCATATCGTACATGCATTATCGAGGCTTTGGTGAACGAGCTTGGTCAGCCGTATTGAATGGATTGCAAATATTCCTGGTCCGCGGACAATTTAGGCAGATATGCAATTGGGTCGAAATAATTTGATTCATCAATCGTCGAATGGTTGACGATTCAGACTGGTTGAAAAAAAGATTCGTTCTGTTAATGCTAATCCGCGAGGAAATTTGTTGGGGAGTCCCCAGATTTTTTTTGGGTTCGCCGCATGTAGGGAGTTCACGTTGGAATTAAAATGGATTCCGCACTAAACTGCCAAACAAAAATTTAATTTGAACAGGATCTATTTAAATCACATCCGTTTTTTCCTTGTCCCACGGCCTACTACGACACTATTTGTTTCATTTTTTTAAATTTGTTCAAGCTATTCTTTTGAAATATTAAATATATTCAAATTAAGTAAATAAAGATTAGATTCATAAAAGTGCGGTGAAAAAAAGTTAAATTATTTTTCTTTTTTTTTTCACTAACAAGGTTGTTATTTGGAAAAAAGAAGGGTATCGTCGTGCCTTTTATTAACAGGCGCGACTATTTATGTACAGAAAGACCTTTTCCTCAACTGCAGAATGTTATAACAGTCTTGTAATGAAAACAAAGCCATGAGATTTTTGAGAGACTGAATCGTGTATCATTTTTCCGTCTGTCTCCTTTGTCTTATACTACCTGATGAAACCAAATCACAGATTTATTAGCAATAAATAAAATATTTAGTTATTAGACGATATTCAATAGATCGGGATTTGAATAAATAAATATATTTCAAACAAATAATTTTAATAATGGAATGCAATAGGAAAAATTTGATTTCACAGGAAATCTCGATAATTCAAATTAAAAAAAAATAAATAGACGCATCTAATTAAAATCAAAAGATTTTTTCTGTTAGTTGATTCACCGATTGAGGTCGTTTGCGAATTTTTTATTTTAAATTCTCAACAAGAATTTGTTGGCTCTCCCAAAATAAAAATAATTTCGTGAAATTGTGCACAAATTTATTGGGTAGTCCCAAGATGCACCCACATCTCTATAGGAATTTGTCAAGGACACTGCAAATAGGGAATCCTCATTGAGATCCAATTTGATTCCGCACTGCTTCCCGATGAACGCTGTTTAAGAATCCTCACCACGTTTTAATCGCAAATATGGGAAAAGCCACGAGAAAAAGCTGGGCATGTTGAAGCATAACCTGCACGCTTCGTGAGCGTGTACTTGTGTGGTGGCATTATGTTGAAGTGCAGTAAATCAAATAAACGATAATTATAGTGGCGTAGACTTTCAGTAGCGTGATTCAAATCGATTTTAAAGATATACTTTTTTAAGCGCTTTATACTTTCTTGAGATCCACTTATTTTGTATATCTATATATTTTCTTTAGCTATGGGATCCATCAGGAATCGTATCGGATTCTGTTCGATAATGTGGGAATCGTTTAGAATCCAAATTAAATTCGTACATTGCATTCCAAAGGGAGATCTCGATTAGAATCCAATGTACGATGCGTGACGTTTTAGTATGGGGATCCAACGCAATGAATGAATATGAAGCTTGCATCGTTGGGAAGCAATGAAAGTTAATATTTTTGAATTTCTTTAATTTCTTTTGGCAGATTTTGCCTACAAAAATTCTTCAACCTTTTTTTCAGATATTGATTTAGCAATCAACAATATAAATCGATTAAAAAAAATCTTCTATACTAATACAAACATGGAAAATAAAATGTGAAAAAGAACTTTCGTTGCGTTCCAATGATGCAAACGTGAACGACATTGCAATGACATATTGGCTCCCTATCAGGAAGTGAGGACAAGTATGGAAATCCAATTGGATCCCTACGACAATTTCTACATAGGATGCAATACAATGGCTCTGTCTAGCCATTGTATTGCACCTACAGACTAATCGTGAAGATGGTCACACTATGAAACCATCGGTAATAAATAAAAAGTGTTTCGCCATCAGTGTTGATCCACAGTAATTTATTGTCGTAACATTTCATACGATCTGTCATTATGGTGAGACAAAATAATTCTGGTACTGTCAGTCGACTCGTTGAACGATCGAAATAGTGTCACAGCGATCCCGGGGAGACGAGAACATTTTTTAATTCTCTCGATATCGAGAGGCTTAATATGCTCAAGCTCTACGGGAATTGTCACATGTAATTAATGCCACCTCCACGGGAATGCCTGTCCGTGAGGGCTCGTTTCCCCAAGTGTGATGTGCGCCGAGCCATTTGCGTTTAGCAAACTCAAACGTTACATAATTTAACGGCAATTATGCGGCGTCACATCACAAGGGTGTCGGGAGAACGAACAAGAGAGACAAAGCTGGCGAGGAAGGGAGACACAGACCTGAAGACCGTCCACGTGTTGGGGTTATTATAGGTTCACAACTCCCAATGTTGCCGTTGAAAGGGAATTATGAAAGAAGGAGCGAGACAGGGATGCCAGTTTCTCTTCGACTAGAGTTCTCCTCAATCCTGCGTCTCCGCGTACGGGCGTACTGCGATCGTTAAATAGCATAAAATTACCCTCGGTAATGCATATACATGAAAAGTTGATTGCGCAAACAAGTTCGAAAATTTCTCAATGAAACTTTCAAACTCCGAAGTTCTTTGCCTCGGGAGCGAGTGTCTACAGACGTTATATTACTTCAAGTCGTCAAGAATCTTCGAAACAATTATTTATGGATTTGAAGATGCGCATCATCTCAATTCGCATCGTTATAAGGGGGGAAGGGGGGGAGGGGGGTAAAGTGTTCGACCGGTAACACAGAACGAGTGAGAATCCCCTCATCCGATAGTTTGGCAATGTGGAGCGGAAGACTATGTAAAAAAAATACACCACAACCCTTTCTCATAGGGCACACCAATCAGTGAATGGACGGGGACTACGTTGATAGAAAAATTCTATTGAAATTAACTAGATGTGTCTATTTGATTTTTTTAAAATTTGAACTAGATTTTTCGTGACATCAGATTTTTCCTATTGTATTCCATTATTGAAATTATTTATCTCGAATATATTTATTTATTCATATCAAGATCTATTTAATATCGTCTAATAAACATTTTATTTATTCCTTATAAATCTATGATCCGCCTTCATCTGTTCAAAAAACAATTTCATTGAATCCACCAAATGTATCTATTTAATTTTTTTTTTAATTTAAATTAAATAGAAGTTTCGTAGAGTCAAACATTTTTCTATTTGATTGAATTAATGGTCTGTCTTTATTGCAACAAATACTTGCTTATTTGATTCAGGCTATTGATCAACGTTTGGGTTTGTTTGCGTTGACATAAATATATATTTGAATAAAATGGACGTTTATTCACGCTAATAAAAATATTTTTGATACAAAAATATCTCCCATACGTTCAAAGAAAGAATGTGCTTGATTATAATATTCATTTGTTTAATTTAAATATATTTAATATTTAACAAGGATAGCTGAAACAAATAAAAATATATATTTGAAACAAATAGGATCTTAGTAGGCCGTGAGACAAGGAAAAAAACCTATTTGACTTAAATAGATCCGATTTGAATTAAATTTTTTTTTTGACAATGTGAATGCACGAATTCTCATTTATATTTAAAATTAGTAAAGAATATGAATTGTCGATACAAACCCGAATCTCTATAGTTTAGAAAAATAATCATAGGTATCGTCAAAAACAATTTCTTAGTTTAATATCGAATTTTGACGCCACACGGAATTTTTCTTATTTTTGGTACTTAAACACCGCGCCACTTATTGTTAGTTACGATACGATTGCGCACAGTCGGTATACTAAAGGCGAAAACAAAAGTTTTTATAAGTTTTGAGGGTAAGAGTTACTTTTATTATTTGAGATAGAATCGATAATTGAATTTTTGCAAATTTTAAAAATAAATTTGTAATAATAGATTGGAATTAAATATTGGTGCTGTATTCTAACCTCTTTCCAGTGAATGGTATGTGGGCTCTGTTCTGGTAATTCTCGAAGCAGAGTGAACAATTTTGCTCATTTGCTGAAAATTGCAAATTTAATAACTGTTAAGAATCGGCAATGAACATTTCATCAAATGTCATAAAATGACTTCATACGTTTTTCAAATTTTGAGAAAATTTAATTTTCTGTTTCTCTGTCGAAACAAACTTTGGTAGTTTTGAGAATGTCACGTTGAGATGCAAAAAAGCTTTGAGTATTTTCTACGACATCGTAATAACAAATATAATACTCATATGCATAAGAATATTATCATTTTTGTGCAACACAGTAATATTCCAATTCCGCATTTAATAAAAATAAATAATTGAACGTTATTCTTTACAGCGTTCATCTACACTACACGTCCATTTATTGGTGATCGAGTGTCCATTTCCTGGCAATTTTAGCCATTCACTGGCGATTTAGTCATTTCGCTACTTGTTTATTAATTCCTTCGATATTATTTGTTGCAATCACTTCGAATATTTTCTTCTACTATTAGAATAATAACTTTCGTTAGCTATAGCAATTAAAACGTTTGTTTTGATAATATATTCATTATACATTCCATTTGAATCATATAGTGTTGTTATTCGTTTATTCACTGGTCTGTTTACCAGAAGAGAAGATGAAGAAGGTAGAGAAAATAGGATCCGAAATCAGAGCCAAAAGTGCGAAGGGTTTGAAGTTATAGGCCTGATAGGTTTGCGGGAGCGAAGAGGTACACGGGAGACCAGTCTGGAGGCAACCCACAAGGTGTGAAGAGCTACTGCAACCAACTGCCTTCGTAAATGATCGATATATCTGCTAGTGTGTTATCGTATCTGACAGGGCCCTTTTCGCTTGGCGTCTCACACAAACACACGTACTATCGGCGCTGCCTACCTCTTCCTCGACCTGTTCGACGCACATCTCTCCACCGTTTTCGATTCACTCTTTCTCTCATTTCTCTCTTCGTTATACTTTGTCGGTGCTTCCATGCTCTATCTCCCTTCATCCTCCTGCGGTCCTCACTTTCTTTCTATCTCTCTCTTTCTCTCTCTCTCTCTCTCTCTCTCTCTCTCTCTCTCTCTCTCTCTCTCTCTCTCTCTCTCTCTCTCTCTCTCTCTTTCTCGTCAACTCTCGCCCGCCTCCTCTTGTCGTTTTTCCCTCTCTCACTCAACGAGCACAGCTTTGAGCGCCACCCCACGTTTCCATAGCGATAGGTAAATGGAATCCGTAGCGAAGCCGTTGCCATGGGGATTCGCTTCAGCACCAGCTTCGTCCCTCACTCGATCTCTCCCCGTTGCTGTTGCTGTGTACCTCACCTTGCTTCGAACCCCTTGCCGCACACCTTAGCTATATTCTATGGTTTCATATATAGATATCAATATGGTATCAGGTTCGCCCTGGCCCGCTTCACCTCGCCATGTGCACCTTCGAAAACCGTTCTCCGTCGCGTCTCTCGCCGTAGCAACCTCCAGCTAACCAATATACGAATATATCCTGTTTTTATTCGTCTTCCGACTATATACCCTTGCTCCTCTTTCTCTCTATCCCTCACATGTTGTCGATAAAAAGGATGCAACTTCTATGTGGGCTTTTCCATGGCTGGCCCTATGTGCATACACACACGCGCCCGTCATAGAATTTCACTGGTGATGACGAAACATCGCAGTTTCAAAGTCTTTGGGACGACGCCGTGGAGATGATAGAAGATTGTTGAACCAGGACATCGCGTCTAATGAACATCATAACAACTGCATGTGGGTGTACGTTCACTTTTGGATGCACACGTGTCTGGATATTTGGGCTGCAAGTTTCACGAAGTCTCATGGATCAAAGCTCCAGGTGGAAGCTCGTAGTATTGGCACTGTAGAGACGTTCAAAAGTTGACTGGGCTCAGACATGTTGGTAATACGACTGGTTCGCGATATGCCTTGGGAGGACGATCTAAGAGTTTCTCTTTTAAAAAAATGTGATTTGTAATAATACCTTTAATCCGTGCAGAAGTCTCGTAGGAACCCAATTTGATTCTCATACTTGTCTCTACTCCCTGATGACGATACAATGGGTCATCACATTGGATCACTATACGAAAACGTCTCACTTGTACATTGGATTTTAATCGTACATTGGATACGATTCTTGATGGATCCCATCGTATACTGTACGTTAAATTTTTTCATCAAAATATATCGATATACAAAGAGAGTGGATCTCAAGAAAGTATAAAACTTGTTTTGAAAGTTTTTCAATCGCTTGAAAAAGTATATCTTAAAAATCGATTTGAATCAAATCACTAAATATCCACTTTAATTGTCATTTTTTATTTATTTGACTGCACTTTGACATAACCACACGTATACACGCCGACGAAGAGTGCAGGTTATGTTTCAACACGCCAAGTTTTTTTTTCGTGACTTATCATATATTTTCGATTCGAACGTGGTAAGAATTCTCTAATGGCGTTCACTGGGGAACAGTGCAGAATCCATTCGGATCCCAATAAGGACTCCCTGTGTGTGATGTCCCTAACAAATCCGTATAGAGATGTGGTTGCGTCTTGGAACTTCTCAACACAATCGTGCACAGGATAACGAAAGGGATTTTCTTTTTGCAGATCCAACAAATTCCGGTTGAGAAATTCAAATAAAAAAAAAATTCAATCGTCGTCAATCGGGAAATAGCGCGGAACCTACTTGGATTCCAATGTGGACCCCCTATGTGCGGCGTCACTTTCAAATCTCTGTAGAGATGTTGTAGGATCTACAGACTCCGCGACAAAAATCCGCACGGAAATTCGTGGACTTTTGAAAGAGCACATCGTTTTTCGCTGCGCAAAACATAAGTGATGTGTATGAGAAATGACGTCAAATTTTTAAATGCTCGATTGAGGGACGATGCACGAGTTTAGTTTGCTTGTGTACTACTGCTTCGTCTATATTCAACGACGATTCCCCAGCTAATGAAACAACCCTGCGCGTATAGACGCTCACAAGCCCCATGCCAATTAGAAGTTTGACTCGATTAATTACACGTTGCTCGAGACGCCCGGATTAGCAGTCAGTGACGAGGCTAATTATTTCCAATCTTTGGAGTATCTTGCGCAACAGGGCGCAACGACGGTTGGAAAGCGGATGAAGAGCTACAGGTTTAACAGTTATATTACAGACCTGGCTCAACGATAATTAAAATGATCGATATAATCGTTGGTATATTTTTGTCCTTTCGATCGAGGATATTGGTAGAAATTGTGAAGTATCGAAATGCATTTTCCGCATTCCTTCAGGCAGATAATAGATGATGTAATGTCAACCGAACGATTGTTTACCGCTAATTTTCAAAGCAATATATTGATCTCTCAAATATTGCGTTCGAAACATCGACTTTCCAAGCAAATTCACGACGACATATATGGATGGATCCGGCACAGCGTATGTTTTCTGTAATTTGCTAATTACTACACAACGAACAGCTCATGTGAACTCTCATGCTCTCTGCACACGATTTACAAACGTCAAAATGATCATCCCTAGGTAACTCGCGACCTCTTGGATCTTTCGTATATCTTAGAACTCTTCTCGTAACGTCACCAATATCTCCAGACAACTTTGCTCGTTAGCGATAATTTGATTCGAAACTCAATTAACCGTTAAGGCCTCTTACTCCGTCGGCTGTCTAACGCGATAGAAGATATATATATATATACAGCGCGCGGTTTCGTCGAACCGTTCGTTCGAATTGTTCAAACTTTCCTTCGGCGAGCAAGCCGGCAACAAAGTACCTTGGATAAGTGACATTGTCATAAACGTCGAAGCTCTTTGTGTGAAAGATCGATATTGGTAAGGATATGTCGTATACGGTGATCAGAGAAGATAGTATCTATTAAAAACTCATCTTGAGAAATCGTTTCGTGTGCGTTCTCTCATCGAGCGAAAGACGAAGCGAGAGAAAGAGGGTAAAAAGTGATTTCGAAGTGGAGAGAGTCAATTTACCAGTCAAATTACTAACATCGTTGCTATTCATACAATTACGCTCGAGATTAAGACGAGGACGTGTGTTTTCAGGAATCCGATTTGATATTCTACAAAGCAAACCGGCGATTCGCTTACTAAAATTATTATTCTCGTTCCTTATTCGACTTCATTAAGTCTCCGGTTCATGTACTTTCCGCACCCTATACCAAATGCGCGAGAAGAGTGTCCCTATCTATCCTACAATTTCGCAGTCTCGTCGCCGAAACTCCTTCCTTCGACGATAATAGATTTCAGGCCCCAAGGCTATTCCTTCATGTGATGTCTCATGGCATAGTCAATTAATTATTTAACGAATACTGCCGGCGACCTAAACCTCACTGTGAAGTCGACCTCATTGCACAGCTCATGTAGTCTGTTTGTATCTTCTATATTCGAAGTTCAGCTTTCCATCCTCGCTTTCTAATCTACACACTTTATCATGAGTTTCAGACGAATGAATTTTAAATACACTTTAAGTTGCCTATGTATGTATTCAGCTGCAAAAATCATCATGTACAGCTTATGTGATAAATTTTACTGTGGTAAACGGTTATTGTGACGGTTACTGTGACGAATTGATCTAGGCGAAGGTACTGCAGCAACATCAAACACTGAAAACTGTTTTAAAGCCTCCAAAGGCGATTGAAAGCGTTTATTTGTATGTTCTCTCTCTCTCTCCCTCTCTCTCTCTCTCTCTCTCTCTCTCTCTCTCTCTCTCTCTCTCTCTCTCCATCTCACTATCATTCTCTCCACTATTGAAATGAGGCCAGCTCACTTCTGTGCATTATCGTCTCCCTACCTTCCCCAGTATAGATTCCAATGGTGATGCACTGTAGTACAAACGCTTACGCTCTCCTATTCCCTTGATCCTATCCACCCTGTCGATTGCCGCATTCCCCATAAGCAGCTTACCCTTATTATCTACATCGAATTATAATTAACAGCCCTCTCTACACGAACCAACACTGCTAAGGGAGAGCCGGATCCGTAAGCGTCCAACTGGCTAAATTCTAATACCGAACATCAATGAATCCAACGGTGGATCCATCGCTTCATTGTCAACAACGTATACATACACATATACATATATATGAGATATGTATAAGATATGTATGAGGAAGGAACATATATACACACATATACATACATATGAGGTATCTTGCATGTTCGTTACCCACAGCTTATGGGCATTGGTTCAACATTTTGTTGTATTCAAATTCACCCTTTCGTCGCTCCTGATAGTTATCTCATAATGGCTTTTTTTATTAAAAAAAAATAAACCTAAATCATTGATTCTTTTCAGAAGACGTTCAACAGTTTGAGGAAATTATGCGTCAGGTATCAACGTTTTTTCTCTTCATACAAGAGGAGGCTAGTAATTCAAACGAATTTTTTTATACGTGTGAAATGTCTTAAACCTTTTGATTTATTAAATGAAAACTAAACATTAGGTACCATAAAATCTAAAAAGGGTGACCTGCGAAACGTCTAATGGATATAACGATGTTATAGAATGTTCGAGTGGGAGAGAGTAGTCAATTCCTCTTGAGAGCCCTGATATATAACTATACGAAGCTCAACTTCCTTTCCATCTTGTTCATTCCACACTGATCCTGCGTCAGCTACGGCCCATGTACCATGAAACGCGACTACCCTACTACGCACTTGTCAGCGTTCATCGATCGTATCCAATGCAGGGTTTCGATGATAAAGTTACGATATTAATTTGCAATTGTACTGGCCGGATCGTGAATGTGGAAATACGCGTATACGAACATCTCACTGATCTGACCTTTCGAAATATCTTTTTTTTTTTTATTTTTCTTTCGCTCGTTTTGTACGTATATGGAAATGAATTTCCATTTGACGTGGCTTCTATGCATTCATTGTCATATTTAAAATTGTATTCACGTGTATTTCTCAAAGAGCAGCGTTGTACTTCACGTGGTTAGTTTCCAGGTAGAGAAACATCGTTACCTTTGTGCGCGATTGTTTTGTATTTTGGAAAATTCATCAAAAGTCCGATATAACGTCAGGCCTAGAATAGCGACGAAGTTCCGTTAATCTAAGGGAAATTATAGAACTTTTTTTGCGTCAAGCCTCGATAGCACAAATTGATCGAGTTCCACGCATACGTGCTCTCATATAGATATAGTATAGTCGATCGGCCAGGCCTGTCAGCCTCGCCGTTTCGCTTTTCCATGCAGTGTGTTCTATGACGGGTACGTAATACGCAAGCTTTTAACGTGACCATCAGCAGAGTGACCCAGTTCTCCGCCTGTACAGCCTCTAAAAAGCACTTTGCCACTACTAGAGTAACGTAGCCGTGATAGTAAGAGTGTCCAATATTTCTACGTATATGTACCATCCATATACGTATGAACACACATATATCAGTGGCTGCTTGTGGTCAGATACGGGACCTCTTAATCTTCTCGATTTTAACAACGTCCCATCGTACGTAACTTTTCCTATCTTGCACGCTCGCCTTCACGCTAGTCTCCATGATGCGCACCGTGAAAGAAGTTTACGAAGTAACCACCGAGCGAACAGAAGAACTTGTGCAAGGCCGTAATCCAAAACTGTCATTGTATTAGAAAGACCGCGACGTGAGCAACTTTTTTTTTCCCCTGACCAACGCCTCGTCTACTGGTACTCCGAGCTCACTGTATCTACTCCATAAACTGTGTATCCTGCAGAAAGTGTAAGACTCACGCCTTATTGTGAAGTACAGAATAGTTATACACATACACTACAGGCTACGGAAGAAAAGTTCCTCCGAGGTCCTTCCCGCGTCATATGTGCATTACGAAAAACTTTTGGCAAAATTGATTAACTTTCCTGGACGCTGCTCGGGTCCGAACGACAGGATATTCGTCTGTTGCCGAAGCTCGTGCAGAAATGCGACCGAGCATTTCCTGCATTGTGTCGGGGCCTGGCCAGGCTTACCTCGTCCGATTCACCTGAACGGGCGCTTTCATAAAACAGACCGGGAAAATCACAAAATCATTTTTTACAACTTACACTCTACGTTGGGAAATTATAATGTTCTAGCCAAAATACATTGCGAGTAAGTACAATTCACGTAATGTATACCCGTTAGAACATTGACATTTTCTGAAAAGTTGAGCTCGACTTTGAGCACTGGGTAAAGCTGCTTTGCTTTTTAGCCCATCAAAGATATTGATAATTGATTAGGATGGAATTATTACATCTGTTATTATTCTGTTCATTATTGTAAGTTTTACTTTCATCAATGATAATGGTATTACAACAAGTATTAATTTGGGCATAACGAATAACCAAATGATTCAATAAGACAAAAAAGTAGGGCAAGTGGTTCGTGGTTTTTAAAATCGAGCCCGACTTGCCAAGGAATATCAATGTTCTAGCCTGGAAGATATTACCTGAATGTATTTCGCCAACAATCAGAAGTAATACGCTTAAAGTGTGTACTATAGCTTATGACTTTGTGATGCTTGCGAAATAATAAGTATCGGTACGACCTGATAGTATTTATTTTACTTGAGCATATCGCGAAAAGCCCTTTTGCAGTACCTGATTACTCTACCTGTCCGCCGGTCTGTTTCTCATGCATGGCCCTGTCAGTACACCATTGCCGCCCTCGTCATATCGCGGCGATTTTCCAATCCCCTTCCTCGTCGGTTCCCGGCCAGTTCCTGATCAGCTCTCGAAAAAGAGAACGGCGGATTGGTGCCTGGCCTAAGACCTGTTACACAGCGAACTTGATCTACGTTGGACGGCCTTACCATGGCCTTATATTATCTAGGAAAAGTAGATACGAGGCAGTACGTTTTCGCAACTTAAAATTCTACACAGGAGGTTCAGGTACATGCTATGAGAAAAAAAGGGTTTCAACCCAGTCGCTTTGAGCTTTTTCAAAGGTTCTTTGTAGCCGGTTTCTTTGGTCATATTCATTTTGAGCTGCATGCGACGGGGAAGCTTCCTCAGAAACATGAAGATGGACTTTCAAGCCTATACGTTAGATTCCCATAGCTGAATGATGAACACACTATCACTCTTCACACGAAGAGGCTTGATATTGTTGTCACTCAGTGTGTGCATTGTGCGTTGGTCATTGGACTTGAAATACTTGGAATACAGGAGACAATATAAGATTCAGAGAGAGAGAGAGAGAGCGAGAGAGAGAGAGAGAGAGAGAGAGAGAGAGAGAGAGAGAGAGAGAGTGAGAGAGAGACCAGCAGAGCAGGAGAGGACGGCAAAGAGAAATAGGAAAAGGGTGAGAGAGGATGAGAGCGACAGAGAGAGAAAGGGAGAGAGAGATAGAGAGGGCGTTCGAGAATATATCGATTACACGATGTCCGAATTATCTTGAGGGTTGGTAGGATTGCAGAGAGGATAGTTGAAGGGGTTGGAGGATTTACGGTGACCGGAGCGCAGGGAGTTGCTCGGTGATATCCTACGGCTAGCATGTCACCACTTTAATTACATCCATCCTGGGCACCCCTAACTCCGTCTCTCGTTCTCTCTCTCCCTCCCTTTCTTCATCTCTATCTGTATCTATTCCTCGTCCTATGTCGACCCCATACCATCGTTCCGTCTCTGGTCGGCCATTTCGCACCAGCTCCCGTCGGACACATCGTCCGTTCGCTCATTTACCAGGCTATGTCGGCGCCCGCCACGCGTTCCCTACATCCGACGTGTATCAACGAGAAAAGGGGCTGCAAGCAAGTAAACGAGAGTTTCACACCAACCACGTATCCTACCATCAGTCTTTCCGCGCACTCTCCCCTTTGCCCGATACTATACTCGGACATCCAGATTTTACATTCAGCATATACAAACTTCATTCGATACACAATTCGCTTCTGACGAATTGTTGAAGAGCTATACCGAACGGTTATTTTCGTATCTGTGAGTTTCAATTCGTTGGACGAATGAATTCACATTTGTCCCGATCAAATCTTCCTAACCTAATTATGTATCTTTCCAATCTATCTACAAAGATTGCCCTTCCGCAGCGACGAGTTGTTTGGTTGCAGCGTTCACTGCAACCGCACCGTTTTTTGATGGAAAGTTCGAGTCAAGCGATCACTTTTTTATCGACTGTCGGTAATACGAAGTTAGTAAACGGATGGCCAATACCTACGATCGGAACAGCCATTGAAATACTTAGTTATTTTCAATTATTCATGAATAAAAAACAGGATTCATTCGAATGAACATCATTGTTGAGGATGAGTCGTAATATTTTTTACCGGTTTTCAAGAGTCGGTGAGAAAATTGTGGTTTCAATGTTTGATG
The DNA here is from genome assembly GCA_963932345.1 of Ophion ventricosus. Classification (NCBI taxonomy): domain Eukaryota; kingdom Metazoa; phylum Arthropoda; class Insecta; order Hymenoptera; family Ichneumonidae; genus Ophion; species Ophion ventricosus. Next base: position 19,765,699 of record OZ010713.1, read on the forward strand.
GTTGCATGCTGTACAAATTTCTCTCGCAGCAGAGTATGATGGAGGGATGAAAGGGTGAGACGGTAACATTCGAAATATGTTCTGAAATAAATAAAGCTTTTCCGTTCCATCCATAGGTGATTGGCGAGTTCGAAATTAATACCGAAGCCATCCAAATATTTGTTTGGCCCGAACCGGAAATTCCAGTGTCATGCATGTCCTTCTCGTTCCACCCCACTATTTTCATACGTTCACAACCCCATTGTTGATTCCAGTTATGAAAAGTTCTTTACTCGAGATACGTCCTCGTCACTTGTATATTGTTCTGTATACGCGGCACGATTTTTCTCTATCCTTTTATTGCTATACTTATATATTTAACCGTGTGTGGGTGTATGTGTGTGTGTGTGTGTGTGTGCTCGGGCGTGCATGCATGCATACGTATGCACGTATGTATGCATGTGTGTGTATTTGTAAACCCATCCTTCTTTGACCAGCTTTCATTTTGTTGTATTAATTGGAAACAACTTCGAAATGATATTCGGCTCTGATGTAGTTCCACCGTGCAAATATTGCTGAGCGTTCGCTCGCTCGCGTGCACGTCCTCGGGAAATTTAATACCTGCATTGCGTACAGAGCACATACCACACACGAGAATTCGCGTATACCACCGTTTCCATGACTCTATATACCAGCCCCTCTAGTTTTGCTGTGAAACGCAGCAACGTGTAAAAATCCGTCCACCAGCTTCGCGCTCCGTCTACGTTTTTCAATATCAACCCGACCGAGTCGAGCTCGCTTTTCATCTCTATTAATGGTTTTTCATGTACTCACCTATACTCACAGACACGCACACACACACACACGCACATACACGTGACGAGTTGCCTCGTGTCTCACGACCGATGCACACGATATGCCATCGGTAACGTGTACAGATGCGACGTCCTGTCGATCGAACGAGAGAGCCGATCCCTCCTCCCCCTCTCGCTGATATACCTCGCCGACTGCCACTTGCCGGAACCACTTGTGATTCCTGTACGTTTTCGACCGCGTGTGAGTCACAGTACGAGAGGAGAAATCGCAGCGGAAGACCCTCCTGCCCCACGCTTCAACGAATATTATAGAGAAAAAGCGGGTTTTTATATCTGGGCTTTTAATCTATTTCCAATATACTCTGGATCATACTGAATTTATATGTACTTTAGTCCGAGTACAGCTTAATAGTCTTCAAATGTTCGCTTCATACTTCGTTGACCGCTCCGATTGTCGAATTCAGCTTGATCGGTATTTATTTACAGAAGATCGCTTGCTGCGACTCAAAAGTGGTGGGTCATTATATTCCCTGTTGCATTATTATATGAGAGTTTATTCGATTACACACCGTACGTGCGTGAGGCTTATATATTTAACAAACCCCTCTAATGTTTAGCTATCAATCTCTGTACTCTGTACTCTATTGTCTCTGAACAATCGCCGTAAGCACAAAATTGAATAAAGTTTCAAGGGAGGAAATACATGTAGCGACATCAAATAATTGAACTTTTTTTTCATTGCGTAATTAGTTAAACATCTCAAGAATACGGTGGTGAAGTAATTAATTAGCCGGTAAGTCATTGAAATCATTGAATTCTCGTAGCTCGAAACATTAAGGGCCGTTCATGACGATGAAAAATTCGATTTTTTAAATACATAATTTGCATCCTTCAAGTGTTTAGAATGCGTGGATAAAAGAATATTTTCATATCTAAAGTATTTTAGAACTTAGAGTCTAAACGTTAAAATATAACTGCGTTTTTCTGGAAACAGTATTTTACAGCGCGCGGGGCGCTCTATCGCTTTAACGGATGAACCAATTGACATTAATATCTGCGCAATTGAAAGGATCCTCAATTTGCGGGGCCATCAAGAAGCGAGTTTTGTCAAAAATTGCTTTTGAAATATTTTTTTTCGTCCGTTGAAGCAAAAAAATGGTTTTTTTTTCAAACGGCTACCATTTGGTTATCCAGGGGTTTTTTAGAAAACAAGAAACGATAAGGCCCCTCAAATTTAGTCTAGTTTAATCATTTTTAATTATTAAACTAGACTAAATTGCAGATCAAAATCGCGCAGACCAAAACACGCTGTGCATCGCTTTATTTGACGGAAGCTGGATCCGTCATTTTGGAATTTTTTTTATAAATAAAATTGGAATTTACTATCTAGAAGAATAAAATACGTTGAAACCCATTTCCAAAAGTATTTATTTTATATAAAAAAAACTCCTAAAGTTCATGCATTTTTCATGCCTCTCGACAGTAACCTTCCCTTAAACATGTTTTTCTCAAAACCACATTTTTCAAGTTTGTGGGGAACATGACTTTAAAAGTAGTTGACCGATCGTGCTAAAATTGTATACACAATAACAATATTACCTTGAACTTATACCTACTTGTTCATGAAAATCACTTTTAAAAAGTATTTTAATTGCAAAAAAGAACGAAAATTTTGTGTAAAATTTCAATTTTTTGCCTGAAGTGTCCCATTTCTCAAATGTTCAACTTTTAAAATGTTTCTTAGGTATAAGTTAAGCATTTGGCTGCTAAAATACTAAAAAGTCTCGGCTCATATTCAGATCAATATTGAAGTCATTGGATACAAACGGATAAGTGCTGACAAAACTTCTCTAGAAGACCACACCATAACATCGCCTTTTTCCAATATTTTTTAACCAAAACAATTATTTAAACAGTTCAATTATGTAATAAATTGTACCTTAAGTTTCATAAATGTAAAACGTTTTGTTACTTTCCAAAACAAAAATTTGCAATATTGGCTATTTTTTCGTCGTCCACATGTATTTCCTCCCTTAACGTATCATACGCGTCGTGCTTTGAGATTAGAGCGTAAATAAATTGGACTACATTGAGATTATGTGGCGTTGAAGATTACATTGTTGGAATGCAACAAAAGGTTTAAAAATGAAAATTCCTTTCTTTATTCAAACTATAATTCACTTTTTTTGTAGATTAAGGTTGAACATGTATAATAAGAAAAACGATTTCAGTCATTTTCGAATCCTGAATGGGAACAATTTCTTCAGCAATCAAAGAAAGTTAATTTTGGTTGCATTCCAACGTTTCAAGCATCATGAGATCATTGCTATAAAATAATCCGATTAACCTCAAAACACCTTCATCTGATGATTTTTGGGTAATTGCCAATTGCCAATCCCCTTGCTGTCTTATCTTAAGCTTCAATGGATGCTCATTGTATTGTGCTCCTCCCATTTAGTTATCATTCAGTGTGCCCGCGAAATGCATACCGCGGAGAACGCTTTTTCTAGAAGCATAATTGAGTGTCATCCGGGTGTAACAAATGAAGTCGCATCTCCTTCACGCATGGCTCCACGTCTAGAACTGCTGTTGCTACAACACTTCGCTTCCGGGTTTCTTGATGTGAGTTATACCGAGGCTCCTCTATCCGGCGGCGTCACTGATTAATGGACCGGACTTGTTCAACGCGCCCTGAGTCACTTGGCCCGCTGTCGGCTAAATACCGCTGCTAATGTCCTCGGACCATACCGAAATGTTCACACCATACCGCGAGACTCCGAAGGAATTTCTCCCACGGTTCCTCGCTGCTTTCGATCTCGCCCACCCAATTTTTTTTCTCTCGAGTCAACAATCCTCAATAGCACTACACACAACAATTTTGAGGGAAAGCCTGCTGGTATGGAGACGCCGAATTCCAGGCGTCATTATTCGACCATACACCTACGTATAATTAACAAGGAATATCACTCTGGCGTCCACTTTCGATTCTATTGAAATTCATGTATATCGTAGAATAGTATTAAAAACTATTAGATACGTATTTTTTTTATCGGCGAAAACACTGTTTTAAGAGGCGCAATCGCCCCTTAGACTGAAGCATGTCAAGGGTTGATTTTACATCCGCAAGCAGTCCACCAATTACCGTGAAACAAAAACGAAAATTCTTCTCACGCAAAACTATCGGAAATCCAATATGAGTACATTAAGAAAAATAAAAATTACAGGATAAACTACCCCTTTATTTTTTTTCTCGGCCCCACATTTAAAAGGGATGCATTAAATTTAATCAAACGGGTAACACTTTGAAGGGGGGGATACAATTAATGTTTACGTATTTTTGTCGGATAGAAAGCTTAAGGGGGTAAACAAACCCTTACTTTAATTTCCTTATCACAATTGTTTTTTTCTGTATTTAAAATGTGTATGCCGATTCATAAGATTTCTACAGGCTCCAAAATGATGTGTAGAGTATTGAGGAATTCGCGGAAATCGATGAATCCGACTTACAAATTCTGCCAAAAATCGTAAAATAATCGTAGCTCGACGAATCGAGCTGCAGTTTTTGGAGCAAACGATTGCGAAGAGAATGCGCACAAAGCGGATTTTCAAACCGAAACGGCGAAGAAATGAGCGGCGATTGAGTAAAGAAACTTATTTTTGGTTGAGATGCAAAAAAAATTCGGATCTTTAATATTTTTTTTATAAATTTCTATCGATGTATTTCTACTCCTTGAATACTGAAAAAATTGAAATCCAATTTATATCAAGCATCGTCGAATGTATATGAAATAATGCCGGCTAAACGCCTTCTTCGCGTTTAGCCGGCATTATTTTGAGCCTTCGACAAAAACTCCCCGATATTTGTAATCGGCAGAAAATGTTCCATCGGAAAGACCCTTGAAATAGTGTGAACCCTTGAAATGGTGTGAACGACAGATACGCCCGTTTTGGCTAATTTTTTTAAAATCGCAAGAATCCTGAAATTACAAAAAGCCGTAGCAGCGTTTCTATTTGAGTCGCGGATACTTATTGGAGGGATTTCCGAAAAGGATTTTGACAGACTGAAAAATGCGGCTTAGTTTATCCCAATATCTCGATTAGCTTTTCCGGAAAGTGTACTTAAAAAATGGCCGAGAAGGCGACAAAGGGGTATGTATGGAAAAATTTGCGAAAATCGATGGTCCGACTTTGAATTTCTGCCAAAAATCGAAAAACAATCGGAGCTCGATGAATCAAACAGCTTTTAAAGAATATAGGGGAAGATGGTCGTGAGGGTGAGATCGACAACTCAAAAAAATTCTACAAACACCCGCTAGGAGTTGCTAGCTATCACTCAGTTTATTTCAAGTCGTGCGTACGAAGATGTGCATGCAAAAATATTTGCGAATAAAATACCAAAGATAAGTAAAATCCACCTCTTTTCTTTTGCCTAGTGTGAAAATTAGTTAAGGAGTTCATGTTACAAGTTGTGGTTGTGTAGTTTTTGAAAAATGATGAGTTTTTAAGTGTTTTTGGGGTGGCTTATGAGTCGTGCTTGAACGTCATCTCAAAATAACTACAAGGACTCATACATTTTATTACATAGCTGGTGTGGCCATCTCTCTCAGAAAATTAGGAGAGATGGCTACATTCGGTCGGGGTATGATGGCCATAGTATTACTAGCGATGTTTTCATATCTTTTGGCCTAAGATGAACCTGTTTGTGTTAATTTTGTGGTGACAAATAAATACAAAAGAAAAGCATTAGCTACCCGATGGAATTGGAGCGCAGGGTCGTTAAAGACCGCAATAGCCGCTTTAAAAATGGTGAAATGTAAATTTATGCAGCTGCTAAAGCCTATCAAATTAAATCAAATCAAAGTGATCTAAGTAGGGACAGAATAAAAAAAAACTGAAACGCACAAAATACACGGTAAACAAGGAGAATGACTAGAATCAACTACTGGCCAACTCTCCCGCACTACTAAGGTCATCTCTCCCGGACGCTCCGGGAGAGATGACCAGTTGTAATTTTTTAATTTTATTATTTTCAAGGTTGATCCTATTAGAAGTAATTAGATTTTTGTTGATTAACCTACAGTTGAACAATCAATGTTTAATTAAAAAATAATTACAATCTACATACATGTAGTTTTACTTTAACTGGCACTAAAAAAACTATGGCCAACTACCTCGGACTTACCTTACGATTATGAAAGGAATGAGCGCGGAGCGACGTTTTACATCGAAACAGAAAAAAAATAGCGGGCAATTCAGGTAACCCACTTATTTTTTTGGCAGAATGCAAAAAGAAATCGGATATTTAATGTTTTTCGTATTATTTTTTAAATATATGATCGTTTTGCATTTGAAGAATGTTCGTTATTGTTTCGCGGAAATCGGTGGACAGCTTGCCGGTGAAACTACAAAATCAGAGCCCTTGATATATTTAACTTTAAGGGTTCTCACCCCATGAAACCATTTTTCCGGCGCTAAAAAAAATTACATATCTAATAATATTTTATGTTCTACCATATACATGAGTTGCAACAAAATCTAAAGTGGGCACCGAAGTGATATTCCTTACAAGTGAGAAGGGAAAAATCTGGAGGAATTAAATGATTGAAAGTAAAGAAGACAATTCAAAATAAGATGTTAGCCAGTCGTCGATAAAACGGGTAGCGCAAGTTATGTTTAAAAATTAGTCACAAGATTGCATGGCACTCGTTTTGCGTACCAATTACGTCGCAGACGACTGATGAAATCAACTTTTGATCAACCTTGACTCGTCGTCATTGCAACGGTTATGTATTCCTTTGCATGTAGTCCTGCTTTATCCTGCTCGTGTAAAGAAGTCTCGAGGCATTTCTCCGCTTACTCGAATAAACTCGGCCGACGTTTCGCGTGCGGGTCGAGGCATCAGCGCATGAAAAATGTTAATAAGGCAAGTTTTAACGAGGAGAAGCTCGCTCCGGTGACTAAGCACTGAATATCCCCCGCCCACCCCCTCTCTCTCTCTTGCCATCTGCCTTTTTCGTCAGAGCCCTCCGCTACTTTACCCTGTGAAGCCCGCTCACCCCGACGGTATTCACAACCAAAGATCGAGCCTCGTCTTCGCTTTCGCTATTTTTTTTCTTAATTGAACAGGAGTGAGAGATATAGCGGTTAAGTGACTATCCCGACAGAGGAACAGAAGAAGAGAGACAACTGTATCTCCGGATCTCTGCTTCTTGAGACGCAAAAAAAAAAAATATCTTCGGATTCCTCAGGGCGTTTCGCGAAACTTTCCTGTCTCTGTCTATATCCCCGGTAGAAGCGACTTAACTCTCCCGTACCGACACTCCTCTGGTCGACGTTCCATAAGCTCTCAGCCTCCGCATCGCTCCCTCCAGTAATTTTGCACAGGTCAGCAGGCAGTGCGCTTCCACCCTCGGTTGTCTCCTAGCACCATCGTCAACAAGTATAACCACGGGCAGCTTTATGGCATGAGCGACCGTACGATCACTCTTCGTCCGCCTTACACAAGTCTTTATTTTCGATCCATCTTGACAAACTCCTGTGTAATGCAGTCTGGATAGCGGTGGATTTCTCGAGTTATTACTACGTAACGTAATTTCTAGTCTTGAAACATAATTCGATATGCTGAGATATATTTGATTCGGTTGATAGACAACGATTAGTACGGTATTAGGGTTATTGGTTATGCATATTAGAAATACTCATGAATCTCTTAGTCAACTTATTTACTCATTTATCATCTGTCAAACACTCATTTTCCCTATCGATAAATAGTCCAGCTTTTCTAAAATTTCTGCTTCTCCTGTTTGATAAAGTGCAGATCGGTCCTCATTGTTCTAAAGAGAAGTTTTTAGCTGCTGTTGATCAGCGGCATTGTCAACCGATTACATTTAAGCGGGGAAATACATGTACGCGACGAAAAAATAGCCAATTTTGACCCCTTTTTTTAAGAAAGGAACAAACCGTTTTACATTTATGAAACTTCAGGTACGATTCATTACATAATTACACTTCTCGACGGAATTTTTTCATTGCAATATATTGCAAATAGACGACGTTATGGCGTAGTATTCCGGACAGGTTTTGGCGGCAGTTGTTCGTTTGTGGTGAATCCAACGACTTTAATATTGATCTGAAAAGTATGAGGCAAGAATTTTTAGTATTTTAACATTCAAATTCTCAAATTATATCTAAGAAACATTTAAAACGTTAAAAATTGAAAAAATGAAACCCTTCAGAAAAACAAATGGAAAATTAACACAACATTTTCGTTCTTTTGTGCAATAAAAAAGTACTCTTGAAAGTTGATTTTCATAAACAAATAGGTATAAGTTCAAGCTGATATTGTTATTGAGTTGTGTGTACAATTGTGGTATGATCGTTCGTTTTAAAGTTGTTTCCCACAAACTTAAAAAATGCCGTGAAATCCTTCCTGAAAGACCATGCCATAACGTCGCCATTTTGCAATATTTTTTTATGAAAAAATTATCTAAACAGTTTAATTATGTTATAAATTCTACCTCGAGTTTCATAAATGTAAAACGTTTTGTTCCTTTTTAAATAAAAATAATCAAAAGAGGCTATTTTTTCGTCATCTACTTTCTCCTTTAATCGAAGTTAGCTATGAATATAAAAAAGTAATGTTTTGACGAGTTAACATTTGGCATTCGGAATGCCAAATGTTTTGGCGATTCGGAACGATATGAAAATCACGTTGTTGGACCAATAGTTGAAATAACAAGGATGCTTCGAAGCAGGGTACAAGAGAAGGACCTGGCTGCAACCATAGGTAATTGAAGGCAAGCCAGCAGGCGTTGACCGAATAAGCATGTACAGTAAAGTTGTTATACGACCGACACCTGTACCCTTCTCTCTTTAAATCCCCCCCCCCCCTCTTTGTCGCCCTCCTTCACATCCTCTCTTCCATGCCTACATACCATCCTCTCATCTCGTCTCCATCCTCCCTATTACAGGCACAATGTTAAAGGGACTCCCGACGAGATTGAATTTGCTAACGGAAAACGCGAGTGAGTGAAACGTATTTGCTTTTTATCCCTCACTCCATTGCGGAATCTCTCCTTCGGCGTCTTCCAACCCCTACGAAGTCTCTACCCCTCCTGCGTTGACGTAGTGCCGAACATCTAAGATTTCGTTTCAAGCTCCCCCCCCCCTCCCTCTCTCTCTCTTGACGTTTGTTTTCCTTCCGCACACTGCCCCTCTACCCGTGGCTGGGTTTCTCCTCCCTCAGGGCAACCTGCCAACAAATCGAAATCCTAGTCGAAAGAGAGAAGAAAGAACCTATGTACATTTGTCCGACGTCAAGAAAGTAAAGAAAAAATTAACCAAATACGACAGATTTTTTACATCGGTGTATCCAGAGGTCAAAAACAGTCACTAGCGTTCGGAAGAAATACCAGTCATCTACCACCCCTTGATAATAACTTCGTTGTTCTAATTACAGTTTCTGCTATAGTCCATTTTTCTATATTTGGGCATGGAAAAAAAATCATGCAGAAAATACACACATATTAGGTGTACAGATAACTTCTCGGCCTTTTTTCATGAAAATAATTATTTATTTACTTAAAACGAAGGTACATTTTCATCGGGAAAGTTATCGTCATTCGCTTTTACACATTTCCCTCAACGGTCAGGTGGATTGCGAATTCTTTAGCGGTAAAAAGATGGTGGTTTTGAGATGATAAAATCGGTAATGGTATTTTATACGTGATCGAACGTTTTGAAGTGGCTATCAGACAAATGATGTTGGAGCGATCGGAACAAGGGAAAATCCGATGGAGCCAAGTCTGGTGAATACGCCGGGTGTGGCAAAACTTCTAAGCCTAACGAATTTAAAGCATCTCTGGTCCTTTTTGTTGCATGTGGTTGGGTATTATCATGAGTGGCCTAGGTAATTTTCCTATGTAAGGCCGCTTGCGCTCTATTTTGTCACTTAAACGCTGCAGTTGGTGCTTATAATGCACAGCCGTGATGGTCTCACCAGGTTTGATCAGCTCAAAGTACAGAACACTCTCGAAATCCCACTAAATGCACAGAAGGAGTTTCTTACCGTGAATATTGGGTTTAATGATCGATCTGGATGGTTCACCCGGGTCAATTCACGATTACGTTTTTTGGATTATCATACAACACCCACTTCTCTTCGTCTGTCACTATTTTGTGCAAAAAGTCTTTCCTTTTGAAGCAAGAAAACAATGACAAAGCTGTGTCGCATCGTCTCGCTTTGTTGCTTTTCGCAAGCACGTGCAAAACCCAGGGGCCCTCCTTTTGAATCTTGCTGACATTTTTTAAACGACTGGAAATGATTTCGTGGATAACTTCTAATGTAGTAGCTAGCTCTGATTACGCTTGGCAAGAATTTTCGTCCGGAAACTCCCCAAATTCGTGTTTCGATTTTTTTTCTGGTAGTCCAGCTCTCTCGCCATTTTCGAGATTGAAATTTCCGCTCCGGAACCCCTGACACTTCTTTACGGTACTGATGAATACGGCATCTTCCCTTTAATACCTGACAAATAATTTCCTTGCTCTCGGAAATATTTTTTTTTCCTATTCAAACGCAAAAAGCATACAGTCGCCTAATATTCGCGTTCTTGCAACTAATTTTGCTTACTGTGCTCACGATGTATATTTTAAGGTTATGTTAAGCTGTTGGCATGGAAACATATTCTACTAGGTCGGTATTATATGACAGCAGGCTTGGAGAGAAAATCTTTTCATTTAAATATTCAATACAGCTGTTTTTATTTTGGCACGCCGAGAACTTATTTATACACTTACTATTATAAAAATGAAGCTAAGTGTCTTTGCAATTAAAACAGACAGGTAAGACTACGCAGGTTCAGGAGACACTATAGCAATTGAATAAATAGCCATCAAGAATTTTTTTTTAATCAATAATATTAATGAAAATATAATAGGTATATAACCACTTGTGTATATGAAAGCGCACTGAAGACGCGCAAGAGAGTTTATCTAGCAGTTAGCCCTGTTGCATCCATGGATACGGCGACGAGCAAACGAGGGTGCAAAGATCTTCGCCCGTCTTCGCACTCATTAACTACGGTGTTCACGAGAGTTTCACTACCTCCCTCCGCCTTCGTCGACGCTCCGACATGCACTGCGTCGTAAAGCGTTGTCGTACTCTTTCACGGCCTACTTTCGCTTCTGAAAATCTCTGAACCTCGCTAGTGTACCATAAACACTTTCAAAATGGAAATTATCACGTTGTTAACGACGTTCTGCCGTTGATGTAATTGGCAGACATTAACTTCATATTAACATTTGATAATATGGGGTATATTCACGCTGTACATTTAACCCTAGAACGCATGACTGGGGTCCGTTTGTACCCTAACTTTTATTCATAAAATGAGATGTTTGCTGATTTTGTCCATTTTTAAATCTTGAAATGGATTTTTCAATAATTAAATGTTAGTTAAATCAGATGTTTCTCACATCATTCCCTTTCATATGAAAAACGAAGAAGTTTGTGTATGATGACAGTCCATTTATGTCTGTAGGACCGGTTTTATGATAAAAAAATAAGCGTGGTGTGCATACAGACCCCAGTCATGCGTTTGGAAGTTAAAAAACTGAGTCATCAGTTCTAGGGTTAAGTATATGGAATCTCTTATCGACATGTCGATTGCATATGTTCAATACCATTTAGGTGGAAGTTTGCGGCTGATGAAATCCTATTTGATGTACAACACATCATGTTCATTCGCAGTACTCGTAAGAAATAATAAGTGCAAGTAAAATAACATTCTATGAAATCCGCATATGCATATATAGGGACGTAGGTGTATTTGTGACCGTGCAAAAGCTTCTACTGTTAACCATGCAAGTGTATTGAATCCGCACAGCGATGCTCCATCAAGTAAGTGGTGCCCGCCATTCCCCAATCTTTTAGGGTCTACTCCGTAAACGAGGTAACAGCATCGCCGTAAATGTTACTCTTTTAGTTATGGAAGTTTTATGTGCACATGCTACAGAGGTTCGGCAGAGGATAGTAGACGAACTATTAAGTTTCGTTCGTGCCGCGCTATCTTCAGCAAAAATCAAACCCTACTGTCAACCTCGTTCTTCGAATACCGATTCAAGCCCTGACCCTCTCGTGTCGTTAAAACCCTAAAAGGATCTTAGAATGAGATGAAAGCAGTCGGTTGAAAGAATATGTCTGATATGGAAAATGAGGAAAGTTTTTGGAACTGTAGGGCCTCATAGAGAATGTTTATTTTCCGCTTGTCTGTCTACTTCTCTTCCGTTCTCTTTATACTTCCAATTTTATTTATCAGCCTCTGATCACTCCCGTATCACTATGTTTCCTTCCCGTTTCGCATAATGTATCAATAGACCCCTTTATCGCGAATGTAATAATCTGCTATCACTCAGACTGGTAGCCGATGACCCTCGAGAAACATTAGACGCTTTGATGGTACATCTTGGCGGAAGCTAACGGGGGTAGCAACAACCAAGTGCGTTTCCAATACAATACATGGTGAATTTGGGCGACGCAGGCGTCATATACAAGCGATAGTCCTTTATAAGGGCTATACGGATTCACCAGTTCAGTACGTATCTTTTACTATCCAACCGAGCACCTCTATGTCCCTATTCCGCTGCCTCTTGCACAACCAGATAGAGCGACTGCGGCTCCAGTCGTTGCCGCCACTGCGGTAGCAGTTCTCCGCATATACCACTCAACACCCAGTATCTAGCCTTCGTCGACAAAGGCTCCTCTCGCCAACAGGTCAATAATGAAACTGGGTCAGTCTCCTATGTCCAGCGAGTATGTATTCCGTAGCCCCTTCTCCATTAAGCCCTCGTCAAACCTTGTTCATTAACCTTTTGATTCCAAGATATTCTTATCATAACCCGTTTATATCACGAAACGAATAAGAATTCAGAGTCCGAAAGAGCTAATAGAATAACGACGTATATTGTCCGATTGGTTCATTGATGTAAGCTGTGTCCAGCTGGTTAATGATGTTGTAAACGCTATATAGGCTTGAGAAAACAAGATGCTAAGGAGCGTTTATCGAAAGGGTTGCCGCATATCCGTGCTCCGCCTCCAAATTGCATTCATTGGCAATGTTGCCCCCGGTCGGCCTACAAAGTCGGCCTATGCCCGTGCCGTTATAGCCATCCTGTTCGGGGTTCGTTCCGACTGGTTCTGGCACGAAGCCGCGTCGTCGCGTTTTCGTCCAACTACGTAAAACCAGGCGTTATATCGCGGACAACAGTTATTCGCCACGGAGGCGCAGGTCTGAGCGGCGTAGTGAGGAGTCGGCGCTTCGTCAGCCTCTCCCCGTAACCTGTGGGTGGTATCCTCCTACTGGATGGCACTGACCCGTCGGCGCTCGGTGCGCCAATGCCGCGATCAACGACGGTAGCTCGTACTGACTGCAGCCACTTATTCTCCAGCCTAGCGCGTAGTGCCCTCTATTTTCCAGCGTCAGCCCTGCTTCGTCGGGTCTAACGAAATATTTCTTTATACCATTGCGCTTATACGCACTGACAAGTACATTTCTTGTGTATGTCGCAACTCTATGGAATCGGCAATTTTCCGAATGTGGTGACGTACGAGAATAGGGGAAATCCAGTTAGTGTGACTACAGTACATAATGGGTGTTGGGGCACATAATAACGTTGGAACAGGGCACCTCGACTTTACATGAGCTAACCGGTTCGTATATCACATGAAGCGCGGTCTGCGCTCCTGTGTGCGTGTATATGTGTGTGTGTGTGTGTGTGTATATGTAAAAACCTCTATAGGTGCCTACATATGGTATACCGTGTACAACTGACGGTGGGGGTATTCAGGCATCTGCACGTAAATCCTGTACCAGTAGATTCAGTACACTCTCGTCGCCAGGCAGAATTCCACGCGGCCCTATTACCTTCTACTTGTCAGCTGGATGCAGACGATAACGTATTTCCCTCGTTGCTCCTCTATCTCTCCATCTCTCTTTTCACTTCCGCCGTAGGTTCAACACGAATGGCCAACGCTTTCACACGTTCATCTGCACAATCGACAGCCCAGCATACGAAGGGGCCTAATCCGTGTGATGTAACATGAATTCAATCATGTAGGAAACGCTTTTTTTATTCACGAGGAGTGTATATATTATCTTCGGAGCTTTTTATAATTTGTCTCTCTTGGACGCATGATTCTATAATGATGTCACAATGAACATTCGTACAAGATTGACTCGCTTTACAAAAAAAAGGTTATAATTATGTCTATCGTACACAATTAATTCGAATGTCAATCAGTGGGATTACATAAAGGACAAAAAATTGCCTCATCAGCTTCACAGCTGATAACAATGATTGCGGAATCGACCGAGCCTAAAAATAACCAAGCCTAAAGTTAGGATCATCATTCCCATCCCAAGCATGATATGGGATGCGTATGGGTTTTTAGCAGGATTCGATCGGGCATCGCAGGACCCAACCGGTTCGCTCCGGACTAATATTCAGTTCGTTTCCCTCTCCCTTTCTCTATATCGCTCAACCGGATCACCTTCTCGATCTGAAGCCTGCTTGCATTTATTTCCGCACAAATCTCATCGTATCGCACGCTCGCAGCTCTCGCGAGCTTTTTCCAGTTATTCATCGTCAAATCCAGTACACGTATTGTGCCCGAGCAAATCGTGGTCCATTGTTTCTCGCGGATATTTTTTTGGAGTCTGCAGTACGTTCTATCCGGAAAACAACTATTATCATTAATCATCAATCATAAGCGCCAGCTTCAATACGCTATGAATGTGTTTTAGGGATTGTCAATTGAAATAGATCCACTATATAAACGGGTTTTAAGTATTGTCAATTGACATAGATCCACGCTACAAATGCGTTTTAGGGATTGTTAATTGAGATACGTTAATTGAGAAATCAAGTGATACAAATCACACTGCGATTGAAAATTACCAGAACGTTATTTACCGTAATAACGTATACAAAGTATTGTTTATCGGTGTGTTGAGTGCTCAAAAGCCACGTTTCTAATCCTCGCTATTGTCGCTAGTGAACGACAAAGCGGCGAAGAGGCTTGCGGAATGAGCTTAGGCGAGCGACTATAAAGGGCTTTCGCGAAACATTGAATTTGAATAATAAATTCTTATCAGATTGGTGGATGGCAAAGAAAGAAGGCAGAAAGAACGAGGAAAAGTGGGGAGATGGAAGGGTGAGGTACAGGGAAGAATCACGCGATCCAATTACGTACGGGACGATGAATACCTATTCCGCGAGATCCCTTTGGCACTTTCTTTTTTATTTTGTCATCTCTCTGTCTCCGTACGTCAGTTATCCGCCCCCTCTGCTCTGTGTCACTCTTACTGTTCCTTTTTTTGTTGATTTCTTTCTCTGCACATCACTTTCTACTCATCATCCTTTTTCCACTGAATATTCTTCCTTTCGTCTCTCTCTCTCTGTATATCCATCTTTATTCTCGTCGTCTTTATCCCTTATTTTCGTCCTTTCTTCATTTCAACTGCAGTGTGCGCAATCATCTCATGCAATTCGTACTGGCGTCGCACAAGTTATATGCAGTCAATTGTTACGCGAGCAATATGTTTTATTTATGACTTGTTTCTTTGTCTTTCCATTTTCTGCTTTCGGTCCTTAGTGTCTCTCCCCTCTCTCTCTCTCTCTCTCTCTCTCTCTCTCTCTCTCTCTCTCTCTCTCTCCTCTCATTTTATTCTTTGCTTTCAAGGTACGTCGTCGTGCGTCGAATATGCTTTTGCGGTTAATGATGGAAGAGAGAAATGCCTTGGCCTCTTCTGTACTATATACCGCTCAACCTCATGCGCCGAAAAATAATCAAAAAGCGCAGGTAGGCAAAATAATAAAGCAATTATCATGAGAGAGTACAGCCCAACACTGCACGAAAACTGAATTATCAGTTGAAAGCGACGTGGACAACGAATAAGTGATGATCGTTGAGCGGTGTATTTGCGTATTCTAGAGCTATGTATTTATCGACATTATTAGATAGCGCCTTCTCCAGCCATACTACTACACTGGCGTGATGGCCCCAATGGCTTCAGCTAAGTCTGGCGCATGGGTGGAGACACGATATAAACTGCAGAGCCTCAGGATTCACCGATATCATCCACATGAAATCTGGAGCAATTTGACATTAGGCACGGAGTGGGAGAGAGCGATTATATATAAATGTACACTGGAAGTTGAGATATTCGTTGTGATTATAATGCCTGGATCATGCTTTGGGCTTGGAACACTTCAGCGTTACCGCGCAAGTTATGCAGTATGTGAAATCCAGTCATAGGGTAAGTCGCTGTATCACCGAAATAGTGGGAGCATGAGGACAGGAGGAACCGTGCCGGATAAACGCGGAGGATCTTGCACATCGCGCACATCAACAGGGATATATAAAGCAGATTTCACTTCTCATGGACATTGAATTTCGTACAAAGGATAGAAGGATCCACTTTTGGCACTATAGAACTGAGCAGTCACGTATCGTAGAGTCATAGACTGCAACGACTCATTGTTGGCTGCGAATAATACGCTTAGATATAAATATAGATGTATAATATGTGAAGATTCCCAGTGCCGAACTGTCAACTGCTTTAGTAGTGCGAATTCTTATTTAAGAAGACACGTTTCCTTGAGAAGCGAGCGAAATTGCATCGACAATCAGCAGCAGACCGTGCCATTTATCATTAAGCGTCAAAATACGGTCTGACACTTTATTATCTGAGAGCAATATCGCACAGAGCGATAATATCAATGCTGCAGATATGGCAAAAGAGCCGATACTGAAGGTTCAATGAGCGTTCCGACTATATAACACTCTATAGATACAGTATACACGATATTCATCTCCGGCGTTTTGATTCTCGTAGCTGGGACGCTATTGAGAGTCTTTTCGAAAGGTAAAAAAACTTACAGGGAAAATAAAAATGAAAGCGATACCAACTTTTTGTCCATTCTGTATATTAGACGTTGTTGGAGGATATACCAGGCGTAGAGATCCTGACACGGGGAAAGAGCGGCGAAGCAACCGACTGGAGTATTATGAAACGAGGGAGGTAGAAAGAATCATCTCCCATTCCAACTCGTTCCTCTTGATGTTCGTCAGTACTATAGAGTTGTACAGTAAGAGAAGAGGAAGGAAAGAGAGAGAGAGAGAGAGAGAGAGAGAGAGAGAGGGAGAGAGAGAGAGAAAGAGAGTGAGGGCGAGAGAGTGAGAGAGAGTAAGCGAAGGCTTCATAATAAACTTTTCGCGCGAGTTCTCCAAGTGAAGAAGGGTATAATCGAGCGCGCTACCTTATTTTCTCTCATCTCATCCGTTATAGATACTTGTATATGTGCGAGTGGGTGTTTGTGTACAAGAAGCACGATTCAACCCCTCAAAAAGCGAAGTGCCGGAGCGTGAGAGTAACTGATACGTCCTCCTTACCACCCCCGCTCCCGCTCCCTCTCCCTCTTCCCCCCTCTTAGTCTTCGTTTTCTTTGTTCATGGTACCGCAAATTTAACTCTCCTCGCTTGTTTATCGGCTGCACCTCGAAAGTCGAATTAATATTCGTTACACCAAATGTGTAGGGAAAAAATTAGAAGGAACGAGTGCGGTAAAGGATGTACAGAAAAAATAAAATGAGGTTAAGACGAAGCAAGTGCACTTTTCTATTCTCTTATACTTTGAGGCAATAATCATCAATAATATGTACGTATATGTACATACCTATATACAAGTGAACACAGGTCTACATCATGTGTAGGTATGCTTATTTATTTGCTCGCGTCCTACTTGGTTGAAATATGGTTGTAATCGTTTTTAAGTTCCATCAGCATTACTTTCACTGAGCTTCCCTGAGAAAGTGAGCATTTCTGCGAATTATGGACAATAAACCAACCAAGAATTGGAGGAAATAGAAACTTAATTAAAGTGGGTAGCATCGAGTACGATGATGCGGATTAGGCCGAAGCAGTGCTTTCTGATGACCAATGGAAATTGCCTTCCAACGATCTTACTATTTACCGCTCCCTCTTCCGCTTTCTCTCTGTTCTCCGTACTCCACTCTACCTCTTTCATCCTTGGACAAAGAGCACGTACGTTTCTATTCCCTCGACCTATTTCTTCAAAATAAATAGTCTTTACAATCCGTTAGCAAAGTTCAACTACCCACTCCTGTGTGCAAAAGTTCCACGACTAATTCCTTGGCAACGATCGTTTGCATTCTACTTTGGATATTTATCGATTTGTGATTTCGTTAACTGGAAAGCTTTGTGACTGGTACTTTCGTAAGGTAAATGTTCGAGACGATATTGGCGCACATTCTTTTGTATCTCCTTCACTATTCTCCCTCTCTCTCTCTCTCTCTCTCTCTCTCTCTCTCTCTCTCTCTCCCTCTGTGGCTCCATTCCACAAACCACTCAACGGCCTCTTCCTCATTTCCTTGCTCATCGATCGGGCGGTTCTTTTTTTTCTTCAAATTTGTTCCGAGTTTAATTCGTAATCGCCTTTTCGGATTTATATGATTTCGTTATTACGCCTCAATTATGAATTAATCTTGAAATCAATATAAAAAAGAAATACATATTTTTTCATCCGATTGATGAGTAAGGAAACGATAGCGAATTAGTTGAGTGATTTGTACAATGAAGGAAGCGAGGATAAAAAATAATCATATAGCGAATTTTAAATTGCATTACAGCACTATTTATTTCATTAAATTTATTCAAATAGCTATACAATGGTAACTAATCTATCCTGCCACTATTCAAGCTAACTATATTGGTTGCTTTGAATAGTCGCAAATACAAAGCTAACCGCCTGGGTTATTACTGTAGAAATCCGTTGCTGTTAATTTATTGCGACAGAAAATTGACAAAAAACAAGGTTTTTTCCTTCTGAAATTGGGATTTATTTTTTCTCGTCCGCGGTACTGCTCTTACTCTGGCCTCTCGGTCGAATTGGCAATCTATGTACACAACATAGAGGAGCTTTCGCGATAATGTGTCATGAAAACATTATTTCAGTACACAAGAAATCCTGCACCTACAGCTTAAAAACTTTTCATCATCCGCCTTCTTTCTTACAGTTTTTCTAGTTTTCTCACTTCTGTTGTCTAATAATTATGTTGCTTTTTTTATTTTGTCGAACTATTTGATCCTAGGTATAGGAGTGATCCCAGGTATAGGAGTCGTATATAAAGAAAAGTGCGACTGAAATGATTCAATATTTTTTCCGGTTCTCTTTTTCTCTTTTTCTTCTTCTTTATCGGCATCGTCTCTTCTGCGTGCTTTCACTTTTCCATAGATATCATGGATACCGTCCAGGATGATTGCTATGGTTACAGCTCCAGTCATGCGGTTACCTCCATTGCCCTATACATATACCCACAGTCGAGAATAGATTGATGCCGTTCAGGCTTTCTTTTTATTTCGAGAGAATATCACTTAGAGGGTTCCTCCATCCCTTCAACTCTGCGTCTGAGTGGCTGCAATTGTCGGTACACCCAGTGCGTATCGTTCGGTCGCTTGTACATCGCGAGCCAATCGATAAATTCATTGCTTGAACCAATATCACCGTCGCCGCGGCAATAAATCATAGATTTCTAACTTAAATTCACTACTCGTGAAATAAATCTATCGCTCTGGCTGAGGTTTTTTACCGAAGACAAGCGAGTTCATGCAGTAGAGAAAAAGACATAGGCACTCATTTGAATTGCTCAACCCTGGATTCCTTTGTATATATGCTTATGATTTCTTACGATTAGAGTTGCATTGCAGGATCGTAATGGAAAATCGGGCTAATGTGATATGGTGCAAAGTTTCGGTGAGAAATAGCAAGAGGCTTGGTGCATTTGCGAGATACACTAGCAGGCGGCATTGCAGGCCAGCAAGACATTGAGACAACTCGAGGGCAGTCTCCTAGGATTCGTGAAATATTCACTTCATTTGAATGCGCTCAGCGGCGAGGGAGAAAGCGGGAGGGATAGGGAATTAGAGACCGTTTCCTGGTTACTGATGAATGAATGTATAAACCCTAAGTACGCAGTGTAGAACTTTCACTAATGATCTCGGGGTATCGCATATTACTGCAGCCTGAAAAGGCATGCTGTGCAGTCTGGTTGACAAGTACGTGGACGGCGAAACTCAAAAACTATTTGGGAGAAAGCATTGAAAAATAAATAAACACACGCTACATGATATAGACCGTGATGCTTTATTATTAATAAGGGGTTCGGTTGCCTTCACTATTAATAAGTGCCTGGCATTTCCGCGGCATTTCCACTAATTTCATGGCATAATCTGGTGACAAAGACCTCCAGATGAGTCGAATCTGTCAGAATAATTGCTTGACGTTCCAGGTCTTTGGTGTTTATTGATGTGGGTAGACCAGGTATGATTGTCAGGAGAACGAGCCAAAAAAGAAGCTTCGTCCGGAAAAATGACGCTGTCCCAATCGCGGTCCAACCTTTCTTTAACTCAATTGAGTATTTTTTCAACGTGTCTTTCGGATAATAGCGGTTCATCTGGTCACCACGGTCGGATGACAACTGACGCTTTCTATACAAACCATCCTGGCGGAAGGGTCCCGCTACCTACTCACGTTCGGGTCTACCATATAACGGTGCCCAGGAAAGAATGTAACCGTACACGCTTTTGTTAAACAGACTGTATACTGATGCACTTACCAAAAGTGCTGGCATGCCAAATGATTCAATTTACAACCTATTCCAGGGGAAGGCAGGTGAACCATGATAGTTTCGATCGTTCAATGTGAGAATGTCAGCCATGCAGTCATTGAATTGACGGCCCCGAAACGTACCATCATATACCTAACCGATCACCGGGCCTAATCTAAAAGGAAAACTAACGCGACAATAAATTTCTGTCCCTCTTTTCTCCAATGCCAATATTATCTGTCAAAGTACCTTTTCTTTTTCTATTTGCACGATTCATCATTAGGATTTCGATGCATTTCGCCCAGTGATCAAGAGAGTATAATACAATTTTCCCTCATTCAAAGATGATTCATGCTACTTTTTCACGCCTTCCAGCCTCAAGGAATTCCCCTCGAAACTTCGTCGTTACACGAGCGTCACCTTCTTCAGAAAGTAATTATGCCGTGAATGCCGCGCCACGATAAAGCCCCTTTCCGAGTCGCTAGAGCTGGCTACAAAACTTTCATTTTCTGAGGAATACTCTGAACGCAACAAGGCTTCTTCCTTTTTGCATCTCGCAAGGGCCACCCTATGTTAAGCCAACTTCTCGATTCCCCCCGTTCTCCTTCATCTCCGATACGATGACTTCAGTTTTGCGTCTCGCGTGTTTTTTCTTTCATCGTAAAACATGCAATTATATGGTTCCTAAGCAAATCTTTCTACAATATAGTGGACCAAACCGAGCTTCCGGTTATCACACCTTCACGAGAAGTGTCGAAGTTTGCATATATATGCAAACTTAAATATATCCATGTTTTATCGAAGTGTGCCTCGAAGTTGTATACAATCTTAGGACCATAGTCGAGGACAGCCCGTCTTCTTCGAGCTTTCAAGGATCGCACTAACCTTGTGTTGCCTTTTTTCAATACGACCATAGAAGAGGATGATAGATCAGTAGAACTTGAATGGGGATGAATGTATTGCATTGGGTTTTAGAAGGAGTTAATGGGCTTGAATTATCAAATGATCTCTCGTCGCCCATCGCCTTTTTTCGTTCTTCTTGATAATTCAATAAAGTCTCACTACAATGGAAAATATTCCTTGCCTCAATTATGAGTAAGCCCCGATTTTCTCCACAAACAATATCATGACTGATTCAGAAACATACTTGATCTGTTAAATTTTAGCATCAGACTCGAAGTTTCCATCGGCAAGCTGTTTATAGAATATGATCCAATGATATTTGAGAAAAGAGACGGAAGAATAAGAAAATACTCTAGAAAAGAAAGGGTGGTAGTTTTTTTGGGTGCTTTTTGCTCTCCCTGTCTTTTAATCATTCAACCGCTGTCTTTTTTGCATTTTTACCTCCTTCTCTCGCTGCTTCTCTTTAAATGAGCGTACATATACATACAAATATTGGTTGTCTCGTGGTTTTGTGAATCTGCCTCCGAGCGCAGCGGAGAAGAAGGCTTCAACGCTACCGGTGTTATACCTCTTCGAAGAAGGATATCCGCATAGGCCGCAGGCTATATCCTAGAAGTTACCTGAAAATTTCATTTACGATGAAAGAGTTAATAAAGGTAAATATTAGCTTGTAGGAGCGGTTTGACGTGAACTAGCGAACCGGATAGTGCTCCAATAGCAACGTCGTCATGAGAGAGATATGGAATGAGGCTGATACTCTAAGGGAAAGTACGGTGGAGGAGAGGTTGAACGGAAGAGGATGTATGCGAAGCCAGAGTTGCCAAGAGGTAAAGAGGAAGAACTGCCAGAGTGCGAAGGCACCTTGAATAAAGGGGTATATTGCTCGAAGTGAGAGCTTAGGCTTCTATCATCCTCTGGGCTTCGTGGACCCTCCAGTGCAGCAGCCAGGGTTTGCGTTCATTGAAGTGAGAATATCGATGCTTCAAGTGAATCATGAAACGAAAAGATCTAATCCATTTGGAGCAAAAACTTTATCGTACCGACCTATATTGACAAGACCCAATGATTGCAGATCAAATGCGATTTTTTACGATGAACTAGAAGGTATACCAACATCGAACATTCTTTGAAGCGGGTTACCGTTCGACGGTACAATTAGAGATGGCATGGGCTATCACCGCGCATGGACAAGAAAGTACCCGAAGACGCTGAAGATTCCAGTGTTCTTACAAGAAACATCACTTCGGTGTCCGCCTTCGATTTTGTTAGAACTCAAGAGTAGTGAAAACTATTAGATACGTTTTTTTTATCGGCGGAAAAATGGTTTAAGGGATGAATTCATCCTTTAGAATAAAGCATGTCAAGGGTTGATTTTGCAGTTCAATCCGTGAGCAGACCACCGCTTTCAGCGAAACAAAAATAAAAATTATTCTAATGCAAAACTATCAGAAATCCACTATAAGTACTTTGAAGAAAAACAAAAATTAAGGGATGAACCACTTCCTTAGTTTTTTTTTCTCTCACCCTACGTTTAAACATTTTTGCCGGATATAAAGTTTAAGAGATTGAACAACCTCTTACTTCAAGTTTCTTATAGCAGTTATTTTTTTTTGTATTGAAAATTCGTATACTGATTCAAAATATTTCTACAAACTTTAAATGAATGTGAAGAGTATGGAAAAATTCGCTAAAATCGAACGTCCGGCTTAGACAATTTTTTCAAAAACCGAATAATAATCATAGCTCGACGAATCAAGCGACGGTTTTTAGAACAAACAATTGCGAAGCGAATACGTGCAAAGCGAAGCGAAGTTTTAAATTGAAACGGAGAAGAAATGAGCGGCAATTGAGTGAAGCCACTTCTTTTGGACTGAGATGCGAAAGAAATTTGGATATTCAATTTTTTTTTTATATAAGTCCCTTTTGATGTATTTTCACCCCCTAAATACGAATTCCCCATTCGTTTCCTCCAAAACTCTCAATTTTCACTAAAAATGGTTGAAAATCTATGGAATGTTGTTTATCTAATTAAGCTTGCTATACAACAGGATTGCAAAAATACGTAAAATTGAATTTTGTCCCGCTTTTAATGCGATACCTGTTACGTTTAATTTAATGCCACTCTTTTAAACGCAAGGTGAGAAAAAAAGAAATAGCAGGGTGCAGTAGATCCCCATGCAGTAGATTTCTGATCGTTTCGCATTACAAGAATTTTTATTTCTGTTTGGCTAAAATCGGTGGACTGCTCGCGAGTGAAATTGTAAAATCAGCTCTTGACATGATTCACTCTAAAGGGTGATATCACTTAAAACCGATTTTCTGGCGATAAAAAAATACGTATATAATAATTTTTGATGTTCTATATGTACATGATTTTTAACGAAATCGAAGGCGGTCACCAAAGTAGTGTATTTTGTTAGATATAAATTAAACGTAAATACATCAAGCTAGAAGAGAAAACGGATAGCGAATTATGGAACTTTTAGTATCCAACCCGGCACAACGTCCATTCACGTTACATTCATTGCTCGTCATAAGAAAAATTTCACTTTTCATTTATCCAAAATCGGTCGTAAGTTTTGGTTTAAGGAAGTTGATCATCAGTTTGAATAATTGTTATTCCACTTGTCATCAGTCTCCATCTATTGCACATATTTTCAAGAATTTTTTATCGTAATAAAATTGATTTCCATATTTTAATCTTTTTATACATAAAAATAGGAGTTCCGAAGTACAAGAAAAAATTAATTTTTTTTTTTTTTATTTATCTCGGTGATCTGGCTGCCTGAAGTTACCCCTGCGTTTACCTTGTCGACACGAAATCTTAACTTTGGAGCATCTGAAAACAAAAAGGTCCAGTATTGTATTATAAAGTGGAGTTGTAGTTATGACCCCTACTAAAAACTTTCACCCCCGATAAAAAGAAAACGAAATGGCGCACTTTCGAGTTGTTTGACTGTTTTTCACAACATCCTATTGAAAAATAGGATTAAATATTAATGAATATTTATACCGTTAGTAGGGATCGAAGAGATACATGCATATAATTATTCCTGTCAATTTGAGCCTAATAGGTGCAATAGTTTTTCCGAAATCGTGTTGACAACGTCGAAAAACATTGTTCTGAGAAAAATGGGTTTAAAGTTTCTCTTGCAAGAATGTACATAAAACTTAAAAAAAAAAAAGCTTCTTACCCTCAATCAGCGATGTCTGGTTCATACTTTATTCGTTCAGCTTCTTCAAAAGCTTCACTTTCTTGGCATTTTTGGTTTCGGATCTCTGTCTGCGAGCTTCAGGAGCTTGACACGGCGGTCGCGCGCTGAGCGCGTAAGAGACGCTTCTATTGTATTACTCTTTTCAGCCCCTTATCGGTCAGTCCGACCAAAATAGCGCTCTCTACCGTATTTCTACAGGTATGTAGAATACGAAATTGATGTTTTTAGAAACCGAAAATTTCCGAAAGACAAAAATTGGATTCATTTAGTTTTTCCAAGCAGTCGAAGATTGTCGACCAATATTGTTTGCTTCAAAAAGATCTGATGATGCCTGTATAATGATCGATTATACAGGCATCATCCGCCTGAACGTAATGAACATCCTCAATTTTGGCGCTGCACAATGGAATTTATCGACAGTGAAACCCCGGGGATTGCTTTCGTGAAATAGCGAACGATTAGTGGAAGGCGCCAGTCCGTGAAATCGTGAGGTGGCGGGGCGAGGGATAAGCGAGGCGAGAGATCAAGGGCAGAAGGGAGACACACTCGAGTGAGCTGAGGCTGCGCTGTTGGTCGTCGTGGAACGAGCCTTACTCGACGCGTTTCAGGGTGAGCGTGCGGTATAAGTTTGTGCCGTTTGCCACTGCTCGGGTTCTCGTTGGATATACGAAATGTGGCTGAGTATGGAGGAAGCAGCTGGCATCTCAGGGTGGAAATGACCCGTCATACGCAGCCCCCGACCTCTCTCGGAAGATCTTGGGACCTGGGAGTCTGTGAGACGACCAAAAACTCGCGTGGTTTACACTGTTGATGCTCAAATATAAACCGATGTACAGAGGTCGTCGAACAACTCGTCTTCTTTGGTCTACGACCTGTCACTTGCATCTTTCGTTGCAATCTACCTTACGATTTCCTTTCCTTGGACATCGGTTTCACCCCATTTTCCCGCCTTCAAGAAGAAGGTTTCACCATCATACAATTTTACTAGGATCGCTGTGATTGGCCAATCACAGCGATCCTAGTAAAATTGCCTGTTGCATTGTCTATGTTAAAATGAGTCTTATGGCTAACAAGTATCCATTGTCAAAATCAACGAAGAATCGGCTAGGTATTATCAAAGAGGAGACGGACGATGACAGCGCGCTCTGTTGCTTTGCTCTCCCGTTTTTCGAATAATAATCGATTGACTCGATAAGTTACATGGAGTTAATTTCACGAGTCTGCGATAAGCGGATAAGTGTCTCGACATACAATATCTGAACATCTACACTGCTATCATAAAAATGTAGTGTCTTTCTACACATTCGTTTTTTCAACCTAAATTTAAGGCCTTATATACGCGATTTTGCCAATTTTCGTAGGCACATTTACAGAAGCCGTAAAAAAATAGTGACGCATATATTGCCAAATTTTTATTTTATACAATATTTATTCAATCTCTTAACTACCTAACAAAAAAAAATCATTACGGAAATATTTAAAAATGGCGGATTTATTGTCCGGTAAATAAATGGTTTTTTTCTTGACGCACGTGTTGATAGTGATAGCCCTCGGGGTCGAACTGGGTGTCCGAAAAAGAAAATGGACATATTTATAGTTACATAACAGATATCCCTTTAGTGTGGACTAATAAAAATTAAAAAAAAGAAAAGCATGTTACAATCCGAGTACTTAAAATTTTACTCAATTTTCTACTAATGAAAACTAATTCTATCAATTTTCTACTAATTTTCTAACTCATTTTTTACTTTTCGAGGTCCATGCGATAGATATTAAAAATTAGAATATGATGTCAAAATTTGAAAGCGATCGGAACCGCGGCTCGTTTCACCTAACACGAGGTAAAAAAAAGCGATTCGTGGGAAAACGGCTTTGAAGTTCGCGATACGAATCGACGTGCGGTATTTAGTATAAAATATTATTTTACCTTATTTAATAGCAGCCTGCACCCTATGTGGGGCCTACCTTGGCATCGGAAAGGTTGCTTCTAGCATGCTGGAGAAGAAGAAGACAAAAAAGTTTGGACGCTCCAAATGCTGTAACTTTAGCATTTTGTTGAATTTTGTAATTCTGAAAAGCTTAAAGTATTCTTAAAAGTTTAGGCTAACATAATATTGGAAAAAGTTTTTTCTCGCCTATACAAGGCCTTAAGCTGGTACGGTTACAATACGATGCTGAGACATCTGTCTATTTTGGAGATTTTATCTGACTGTCGGTGTAGATGAAGTTGGCGTGAAAATGGCTGGAGCTTTATTCCCGAATCTTCGCTATAGGAAAATAAACGTTTCCAGAAAGTCCTGCCCTTTATTGTGGCTAGATCCGTCAAGTGGAACCTAAAGAAATGTGATTTTCCTATTGGAAAGGCAATGATGGGTAATACCCTTCGGCATTCAAATGGAAGCTCTCTGTTAGATTCTTGATGTGATAAAGTTTCATTAGCTTTATTTATTATCTAATTTACTTTTTTTTGTTCTTTTATGGTGACATGAGTATGTGTATTTTGATTGAACACGATAAACGTGTCTTCCGCAACAACTTTAATATCATACGGCTGTAAAATCCATTCTCGACATACGCGTTAATCAAATTGCCATCATACACGTGATAAAAGTCATGGATAAAAGTACTTGAAAAATGGTGAAAGGTTTCCCTACCTCTCGTCTTTCAATTAAAAGTCGCTATGTGCGGATGTTCATCAAATAAAACGTGATGAGTTTCGCCTCATGGCTGACGTTTCTTTCTCACGAGGGCCGAAATAATTTCATAGCTCGATCCGCATTCGTTCGCTGGGTATTCGTTGATTCGCGAATACCGAAGCCATACCGTATGAAAGCAATATAAAACTGGTACTCGACTGAGCTGCATCCATGGCAACGACTTCCAACCATTTTACATCGACGGCATTCTCGGAATCTGAAAATTAATGCTATCGAAGCTTCGTGAAACGATCAGCGAACCGTACGTGTGTATGCAATCAAAAATATGGAAACTGGAAAACGAAGGTCCACCTGACTGATGACCTGGATCGAATAGGCTTCCGGATTTCATGTAGCGATTTTTTAAGACTTGCATTAATATCTGTCGATTCTAACTAACGTAACTATCGAGATACGAAGTTTTTCATATTGTTGTCTAATGTCCTTTAACGTGACACATTACTGATCTTTGAAGCGTTACAACAATTTGCTCTCGAAAGAATATGCATACATTTTTTTAAAATATTAACGTGACTATAAAATACATAAAATAATTGTCCTTTTTGACAAATACATTATAGTTTTATGAGAAAAAAAACGATATATATATTTTTTAATGGCAGAGATAGGTAGATAGATAGAGCTAGTAGATATAACTCGTCTAATAGGACCCTCTTCTGAAAATCCTTGCCGATGATTGAATTTTTTTCTCTGCCAGGCATCGTCCGAGAAATTAAATAATTGTTTTTTCTTATAAAGAAAGGTAATAGTTGAAGTGGAGCATAGGGAAAAAATTAAAGGATTATTTTGCAGAAATGACACCTGTGTAAAAAAAAAATTTTGATTGTTACCAGAATTTAAAAAATTGATATAAAAATAAACGCGGCATCGAAGCACAAACATCCTATACAACCTAGATAATATTATAAAGAATATGTGGTATATATTTTATCAAAATCGGTTCCGTAGATGTCGAAATATTTTGTCCATCAGTTTGAAAAGAGGGTCCTACTGGACGACTTATATAGTCTACCCCCTCAAATAAACTAGACGAGGTCTCTTGACGTTTTGACAAAACCACGGTAGTGATTTTATTAAATATGTCAATTAAATACGTCAACCATAATAACCCTAATCTTGCCGTCATATTATTTTCTTCCTGAGCAGTGGATCAAAACAGAGGATGTACACAGTCCAGGAGGATGTCCCCAAACAATCATGTCGTTTTATTGTTCCGGCCTCTCTCTAATACTCGTATGATCGACTTGAGCTGTGACATTGAAAGAGGACCTTTGAACCGGGACTCTTTCCCTTGGGCTCACATCGAGATTACAGGGGCTAACAAGTTCCAGAATTGGCGGATGCGATAAAGGATCAAAGGATAAGCGATTTCAGGAACTCTGCCCGGCTTTCGGATCCTAATTTCAATCCGTGACCATACAGGGCCCTTATGCTCAGCGAATCCATGACCGTTTGCGATGGATGGCATTGTCGAGGCAAATAGGGGGTGGCTGCAGTCCGCGTTCCAGGACGTGGATAGCGACGAACGATCCTGGCTCATGGTCCATTAGTCAAAAATGTTCGGGGTTAGCTGTTTCATGCTGTTGCGAACGCTTAGGTCGGCGAATTCCACGAATAAAGAGGGAAATTCCGCGAGATCAAATGTGAGGTATAACCGAGCGAAAGAATGTGTGTGTGTGTGTGTGTGTGTGTGAGAGAGAGAGAGAGAGAGAGAGAGAGAGAGAGAGAGAGAGAGATAGAGAGAGAGTGGCGGGGGGTGGGGTAGTACAGTCCAAAGTCCATATCACAGACTGAGGGTGGAAATGGTAAAGTATCGCTAGGTCAATGAAGCGATCGGATTCTATGTGCTTGCACTTCCACACTAGCCAAGAACTCGTTGTTCCCGGTGCAATACCACCAACATCGCCGATAAATACACATTGAATACCTATGGGGAAAAAAAAGCCGACGGTAGCAATTGCTTTAATTGACAGTAATGTTGAACGTCGCGGCAAAGTGTGTGCATTATTTTTTATGGATTTTTAAGAGATGGCGTAACTCGTACTATATCGCATCGGGTCATGATGTGACTAATTTTATATCAAAGCATCATTACGTGGCATTACTTTTCAGTATGTTTTTTTTTCTTCTGAACTGCAAAAGCCATTATTTTTTTTAGCGTTGAATATGTCGAATTTTGTGCCAACAACACGTAATTTTCGGGAAGCTTTATTTTTTTTTGCTTCAATTTGAATAAAAGTGATGCTGAAAGTCCACGTATGCCGTCGGAAACTCCTGGTCCATCGATTTCAACATGTGAGTACTGGTTTCGACGCTATAAAGAGAGGTGATTTTGAGTGGAAGCTTTACTCGATGAAGACCAGAGTCAAACGCAAGAAGAACTTGCAGAAGTTCTTCTTGCATTTGTCTCTCGTGCAAAACCATGTTGATTCTCCCGTGCAGAATCATGTTGATCAACATAGAATGTTACCAACAACAATTGATGCAATTGAGCCGAGCATTGAAGCAAAAACTGCCAGATTAGGCGAGAAGACACGACAAAGTGATTTTCCAGCATGACAACGCTCAGTCTCGTGTTGCGAAAGCGTTCAAGGAAATCTTAGAAGCGCTTAAGACAGTCTCGCCGCAGTCTCGCCACAGTCACGTTGAAAAGTTTATTCGCCGCTCAATCGATGAAAGCTTCGAAATATGGCGAAATATCCTTATAATGTAGGTTGTTAATCTTATCGGAATGTAAAAACTTATAAATTAATGATGAAAACGCCTAATATATTGTTTACCTAACCCTCACTTTTCTATCAGACTATCCATTCCGGCTACTAATACGTAGATAATCTGCGTATACGGATATGCACACACTACTGTATTCTAGTTATAGTCTGCTCCAGTCGCTTCATGGCGCTAGCGTCGCTAGACATTGCTCAATTTAAATCGCTATATCTTTCAAACTAGACGGTCAAAATTCATGATTTTTTTTACCTACCTCATCATATGTTCCTCTGTAATTGAGATTTTTTTTAATCTGTAGAAAAGTTTCCAAGTTATTGCCTGAAATGTAAAATTTTCCACCGCTCCCCATAAGAACAGGTGCAAAACCATAAAATCATTGATTGCCAATATCTCGAAAACGGAACAGTGAATCATTTTGAAATTTTACAGGTAATCATTTGATAGTGCCCCGAATGAGTCCTCAAAATAAAAAAAAAATCTATAGAAAAACGCTTTGGCGAGACTACTATCTTAACTGAGATGTTCCACCACAACCGTCGTATTCTCCAGATATCGTCTCTTCCGATTACCACCTATTTCGATCGATGACTCATGGCTTATCTGAACAGCGCTTCCATTCTTACGAGGATGCCAAAATATGGGTCCATTCGTGGATAGCCTCTGAAGATGTGTCGTTTTTTCGACGTGGAATCCACCTATTACCAGAAAGATAAGAAAATGTAGTAGCTAGCGAAGAACAATACTTTTAATGATCAATTTGTGACCATTTTTTCACAATACAACCGTATTTTTACCAAAAAAATCCTTTGAAATTCATGAACACTCCTAATAATTTTCGAAAATCTCTAGACTCGTTGCTTGGTCTTCGATGGTACACGAATTCGGAAACCGTTCTCGTGCCACCGCCCCCAGTGGAAAGCAACAGTGCAAGCACACAGCCCTTCAAGCTTTTCGACATAGTCCACTCGATGTCCCTTTGTTACAACAAGAGCCACTACCCGGTGTTAAATCGTGGGCAGCTTTGTTACAAGAAGACCGTGGATAGAACGCACGAACGTCGGTCGATGTAAACCGCTGTGTTGATCGGAAACCGCACCGTGGACGTGATTAAATGGATGTCTAGGGTGATCGATAAGAGAATTCGGCAAGCCCCATGCTCTCTCCCTCTCACTCTCTCTCTCTCTTTCACTCTCGCTATCCTCTGTTCTCTGCACTCGCTTCGCGTTCGATTCTAATCCCTCGAACCTCTCCACTTTGTGATGCTTCGTGGTACACTCAAAGTGCCACTGGTACGCGGAAGCCTAACTCGTCCCGTTTTATTATGTTTTCCTAGCGGAGACTCACGATATAACAGAGAGCCTTTGCGCGAAAACGAGTTGAGAAAAGAGACGATCGCGTCCTCGTTGAGTTTCATTGGGAACAATAACAAGTGGTGCCCAATTCCCGTCTCTTTCTCTTTCCCTCTTGCGCTAAAATATTTCCCAAGGGAGGTAGGAAGAGAGAGATAGTGGCCTCGTGTTGTACGCCTCTCACAATCGAGAAGTAACCGGAAGCCGTTATCGTTTTCACCGTTTCGAACCGTTCGGTCGTTAGTACCATTGGCTCCGATGTCGACGACGCGACGTGCGGATATTCTGCTATACGATAAACGATACAGTTATTGGCTCTCTTTGTAGGTGGCACTCATTCTTCGAATGCATCTTCATTCCAATTTAACTTTCCGCTTCGTATTTGCCATGTACGAGTGTTCGTAGCGGGGGAAATCAATCGTAAATGGATCGCCCTCGTATTATAAACCAGCTTCTCATCTCAAATTGCATTTTAATTCAGGCAACAGGCAAATCCAGACATTTCAAAAATCGTTTTTTTTCTGCATTTTCTTTAAATACACTTAAGAATATGTCCTCAAAGGAAATTGAGAAATTGCCAATATTTACAAAGGTATAGCGATTTGAATAACGGCCGGATTGAAAGGCCGCACCGGCTTTGAAGCTTCTGAGGAAGCTAGAACTGATCGCAGGGAAAAGCAAGCTTCAGAAAATCATCATTTCGAGGTGGAGAAGGGCACACTTTGAGAGGCAGGAATGGCCGAATAATATAACGTGCATGCCGAATAATATAACAGGCAAGTGGTACATGCCATTATACCACTTATTTTTAGATAGTTGCGGTTGTCTGAAATTGTACTCAAAACTTTAAACCGACTTTTCTCTAAGCTACTTTTTTCAGTATAAATCCCTCCATCGTCCCTACCTTGGGCATTGCGAAATTATTATTATTACTATTTAAAACAATTGAAAACTGGAAAAAATAGGGTAAAAAATTAACTTTTTATCAGACAGACCCCAGTTAAAAAACATAGTACTTTATGAAACGAGGATGAAAAAACTTTTTCTAACGAGTGTGAGTTTGCAGCACGAGCCGAAGACGAGTGTTGCAATCACCCGAGGTTATAAAAAGTTTTTTCGTCGAGTATTATATGAAATTTTATTGTACACGGTGTGAAAATGGGGGGTCCAATTATCGTACCGAGTGGAATAAAATTCCTTCTCTCTTTAGTCCCTGCCATAATGGCATTCTCATTGATCAAGTAGATTGATTTTATTTTTGTTTCAGATAAATGAGAGCTTTTGAATCATGTCACCTGCCTTAACTTTTTTTTCACGGCCAAATTTAGGGGCCCATAACTTGTTCAAATTTTTTTTGTATGTTTTTGAAAAATTACTACAACGACTGCAAAAAAATGGATACCAAAAATGTATTGTTTTTTTTTATCGAGCCTGAAATTTAAGCCTCTAGACTAGAATGATGCCTTAAATATGTAAAATACTTACCTATACTAATCGTAGCGCAATTCGTCAGAAATGGAAAGGACTGGTGCATTCGAGTCGCAAACAGCATGGTCGGGTTGTACGTCGCGCTCATTCGTAACACATTTAATATATATATACACACACACACACACGCGCGGACGTGCGCGCATATCCGACAAAGTTTCCTTGTTTAGTTGGGAAGCGTGTGGAACGCGGACAAGCCAGTTTCCTCGCTGAAGATTGTACCGGCGTTGGCGGGCACGTACTAATCCGTTACTCCTAATTAGACTCGGATTGGCAACGGTTTAATCCCTCAAAGTCGCTGAGGCTGGGTGGA
Source organism: Ophion ventricosus (assembly GCA_963932345.1). NCBI lineage: Eukaryota > Metazoa > Arthropoda > Insecta > Hymenoptera > Ichneumonidae > Ophion > Ophion ventricosus. Next base: position 19,798,891 of record OZ010713.1, read on the forward strand.
GAGGGGAGGGGGGGGGGGGGGCACACGGTTTCTAGATACTGATTCTGCCAGGCTAGTATATATCCTCATAGACGCAGGCGTTGGGGAATCGCTGTTACCGCGTGATCCACGAGGAAAACCACGTTAAGCGTACCAACCACTATATTGCTATTCGAGCCAACCGACGAAATAGGTGTAACGGTAGCTTTACTACTACCTTACCATGATATATGTATAACCCCGCTGTGCTTTTCCCGATGCGAAATGCCGTACCAGGCCACCGACATTTTGAGTAATAAGATATGGGGGGAATGGGACGTCTTGTGTAGCCCGTCCGAGACACTGGCGCGCTCACTGTGCACCCGTCTGATAACGTCATTGCGAACCAAATGGACCGAGATATGGATAAGGGATAATTAGGGGAAGCGAGACAAACGGCGTAAAGGGAGAGAAAACGTTTTGGTATGACAAGAGAAATTCGTGGTAGATAATATATACACTGTGTACATTTTACATGTATATGCGCGTACACACACATACCACTGTCGTCTACAAACGCTGCGCGATTGTACGCGACTGCTGAGCTATGCCATACTGACGGAGAAAGAGAAGACGCCTACGGTTGATGGCGTACATTTGTTACTTCAGATTCTACAATGAGGGCTCTATATATTCACCTCTGCTTTCCCCTTTTCCAACTGCGCTCACGATATATATCTCAGACTCTCATCCGCGAGAAGCGTCATTACTATTCCTCATGGCCCTTCCGTTCTCTGACACCTGAGTCCCTAAGAAATGCCGGGTAATCGAGACGTACGCCTTCCGTTAAACGATCACAGACCCTCGTACCACGTGCTATCAAGATCTTACACTTTCCCCGTTTCTTCGACATTACTTCGTTATACGTTATATCTCTCTACGGTTACTATACAATTTTGATTGTTCATTCGAGTGAACTGTGAGCATATTTGGCAATGGTTTACTTACGATTCGTAGAGCAACAAACGAAAAAAAAAAAAAACAAAATAGAAAGCAGCTTTATTTATTTGACGCATGGGCCTAATAGCCATTCCGTTTCTATTCTCGGTATGGCGCTTCGGCGCTGAGGACCGTAAAAGAAATCTCAAATAACGGAGTTCCTCGATGTCTTTGGATGGCCTCTTGGAGACCATTAGCCAACCTGGGGCTCCATTCCTCGAAGCCATAGCCCTCGTGTTGCTGAGAATGAAAAGGACAATGACGGGGGATGGCGTGAAAGATGCCACTTGATACCAGTCCCACGTCCCACATATACGACGACATACCGTTCTTTGCATTGTTAGCGCGAATCCTCGCGAATACAACATTTTTCTTCCTAACAATGTAAAGTTACGGCAAAATCCTGTTGCTCTTCCTTCTGATAATGATGCAAAGATTCCTTCGTGTCTTTTTTCGTCGTGTTACTCAAAAGTCGGTCGTCAAATATATTACAATGCAATTTTTGTAAAGCGCATCGAAACAAGTACACATAATGCTTTTTTTCAGTATTCGAATTCCTGTAGGCAATAAGTGAACTATTGAACTTTGTTACATGAATGCATAATGCGAGTAGTTTATCTGGGAAATATGAGAAACGGATAGTGGTGAGGTATGTGATCGTTGGAAAAAGCATATTACAAATTTTCCTCCAAATTAAAGGCTTTCGACAGTTGTATAGGTATCAGAGGTTTCGTATAAAAAGAACGTGGTTTCTTCCGACATGAATATGTTGAATATTTTTTTCGACAACTTTGCTCCTTCTGTATTCCTGTTATCAGGTATCATGTTATGAGCCTCGACAGTAGTACCGCATTCATTGAGATATGATTACCGTTCCAAATGATATTCTCGTAGGTCCGTGATGAAATATCTACAAATCTATAATTCGTGCACGGTTCGTTACAAATGTAAATAGTGCATGAAGCAAAAAATGTCTATGGATCCGGGAAATCGTCGTATTGTTTGTTCGCACTGACAATTGGAAATAACGTTTCCCAGTGCGATATGAAACACCGGGGCTTCGTGCGTGACCGAGCAAAAATTTGAAAGATTTTCCTCGAACATTTGAGCGAGGAGTGATGCGTCGAGTGACTAAAAGGGGCATATAGCTCGAGAGCGTCGGCAGTTCGATGATGGCATCTATATCATATTTGTGTGGTCAGTAGCTGATGGAAACCAGGGGGCATCGCGTATACAATATTCATATATTATATATACATATATATATATAGGTGGGCGCACACGTACAACCTCACCTCATCAACGGTCCTGTTCAGCCAAAGGCACGTATGGCATACCGCGTCATTAAATTACATTTGCATATCACTGATCCGATGAATAGGGGCCGGCATGCTCCGATGAAGCCAATTAAAATTGACAGCACTACCAGATGAGACTTTTTCGATATAGTTATCGGTACTGTACAGCGCACATCCGTCTTTGAAATTCTCCGAGCCAATTATAACAGACGTGTGTAATTATCTCTTATGTCCATATAGTCGCACGTCTATAAGGATGGAGGGAAAAAAATATCTTTCTTAAGTTTCGCTAATAATGAGCTTGTCGTCAATCAACACAGAAACGTTTCTATTCCAGTTCGTTAGGAACGTTTATTTGAAGAATAGGAAAATTGGAACGGAAGTTACACGAAGCTTCACTATTAATAAACGCATCATTGTGATGAGTGGAAACGTACGAATGAATATATCCGGCAATCGTAACTCCGTAATGTCGTGTATCAGCGGCGAAAACGTTTAAAAGGATGCTTAAAGAGTTTAATGGTCACTTAATTCATATGGAATCATTTCTTATAACCTGAAAGAAAAACGCTATTGAAATACAGCGTACGGGTACGTACTACATGGGAATATTGAAAACGCTACTGCGTTTTTACTTTACGAAGTAGCCGCAGGTTTTACGTGGCATAGGTTGACCAGTGAAAAGTGGCCAGTAGACAACTAACAGCACAGTAGATAGTTGTTGATGTATACGGCAACGCGCGCCAATTCTTCCACATTTTCCGTTTCGTTACTTGGTTTTAAGGTATTCCTTTCGCGGAGGGGCGTATTGTATGAGCGCATAAGCAGGCCATTTAAAATCATTAGTTGATTATGGTAGCGCTTAATAATAATAAATTACAATCAATTATTATACTCAACGATGAACAAGAATGGAAAATTTTGCATCCATTTTGTAGATTCAGACATTTTTACATGTTCTCTGCAAAGTAGAGGTTACGAAAATTCTTCTGCTAGTCACTTTTTATCATTAATGGTGTCGTTAAACATTTGGTGATTTCCTGTCTTTGCTGTCGTCACGAAATCTTCAGTATTTATTCCGTACTTAGAGCAGTATATGTCAGATATCTAGAGTTATTTAGTATATAAATTATTATATAGAAATGTGGACAGCGTATGATCTCCTCAAAGTGCTGTATAAATTAGACGATTTTCAGTAATAATTTTTTTTGTTTAAAATTCGGTAACTTAACTTGTAATTTTACCAGTAGGGTAGACTGGGCACGGTTGTAACGGGGTACAACCCCGTTATAAACTGGGCACAGTTGAAACACTGCGAATATTCGCGAAAATATAAGTGGAGTGAAGAGGGGTACAAGGGGAAAGACGCACGTCTTGCAAGCCTCGATACGCTTGGCAGTGCTACGCGCCACTTCCCGCAAAACGGAAGCTCACAGAGGGGCCCATTGAGTTTTTTCGTTCAAAAGTAAGTATTTTTGATAAATTTCTATTTGATATTACTTCGTTGATATAACAGTTTGCGTATTAGGTGATGTTCTGAATAATTATTGAACTTTAGAGCTTAGTAAACAAGCAACTGTGTATTTGTTGGTTACGTTTCTTGGTCTCTGGGATAGTTCTATTGCCAAAAGAGGGGAGCGGGTACGATTGTAACGTTTATCTATAACCGTATAATTGTTGTAGACCAGGGGAAAATGGATGAAATGTCAAAGAGGTTATCAACTCTGGTCTCACTTGGAGTGTACTGACGGCAATCGCCATTATATTTGCCATAATTGCGACTAATTTAATAAGTTTTCTTGGGAATGCTATTTTTTTTACTTGAAATTGTTTAAGAAGCGTTTTGTTGATACGATAAAGAATTAGCTTCATTAATTAAAAGGTTTGTTCCTATTTAATGCTAGTTTAAGATAAAAATAATAAATATGTTAATGTCCATCTCATTAATGTTGTAGACGGATTATCTAGGACTATAAAAATGTTACCTAAATAATAATAAACAGTGTTATACTAGAGTAAAGTTATTGGAAAGTACCTTAATACGTGTTTTTAATTAAAAAAGTGATCACAATGCATGCACTGTGTGTTGTTTGGATGTGTTACAACTGACTCCCAGTCCTGTTACAACCGCCCCTGGCATGAGTACGGTTGTAAAAGTGGCACATGTTTTACAAAACGAGCTTTATCTCATATTCTTGAAGAGATGGGCACCCAATTGTGATTTCGATTTGAAGGCAGATGTCCAGTCTTCAATATAAAGCATTTTATTTTCACATCTTATATTATAATTGCAATGTTATGGGCGATCAACGGAAAACTGTTACAACTGTACCCAGACTACCCTATACTGAAATGTATTTTCACTTAATGGTCGACAAAAATCAGTTAGTTAAATATTCGACTTTCTGAAAGGAATACCTTGAGCCGTTGCCTCGTGTATTCATTTTTACTCGATTGTAGCAATTCCAGTTGCAACCTCGCAACTGATATCGTTGCAGATAAAAAACGAAGGATCAGTTGACAGTGTTCGCGAGGGCATTAAAAAGAACCTCGATCATGCGGATTGATGACATCCGTGATAGCGGGTGCACAACAAAAACTGTTATGGCATGGGAGAATCCGTTATTTGCAGGAGTCGTTTTACAACTCAAGAGTTCCCTATCGCCCTGGCCAGCCCTCCGCTGTCTATCCCGACGCTTATTCGCGTCTTCATCGCACAGATCTCGCCAGTTTCCACGGGAACTACGCATGAGCCACGGAGAAGCGGTTTGTGATACAGTGTAAACAGTTTCACACGGACACGCCAGCTGAGAGATATCGATATCCATATCGAAACGATTTCCTGGGTCGTATCTCGACACCACCCGTGAAGCCCATCTCGCCTCACACGCACGTTATACGCTTTGGTACGAAGAACGATCTTGTATCGACGTCGTCTCGTGTGGCGGCGATGTTACCGAGGGATAGATGTTACCATGTATGTAGAGTGAACGAGGGGTTGGCCTCGAAGGGATGAGGGTTGTTCAAGAACGGACGTTGCGTAATATTGATACGGCGATGTATCAAAAGCAGAAGAAAACATGAGGAAAAGAGACAGAGAGATAGAGTGAGGAGGGGAAAAAGGGAAAGCGAGAGAGAGAGAGAGAGGAGCAGGGCGAATAAGAAGCAAGGCGTGGATGGGTGAAAGTAGAAGAGAGTAAAATCGTGTGGTAAAGCAAAGTCTATGCCTGGAGACGCCCGGAGATCGAAGAATGCGAAGAAACGAGAGGCAAAAGGAGAAGAGAGAGATTGGCGTGATACGCGAAACTCGAGGGAAACGTTGGATACTACTGCTACTTCTACTACTAAGAAACAAGATCGGGAGGCTGCGTTCGACTCTCGTTATCCTCTTCCTCTTTATTTTCTTCACGCTCCTCCTCGAGATATGAAGTTCCACGGATGCAATAAAGTGACAATCATTATGGGACAGCGAAAAATATACTTTGATATTCCAAAGCCTTCCACCGTATCGTCGCGTTTAACTTCTTTCGTTTTACGATGAGCAGCGTCTCTCGCCTTCCTTTTTCTGTCTCTCTCTCTTTCTCTGCGTTGCCCTCAAAAAGAATTCATCCGAGTGACGTTCGTGTACGAATATTTTCATGACTCAAAAAACATTGCCAGGTATTCGATGAAACAAAACTCGTGGATATGGGAGTCGAGATGAAACGAGATCACGGTATTTTTCGAGTTGTATTCGTTACCCATATGGTAACGTTACCCAAAAGGAAATCATATGTCCTTGCCTGGAGCTCAGAATAACAAATGTTCCTATGTGGATTAGCTTGAGATGATAGAATTTGAGGATGCCTAATTATATAAACTGCTGCTCACATCCATCTTGATATTCGTTAAGAACGCATAAGTACACAGAGAGAAAAGTCCATGGTATTTACAACAAACGGCCATGGTATAAGAGAGAATAGTAACATTCCCTATAGTTTAATGACACTGCAATCATAATTTGTTTAACATAGCTATAAGCGACAAGTATATCTAAACATGCGATTTGGGTAGTGTGTTTGAATATCTACTATCCCCAAAAGAATTAATAACAAATATTGTAAAAGACTTGACGATATAGATATGGTTAATTCAGTGCTATCACGAAACCGGCGCACAAATACGATTGTGCGTTAGGCTTTGTTCAGGTCAAACTTCTACTAGTCTATTTAAGTTTCTACAATTCATATGGTTAATATTAACGTTTGTCGAGTATAATATGCTCAACTCGGGAGAAGTGACAATTCGAAATAAATATGGTAATGTTTACTTATAGCGAAGACGTAAATTATTCACAACTGGAGCAAGCATTGCTTAGTGGTTTTAAGAACTACGCATTGTTTCACAAACTGCTACATTGCATTTTTAACAAACAGTTACTTGTAGTTCACTTTCTGTTCTTGTAGGACACACATTACTATGCATATAGCAGGTCGGATCATATAAGATGGTACAAATCACTATAAGCATCATCGCAAATCACATGCAACATTATTTATCAATGTAAATATATTTTAGCCTTGTTCCCTATTAAGATCTTGGGGGAGTTAATTTTTTATATTGTAAGGGAATATCCATTTTATGAAATCCTACTGTATTATATAGCAGGGATGACCTAGTAAAACTAGTACTACTAAAACTAGTTTCGAAATTACTAGAAATGATTTACAAATTATCAGAAACTATTAGAAAACTAGTTTAAACATTAGAATTAGTAAAACTAGTTCAGAAACTAGAAGTAGTAAAATTAAAAACTAGAGCTAGTAAAACTAGTTTAGAAACTAGAACTAGTAAAGCTAGAAACTAGAGTTAGTAAAACTAGTTTAGAAACTAGAACTAGTAAAGCTAGAAACTAGAGCTAGTAAAACTAGTTTAGAAACTAGAACTAGTAAAAGTAGTTAAGAAATTTTTTATTGAACAAATATGTTTGGGTTTGTTTGGTTTTAAAACTGTTGCCGGCGGTAGACCGCCAGGGATACTTTGAATCGTAGTGCCGACCGCACACTTTAAAAGTTTGGCCACCCCTGATCTATAGCATTGGACAATCAACGTATGCTTGTAAAATTCGTGGTTGCAATCAACATATGTGCATAATCTATGCAACTGCTAAAATATCAAGAAGCAGTACTATATTTCTGGCAGTACTATATTATACTCTCCCCTCAGGAAAATATAAAATATTCTTGAAAACATCATACATTCATCTCAGTATATTTGGATGTAGCACATATCCTTGACAGGATCTTATCCGAAACTGATAAAGGCCAACTCTTCAGACCGGTTGTCCCACCCGCTGAAAAGTGCCCTGAAGAACGAAGTTTCCCATTCCCTTTCAATAGAAAGTACCATTTTTTCGAGCGAAGGTACCAATCTACTTTTCTGTGGCATCAGCTGGTCGCCAGCATTGGTGTCATTCTCGACTACTTGTAAATTCACGACAGGATGGAAGAGGCGTACAGTAACGAGGTTTACAGTTTTCAAGAGGACTCAATATTACTTCCAGCCGGAGAGAGAGAGAGAGAGAGAGAGAGAGAGAGAGAGAGAGAGAGAGAGAGAGAGAGAGAGAGCTCACGATACACGGTCGCAATAATGCTCATAACAATAACAGTATACATTTCATCGCCCTATCTCCAAGGTGTGTCCTGCCTATGCTATCGTCCACGGTATCCTCCGTTTAATTTGTATCGGAAGCCGGAGGTAAAAGTGGGAAAAGTGAGGGCTCGACAAAAGTTGGAAAATCTTGGCGGAACTTTACTGCGCCGAACGGCGCACCACTTTGTCCTCCAGGACGCATAATATCATGTAGATGGTGTGGAACTCCTGTTTCACTGAGCCATCAGCTTTTGTATAGTACACCGGAGTACATGGCTCGAATGGAAATTTGCCCATTTCCTCTTGGGCGAGCAAATTGTTTCGATAAGAATTTGAGCGAGTGTATACCGGCTGTCAAATCTGTAAGGTGTACAGTACACAATCTTGAGGAAAGTTTGGCTGGAATTGCAGATGTCATCGATCGTCTCTAACGATTAATATCTGCGAAGGGCGAAATAATGTACACAGATTGATCATTTTGTATTACCGTATGGCACATATAAATCGAAATATATGCTTAGGCGCCTAATGACCGACGCGCCGGTAAATCCGCGGACTCTGTTAACATTTATTTACTGTTCATTAACCCTTCATAACTCGACAATGTAAAAATTTAAAAAATGGTTTTAATAAATTATGGTAGGTTTTGATAAATAAAAAAACACGTATTATTTAGTTTTTTTTAAATTTAATCCGGTGGCTCGTTATAAAGCAATCAAGGGAGTGTGACAGGCATGTTACATTGTGTCGTAACATTCCCTTATGACGTATGGAGTGCTTTGAAGCAGTTGTTTTGCTTGTAGTAGCCCAAACAAACCCAAAGAAACCCGTAGTTTTCGTCGGTTTTATTTATTTATTTTCGATTTTTGCAAACTTTACGCACACTCGAATTTTGCAATCTCGCGCCAAGTGAACTTCGAACAAAGTCTTATCCAACTAACGCCATCTAGTTTGCATGAAATGTACTAAAAAATAGAATGCTTCGTAGCCGTCGTGGGACATTGATTTAAAAAAGAATTAAATGTCAATATAGGATTCTGTGAGGACTTGGATGGTTTGTGACAGAACTGTCACATGGTGATATAAAGTATCCTGTATTTACGTCGAAAAAACGGTGAAATGATAGATACAAATATTATCACTTCTCACAGTTTCAGGGATAAAGATATCGACGTATTGTTTTCCTATTTTCATTATAATAATCATAATACTATTGTTACTATAATTTTTTATATAATAATTCTATCTTCAATGTCATCATTATAATACTATTTTTAATATAACAAACCGACATCCGTTTTATAATGAATATGGGATATAATGTTAACGACTGACGTAATCATTTAATTCAGCGATTAAAATAGTACGATATACATGTATAAATACCCTTCAGAAAATGGGCGCTTGAAATATCTTTGCCCTTTTGGGCCGTCTGTTTAATGTGATCATTTCTTGTATCTGTCTGTCGCTTCTTCGTGGATTTCGATAAATAACGTCATACTGGTTAATTAAAAATAGATCGCATTGCTCTTCTTCCAGATACGGAAAGATCGAATTTTTACGTTAATTTCGGGTTGTTGGGGGCAGGTTCTCTACATGTAATGAACTGTCGTGTACATATGCTTGTGTGTGGATGGACACATATCTCGTATACATATGCCTGTGTGTGGATGGATGCATAGCTCGACAGAGGTGTGATAAAATAAATTCCAGTTGATTAATTGTCGAAAAGGAAAAAAGAGTGATCAATTGTACTGCCATGGCATGTCTTGTGCACGAAGCACCAAAAGATGGCAAAGACGATCTCCAAGGATTCATTCCAAGCCTTTGGCCCGCGCACGTAACTCTTTGTCTGAGGGTAAGACACCCCCGACTTTAATTATTCGACCGAGCCGCGAAAATTAAGAATTCGCCGCAATAAATAACCTTTTAATCAGCGAATTCCATGCCTTTTACCGAACAGAGAGAGGTTCGTGGATGAATGAGAATGAGGGCGAAAGATAGAATGAGAGAGAGAGAGAAATATACAAAGAGAAGAGAAAAAATTAGCAGATGTTCTACCGAAAGCTGAACTATTCATCGTCCCTATCTTTGACTCATTATCCGTACCCTTTTAGCTCGGAAGATTTATCAACTTTCAAGTCGCAATTAATTGTTATATATATCCAACTAGAAATTTTGATTCCGTAGCCTAAAGACTGATCAGGCCGCTATCAAGCTGCGGTCCGGAATACCGTAGTAAAGCACGCGTAAACAGTGCCGGATGTCAACCGAATCAGTGGAAGCGTAGTACGGGAGTAAGAAGGCACTCTGAACAATCTGAAGTAAGATAGCGTGTATTTCGCTGTAACATGGCTGCCATGAATGCTGTGTTACGGCACGCCTGATCTGTGCCGGATGTCGACCGGATCAGTGGAACCATAGTACGGGAGTAAGAAGGCTACTTTACTTCAGCCTGATCAGGGTACCTTCTTACTGCCTTACGAGGGTTCCTCTGATCCGGTGGATAAACAGCAAACATCAGGCCTGCCTTACTACGATATCTGGACCGCATAAGTTGACTTTATCACGGAGACTCTGATTATTAACCCTTCGTGGTCACACATCCAAATTCAATCGCGGTGGTCACACTTGAGTCGATTCTACCCAGTCAGTTTTCAAAAAAGTATTTTGACCAAACTATCCGTCCGAAGTTGTTAAAAAATTACGAAACATGCTTTGAACTTTCTGAATGAGGTACGAAAAATTCATTTATAAGACATAAAATGGCGGCATGATGATAAAAAATCATAAAGAGGTGAAAATGCAAAAAGACACTTTTTCGCTAAAAAAATTATAGTTCCGTGAATTTTCAACATTTTTACCTAAAATTTGGACATAATACTCCTTAGATATGTTACTTTTGGGAAAAAATAGTAGCATAGTGCGTGTTCCAAAAAAGGTATTAATTCCGACATGTGAAGAGGGTAAATTTTATGGTATGAGGATACTTCAAACTCCCGGTAAGATTGTGGATACAGTCCCATTCGAAAACGGGAACTATAATATATTTACGCCAAAAATTTCTCGACGGGTCGACTCTGCCCAGAGTGACCACGAAGGGTTAATTCGGAAATGTGTCAACACTAACCATACGGTACTGACACCATGTAGACACACTTGGATACACATACGGGATACCTACCCCGTGAAATGATTTTTTTGCTTTTATATTACCTTATTACTTCAAAAATTGAGGGAAAGAGAGAGAGAAAGGGAAGTACGGCAGCCGGAGATGCCTGTGCCGTAAATCACAATATATAATATATATGTATACATATATTGTGTATATATATATATGAATAAGAGCAAGAGAACAACGTAGGAGCTTGTCGGGAAAATACGGAGGGCGATGGAGGCCCTTTGGAATCACATTCCTCCTCAAAGTCTCTCGTTGTCTCGTACCCTTTGGCTGAAGATTTCCGGGTATTGTGTCGAATATTGGAGTTCGCTCGTCTCTCACCGACTTTCAACTATCCAACTCCGAGGATGGCTCTACCATTTCAGGCTCCCGCACAACCCTCTCGTCTTTCTGTTCTCTTTGCCTGGTCGTTTGCACTCGTTCAACTACACGCGTTAGTCTATTTCCCATTTTCCTTCGTTAGGTATCTCACTGAACAGACCTTGAACGTGAAAAAATCTTCCAACGGTCCACGAGCATGTTAATATAAAATTTTCGTTCACACCTTCGATGAAAAAAAAACTCATCTAGCTCACGCGCATACAGAGTTGCAAGGGAAAAAAAGTGCACTTCCCCGGTGAGCACTATCGACCCCACGACGATTTCGCTTTTCCCCCGAGAATGGCAAGCGAGTGCAAGAAGAATTTATTTTAATAAAAGGACGCGGGTGAATGAGGGAACGAGAAGAAGAGATTCTTGCGCGAATCACGCTTGCTTGCGTTCTGAAACATTCGCAACTAGGAACGAGGCGAATGAGAGAGAATGAAAGGCAAAAAGATTTTTCTATTTTTCATCGCCGTTCTTACATGGAGCTAGCATTTTCCATTACGATTCCAATAATTTAATTTTCAGTTCGGCGTCCGTTCGCATCCCGTTTCCTTCCTTTTCACAGAGCTCAGGGGCGGCTGATGAGAGTGGGGGTCGTAAGGTATTGGCGTCGAGAAAGAGAGAGAGAGACCGAGAAAGAAAGTGAGAGAAAGAACGTCGACGAGATGTCTTATACGTGCCATTTATACTCTTTACGATGGGACAGCATCAGACTGATGCTGCCGTCATCGAAGACCGGATTGCCGAGAGGTACAGCCAGTCTATGCTCACCCCTCCGAAGTCCCTAGGCGGTGGACTCACCCTCGCCGTCATATATATATATATATATATATATATATATATATATATATATATATATATATATATATATATATATATATATTATACACAGTAGTTTTCATCGTCACTAAGACGACGTTGTGCACAGGAAATCTTAAATCCAGCCCTCAAGCATTGATGAATCCGCTTTGCCCGGAAATTGTTCCCATCCGTCTACGCGAAAGCAAAATCTCCTCGTCTCCCCATCCGACCGCGGAAAACCTCTCTGCCTCTCAATCCGTCTTCATGTTTTTACATTGACGAATCGATCGAAATACTCTACCCTGAACCAGGCTTTACGTGCAAAAGAAAAATATTATAACTCGAAATATCAAGATCCACAGATCTGTCAACTACGCCGATTAACAGCCGAAGGAAAAAAAATCGCTCGGATACGTGTAAATAGAAAAGTAAAAGTAAAAGAGTTTACTGTGAATAAGGAGCAGGAAGGCACTAAAATTGTTTGCTCCCTACGTGGAAAGAAACTACATGGCGGAAGTTGTAAAGTGTAGTTTCGTGGGAAAAAGATATATGTGACAGGCAATATATAGAAGAAGGAAAAGAAATTTGCCGAGCTCGCACCCAGGGTGTTGAGTCACGGGCGATGAGAAACTCATATAAATCCAAATATAAACTCGAGAGTCGTGCTGAAAGTGTCAATTCATAGCTAATCAAATACAGAAGAGATCCCGAAAATCCTGGTCTCACCAAGCCGGCCCTATTCACACTGTAATGCTCAAATTGCGTTCGATTGAGTCTCGACCGATATGGTTCAGTCTACAACTGTGAATCCCCTATCTACACCATGAGACTCTAACCCTTTCAAGGATTTCAATTTGCATGATTTTGCGTTCAATTGACCGCAGTCCTCGCAACACGGTGTAGAGCTTTATCTGTCTATCTGTCCGACCCTCACTTTCGCTTTCTCTGTCTCTCTCAGTCTGTCTCGTTCTCTATATCTCTATCCGTCTTTTCCATCATTGCCGCTGTCGGTGTTATTCTCGAAGCACTATTGGTCAACTTCAAGAGATGCAGCGACGTCACCACGAGGTCAATTTCAAAGCACGTAGGCGCTTGAGCGCTGCGGGACAAAGATACGAGACTAACGATGTAAGAGGAAAATAAGGAGAAAGAGAGAGAGAGAGAGAGGACAGTGAAGACCAGCTTTCCTGTTGCAAGGCTACACACGATACCGCAAATTAAAGGACACCCCCGGTATCCACCCGCATTGCTGAAAGTCTTTGGTAAGTTGCTCACTACTCCCTGGTCAGACTTCAGCTATATTCCAAGTCCAGTGAGTAGATACGCCGGGTAAGAGGAGTGGCAAGGGTTGCGATATGGTCGTCAGGAATGGTGTGCAGGGCTCGCTGGTTCAGAGGTTCCTGCTTTCACAGCGTGAGTCTTCCTCGAGGCACAGTTGCAGCTTGATACAAGATTATGTGTGTGCAGAAGTTGCCAACTCCGGCGGAAAGTTGGCGAAAATTCCCCGAGACAATACGCTCCAGGCTGTCTTAGTGACCCCTACTTCATTTCGAAGAGTATCGAGTGATAGTAGTGAGATAAAGGGATGAAAAGAAAGGCAGAAGAATACAGAAAGAGGGGAAATGGGCAAGAGGAAGAAAAAGATAGAGAGGAAGAGAAAAGCCATGTGCATAGGATGAGAGGAACGGCAATTCGTCATGTGATCGTGCACTAGGTATACGTGTATTCCAGCGCATACATATCCTCCGATTCTCACGAGCTTCGCACTGCCCGTGACCACATCAAAGCCCCTGTTGGACGAGCTTTGAGCACGATACGCTTCGGTCCTAACCTAGCTTTGACACCGCAGCCAATATAGTCCCTACCACCGTTATTACCCGGCTTCCATTCAATATCCTTAATTAAATTCGGCAGCTTATTCACTGTGGTTAATTACGATTTCGTTTTGTCTTCCTGCCGCCCACTTCCCCGCCCTTTCTTCACGGAACTTTGATGTACCTTTGGATTTCCTGAAACAGTGAGATACGTATCAAAGAGCAGTTGTATAGCGTGACATAACGTTGAAGCTTCCATCGTTGGAATGCAACGATTTTATTCTTTATTCTTCCATTTCTTTATTTTTATCAATGCGGAAAGTCTTCTTCTTGTAAATTGAAGTAAAAAATCTCTAATAAGACTATATAAAAACGTTTGAATAATTTTCACAGCCTAAATCAACCAAAGAAGTTTGGACGATTAATTCATTTTCGTTGCGCTCCAACGATGCAAATTTCAATGTCATAGCGTGACGCTAGTTTGCAACTACATCCGTAGGTATCAAACTCATAGACGGAACAACATGGATTCTTGTTCTAAAGACTCGACGGTGGACATAATTTTGCTTCTCAAGCGAAGCTTACGTGTATGTCGTATTTTACATGAGTTGAGTTTCTCGTCAGACATTTCGACTGGATTTCACGTATTTCGCACAATCGTTACGGTGACAGCCTCCTTGGATGTGCTCGCAGTTAATTTTATACGTACAATTGTCGTAATTTACAAAAGATTCATGTAACCATCCACACCATTATTTTAATTTTCTTAAGGGGGAAAATACATTTATGCGACGAAAAAATAACAAATTTTAATAATTTTTTTCGGAGGGGGACCAAACGTTTTACATTTGCGAAACTTTAAGTAATATTCATTATATAATTACACTGTATGAATGAATTTTTTCATTGAAAAATAATGCAAAACGCCGACGTTGCGGCGTGGTCTTCCAGGAAGATTTTGGCGATAGTTATCCGTTCGTGGGAAATCCAACGACTCCAATACTAATCTGAAAAATATGAGCTTATACCTAAGAAAGATTCAAAAAGTTAAAAATTAAGAAACTAGGACACTTCAGAAAGAAAATTGAAATTTTCCTTCTTTTTTTGCAATAAAAAAAGGACGATCGACAAACTCGTTTTAATGTTCTATTTCCCACAAGCTTAAAAAAATGTAGTATTGAAAAAAAACGTGGTGGATGTTTCGAACTACGAAAACGCAATGATTTCAGTGATTTATCGGCTAATTACTTGCTTCATCACCGCTTTCTTGAAATATCTAACTAACATTTGACTTAAAAAAAAAATCGATTCTTTTAAGCCGCTACATGTACCCCCTTCTCCGCCCCCGCGCCTTAAGACACGCTTCTTCTCCTCGTTGAAGAAGGAATTGTATTTAATTTGCGATTCAGGCTACATTCATATTTAGGATCTACCCAAAAAGTTTATCGTAAATTTTTCATCGGATCTTAACTTTAACGCGCATTGGATTTTATTGCGTATTGGGTCTCCTGTGCAACCGATGTATGCGCATTTATCTGAAAGTTAGCTAACTGAATGTCTCCGGATGCTCACCCCATACTTCGTCTCCACCAAGGTGAGCAACACCAGTAATAAGCTTCTTTCTTTGATCGAAGTCTACTGTCGATCGGGAGATCTCCATGAATTGACTTCCGGCCCCGATATATACATACCATGTCGTCTGTCTCTCCGAAACGATAATCATCTGCAAGTTCTCCTCTGCTCTCACTCCATCTCTCTTGATCCCGCCAGTCATGCGGATCTATTCCTCGTCTATATACGACTCTTTCTATCTCATCGACTGGTTAGAAAATCTCAATTACCTGTGCCGAGAAATGGAGGGAAACTGGTGACACGAGTAGAGCATCGAAAGATCTCATGGACCTATAGTAGACACTGAGAATGAAGAGAGAGAGAGAGAGAGGGGGGGGGGGGGGGAGAATGAGCGAGTAGGTGAGACAGGGTGAAAGAGGAAAGGGGGAAGAGAATGAGCCGGGGAATCGAGGTAGGAGAGCGACAGGAAGGGACCAGAGGCTGCATCGCATTCTCCGGGTGGGATTACCCCGGATGCTTGCTCCTCGCTTTGTCTCCGGCTCTGACTCCGACTCCGGATTCAACTACCTACCCGTTCCCTTCGTGCTTCTTACCCATCGTGCGCTCTCTACCGGCAGGTACCATCGCTCTAGTCCATACGAGAGAGTTTGGCACTCCCGTTGATGCCGGCGAATTGAGATGGAAACGTCGGGGACCAAACGCGAGGAAATGAGAGGGGCACCCTATCGTGGAACGCATGGAAACCAGGCAAGAGAGATGCATTGTCAAGAGTGAGAGACAAGGGAAAGCCTGCCGTATGTGTGAGAATGAATATGCGCGCGGGAAACAGCGAGCCCGAGTACGTATTTGTGTCTATGTGTATGTGTGTACGTATACGCGTGTGCGTATAAGTGAATTTGTGTTTGTGCGGCAGTCAGCTCTACATCTAAAGGTGGAAATGAACTGCCGGGATGAACAAGCTTAGCAATGACGTTGTTGCAAGTTGGGTGTATGAGCATCTGTGTTTGTGTGTTCCCCTCGCAGTATATTCGCTCCTTCGCTCATTTCCCAGACAATGGTCGGGCACTCGTAGCGTGCTGGGCACCACTACCATTGTACACCCTCGCCCCCCTCTCCAGGCCTCCATATCGTAATGATAGTTCAGATAGTTTAGTCTTGAGTGAGATGCGAACTGGTCCTCCTTTTCTCGCTGGGAATTGCATTAGATCCTGCTATACCCCGGGCTTCCATCTATCTATATCATTGCCTGAGACAGATGTCGAAAAACCTGCCAATTTTTTTGACTGACCGTCCATTGAAAGTTTGACAGGAGAACCACGTGGGAAATGTGCAATATTATTTCCGATCGGCAAGCAATGTAAATTGGTTCGTTTGTAACGGTTTCGTATAGTTTAGCCTCATATGCACGTGATCTTTATGATAAAGAACTGCCAAACAGGATATCATAAAAGTATCTATTTGGCAGTTCTTGAAGTCTGTAAAGGACTTGAAGAGGGTAAGAAGTATCATAAAATATATTCGATTTGACATCTTCCTACCCTATTTGAATGGGCATCTCTGTCGGTAGAGTATGTTTGGGTTTGTCCATCCAATGCGGAATTTATTTCGGAATGATATGAGTCATTTGATCATTCAGCAGTTTTCCATCATTGATCGACTCCGACACCAAATATATTAGGCGAACGCAGAAAAAAATAATAATCCTGACAGCAACATATTTTTTTTTAATTAAACCGTTCGACGTACTCCTGAAAAACGTCCTCGATGTTCAATCGATGATTCTCGGATAAAGTCTGAATTCAACCGCTTCGATGATGGGTGCAGGAGTAATTCATCATTCTTCAAAAAAGGATGGCAATATAACTAGAAGCAGAAAAGGAGTAACGAAAGAAAAAAAAATTGTACGTTTTGCCGCTGTTGCTTTGAATGGTGGGTACTCACTTAGGCAAATGCCTGCCATTCGGATTAAGTATCTGTTCTAAAAGCCGATGGTAGATAAAGAGCAAGGAAATAGAAAGCGGAGGAAGTCGAATGCCGATATTGAAAAGGTGGCGGGCCGCACCCTCCCACTTTAGCACCATTTACTTAACCCGGAGGCTTGTAAAATCTCTGTTCCTCGATAAAACTGGGAAATATCCGTAAAATTTACTTTTTTCGCTCGAAAAATCTTACATCGAGGCTGTGACGAAAACGCATGCGGCGCACAATTTCTATTTAATCCACACTTTCAATCGCGAGAGTCTACGGCTCTCGCGACCTGTAGCGGCGTCAGCGAATTAGGTCTATTATCTCTCAGAATACTGATTCCTCTTCCATTTTTTAATTCTGCACGAGCATATATACCGTTAGTGGATAAAATACCTTGGAATCAGCTATGAAAATATTTGTAACCCATGGGAGGATTAAGCTTGCGGCAGCGCCTCGGCAAATTGAAATTTCCATTTCCGGTAAAATAGGACGAATGAATTTTGGCACCCCGGGAAGAAAAAGAGAGCGAATGTTCCGGGTTTACATTAGTTAGCAGCCCGAGGTCATTGGCTACGATTACGGACGATGTATATTACACCTTCCCTCTTAACGAGATTAAGAATTGGGGTTGAGTGCCGCTCGTAAAACGCCCGAGCGCCAGTCGATGCGTGAATAAACTTTACCACTGAATGCTGCACACATCTTCGTTTTAAGGGGAAACATACATGTAGACGACGAAAAATAGCCAATTTTGATCATCTTCTTTTTTGGAAGGAACAAAAGGTTACACATTTATGAAACTTTTGGTAGAATTTATTACATCATCAAACTGTTTAAATTAATTGTTTCATAACAAAATATTGCAAAATGACGACATTATGGCGTGGTCTTCGTGGAAGGGTTTGGCGGCAGTTGTCCGTTTGTGGGAAATCCAACAACTTGGATATTGATCTGAAAAGTATGAGCCAAGAATTTTTAGTATTTTAACATACAAATGCTGAACTTATACTTAAGAAACATTTATAAAGTTGAAAATTTAAAAAATGGGGCTCTTCAGAAGAAAAAATTGGATTTTTACACCAAATGTTCTCTCTTTTTTCAATAAAAAAGTACTTTTTAAAAGTAATTTTCAGAAACAAGTAGGTATAAGTTCAAGCTAATATTGTTATTGAATTTTGTGAAAAATTTTTGCACGATCCGCCAACTCGTTTAACAGTTATGTTTCCCACAACCTGAAAAAAATATGGTTTTGAGAAAAACGTGTTTCAAGTTTCGAACTATGAAAACTCAATGATTTTAGTGACTCACCGGCTTATTACTTACTGTACCACCGTATTCTTGAGATATACAATTAATATTTTACGTAAAAGAAAATCGCTGTTTTTATGTCGCTGCATGTATTTCCTCGCTTAAGGTTTATCCGATCCGGTGCCGCTGAAATTAAATCGCGTATACGTGACAGGATAAGTTGAGAGGTGGGGGAGGGGGGCATGAACTAATTCATTTCATGATCCAAATATGGTCGCAGAGTCAATGAGTGGTGATTGTTTGTACTTGATCAGATGCAAATTTGAATAATTTGCATCTGATCATTAATCCACTGTTTCTACTGCTGGATGAACTAGAATTTCCCAGACTCGATGAGTGCCCAGCAGTGTATAGGATATGTGTCTCGGGAATGTCGCGTTTCTCGAGTTTCAGCAGTTTTCTCGTGGATGGAAGTGCGGATACACAGCAAATACGACAGTTAAAAAGTATGGCGGGGATAAGAGCTTATGGAACAGTTGGTAGAAATTGTGAATTTGCGGCTGCTGTGACTAAAGTTTATTGGGTCGTGCGTTGCTCTCCATTTGATGACCTCGGTATCCGCTCTTTCCCATAAGCGCGAGCTATGAAGCGTGTGTATTTCGTTTCCACAATGATGTAGCCGGGATGAACGAATGGTTGAGGGGGAAAGTACATGTAGCGGCATAAAAAAATCAAATTTCTCTTTTTACGTAAAATGTTAGTAAAATATCTTAAGAATCAGCCCTGAAATTTGAGTTTTTGTAGTTCGAAACATTAAACAGGTTTTTATCAAAACTAAATTTTTAGGGTTCCGTGTCCACAAGGCAAAACGGAATTGCTGTCACTCTGCTGTCTGTCCGGCTGACCGTCCTTATGTCACGGGTCTCTAGCTCGTAAACGGAATAAGTTACAGACCTGAAATTTAGATACTTCGTGTAGAGTGTTGACCCAAAACCGAATATTTTATTAGAAATTCAATAAAATTATTTTTCATGGGGTGTCCCATACATGAAAAAGGAGAGGAAAAAAAATTCTTATTCTGACACGTGGGGTGTCATTGTCTAAAGCTCATTAAGTAGAGTACAAATATATTTTCAATTCTTTTTTATCTTGAAAAAAAAAAATATCGTGGGTCATCAAAGTTGTTAGTTTTAAACCATTTTTGTTATGGGGTTTGTCTCTAAAACTAAACTAGTTTGGAATTTGAAATTTCTGTATATTATGTACCATATACTGTATTTCAACAATAAATACTGAAAATGCCGATATTTCATTTATTTTTTTTCGCCTCCTCTTTTTCTGCGAAAAATCCGAATATTTTCATATATTTTCAATATTCAGCTTAGAGCAGGAGTATACAAAGCTTTCTTCGGCTATCATCATCCTGCATGGTTTGAGTTTCGTACTACCTAAGAACTAAGACAGAAAGAAAGCATTATCTAATTAAATATCTAGCAAAAAAAAAAGGTTAATTGGTCATATGTACGGAACCCTAATAGAACGAGGCCCCGAATAGCACTTGGCCGGATTTTTAAGTTTGTGGGAAATAGAATTTCAAAACAAGTTGACGGATCGTGCTAAAATTGTACACACAACTTGATAACAATATTACCTTGAACTTATACTCGATAACAATATTACCTTGAATCTACTTGTTCATAAAAATCGCTTTCAAAAAGTACTTTTTTATTAAAAAAAACAACGACAATTTTGCATAAAATTTCAATTTTTTTTCTGAAGTGGCCCATTTAAAACATGTTTAACTTTTTTGATATTTCTTAGGTATAAGTTGAACATTCAGATCTTAAAATACTAAAAATTCTTGGCTTATATTTTTTAAATCAATATTAAAGTTGCTGGAATTCTCACAAGTGGACAACTGCCGCCAAAACCTTCCGGGAAGATCACGCGATAACGTCGCGATTTTGCAATATTTTTAAATGAAAAATTAATTTGAACAGTTTAATTATGTAATAAATTGTACCCAAAGTTTCATAAATGTAAAACGTTATGTTCTTAAAAAAAAAGAGATCAAAATTGTCGACTTTTTCGTCGTCTCCATGTATTTCCCTCCTCAAAGACAAAAAAGCACAGCTTGTCTGCCAATAAGATTGTGAAGACTCAGATGATCGTGGATCCACATTCGCACGATGAGCTAACCTCATCATTACTAATTATTGATCCAGCGATAAATCACCAATAATTGTGGAATTAAAATCTGCGACATTAAATATTCTTGGTATTTGAAACACATATCGATAATCGTCCAATGGGCCAATCCCATCATAGCCCGCATTGTCCACTTATGGTTAAACTCTGTTCATATACTTAGTGCTGTGTGTTGATGTTCTTCACGACGGTATACATGCTCTATCTTACTCGAGGATTTTACCGAGCGGCCACGCGAATGCGACTAGGAACAAGAGCGTCGAGAGTTTTCGTAGCTGTGCAACCTCTTCCATAATGCTAGACCGAGTATAGAAATCCCCAGAGAAACTTCATCTCCCGCGACGATCACATTACCAGTGAGGTTCCGGGAGAAGATTGTTTGGCTTTCTCGAGAAACTCGATGAAATGAAGCCTGAGGATGAGCGAGTTCTCTACAAGCCGCCATCCTCGGTCGAGAATGGAAAAAGTGTTGTAACAGAGATAAATTGATATTTTCTACGTTAGTGATCGGTCCCACTAGAACTGAAGGACTTTGGATACTCTTCTTACGGCACAATAATTTATTACTCCTTATTGGACTATCAACGAAACTTGTGACTGGTTTCCATGGTAATCTCAGCTCAACTGTTTTATTTACGAGGCTAAATATAATTTTGTTTCATTCCAAGCATTCAAGGCTACATTCTTGAATGTTTTCAACATCATCGCCCTTTTTTCATGACAAAATTGCCGAGCTAGGGAAAACGGTGCAAATTCATTTTCACGCAAGATTTCTTTGTGACGGAAAAATGATTGATTATCTTTCGCTAAAAGCAAGAAACGAGGGGTAGATTCTAGGGTAGGGTAGGGTAGGGAGGGGCATATTGAGCAGTCGGGTAAGTTGGGCAATCGAAATATCTGGAAAGCTAAGCACCGCACGCTGGTGCATCAAATGGAGGTGAGAGAGATATGGGGGAGGAGAACACATTACGTCATCGCCCGTTACCATGCGGCGCACGAGGCGGTAACACGAGACGTTTAATTGGTTTTGCACCAAAAAATAAAACAAAAAAACATGATTGAAAGATTTTCTTCTACCGTTGTATGAGAAAAAATACTTCAAAGTTCATTGCAATTAATGTTAATGTTACAAAATCTAACAAATTAACAAGCAACCGTTGGTTTCTTATTGCATTGTACCAAATAATGTTGCATACGTCTGATTTTTTTTATGCAATTCTTACTTTGCACAACTTACCTCATACCCACGCTCAACTTACCCCACTATCGGGGCAGTTTGAACAAATACGGCCTTAGTCATTTGAGAGCGATTATCTGTGAAACAATAAGGATGACAGGATTCTCGTTTACAGACTTATTTTACCCAGATGAATTTCCTATTGACCAAAGTAGGTTTCATATTTATACGGCAGATTGTTGAGGTATGACAGGACGATAACTCCAAACTTGCTCAATACGCCCTTCCCAACCCTATCCAGAGACAAATCAGCGGCGGTCGAATCTGACGAGTATTTGGGGAAAAGGGTTTCGACCCTACCAATAACCGGAAACTCTTTCATAAAGCTAGTCTGCGACAGCGGTTGAACGGGAATAAAGTTTACTTGCTTCCTCATCGCGCCCCTTTTCTTGTTTATTTCTTCCTCGTTCTTTCTTGCGCCGTTTCTTCATCGTTCTCGATCTTTGCTAACGTGCCGCGCACTGTGTAGTTTCTTCGTTCGTCTCACCATCCACAATGCGAGAAAGTCAGCGCTCCGACGTCGCGCCTGGAGAAATTCGTACGTTCTGGCTTTTACTGCTGCGTGAGTCGCAACCCTAGTACGAGCGAGCAAGCATACGAGGGTAGAAAGCGAAAGAGAGATATAGAGGAGCCAAAGTAAAGAAAGGCATAAAAAGATAGAAAAAGCGAGCATGCCAAATGAAGGTATTTGTAGGGACTTTATGAGATTTCAATGGCCCCTTAATCTAAAAGTGCTGACAAACCGCAAAACTTTTCCCACCGCGAACAAACACGAAAATAAATCGATGGATACGGGGTAGAAAACCGTAGGAAAAGAAAAAAGAGGAGAGAGAGAGAGAGAGACAGAGAAAGGGGCAAAACGACCGACAGAGAGAAAGAGAGTGAGAGAGAGAGAGAAAGAGAGGGTGGAAGGTTTGTGTGTGGCAAGCTAAACCTTCTGAGCTTTATATTCAAACTACTCTACTTTGTCCAAACTTTTTTTGCGCGACTTATCATCGGCCCTTTTTGCATACCATTCAACCACCGAATCTCGACACGTCGTTCGACAAATTATATAATTAAGGCAATATAATTAATTCGAACAGGAAATAACAAACGGATCTAGTTTCATCTAGGATACACAGATTTTTTTCACATGCAGATTGATCGTACATTATTAAGGTATTTCTTTCCCGGAGGGCCGTATTTTGTGGACGCATAAGCCAGGTCCCTTTTGAGTCGTTAGTAGTTTGCAATCCCGCGATAATAATAAGTTGTAATCGATTATTATACTCAACTATAAGCTGGAATGAAAAATTTCTCATAAATTTTGGCGATTTAGACATTTTTACATGTTCTCTGAAAAGTTGCGGTTACGAAAACCCGAGCGGAAATTTAGTTCGGGCTTTGATTGAGCCCATCTTAATTTTCTCTAACTTCATTAATGCCCTAGTCTGGAAGCCTCACACGGGCCATCAGTGGCCGGTCATACTTTGCTACCGAGGTCCATTGATGACAAAATAACCAGGGACTTTAAAGGTAACTCGACGGTACCTCATAAAAATTATTGCAGCCATATGCGTACGTGCGTGTGTGTGCACTGAGAAAAAGAAATGTGTTATTGCAATACATTTGAGGCTTAGAATTCTGCCGCATATTTTGACACGTTTGATCCCGCGTTGTTCCAATGAACGCACTGCATGCGTGTTGGTTCAAGGCATCGCAGCTCGTCTACTAAACGCATAGTTTAATTATTATATTTAATCGATTTCGATAATTATTATGCCACAAATTCTTTAGTCAAGTAATTTATACTGATTTGCCCCTATAATAACAAAGTCTAGTAGTATTGGGGAAATCGCTACTAGGGAATCTACAACTACTTCCCTTAAAGGCCCGTACTTGGTCTCCGTACTTAGACCATAGTTTCAGTCAACCAACCTACCCTACCATTCCCTAATAGGGGCCCGGTCTGACTCTTTTACGGAAAACCCTACTATGGATTCCACAAATAATCCATTGAAGGCCCCGAATTGTATTTCCGCAATTTTCCGCGCGGAAATTCTTCTGCTATAGTCACATTTCTTTCTAAGTTTAATCATTAATATTTTCTTTAAACATTCGGTGATGTCCTGTTTTTTATTGTTCTTACGGAATCTTTAGAATTTTTTTCATACATAGAGCAGTATATATCAGAGATCTAGAGTTATTTAGTATATAAATTATCAGAAAGAAATGTGGCAACATGTGGAAGCATGCTATCTCCATAAAGTGCTGCATAATTTAGACGATTTTTAAAGTCGTAATTTTTTGTTAAAAGTTCGTTAACTTGGCTTGAAGTTTCACCAGTTATACGGGGAAGTATCTTTAATTAATTGTACAGGGAAATTAGTTAATTGTTAAATATTCAGATTCGTGAAAGGCATACCTTAAACTCACCGCTGATTCGAAAAATAGACAGAATCTTATGAACAAATTCTCAAACCCTGTGTTCCTGCCATCTCGATTCATTCGCCTCTGTTTTCGAGTTCTCGAAACTGAGTTTAGAAGAAAAAAAAACGGCTCGGGAAGTATTTCCAATTACATCGTATTTGCGGTGGTTTGTAACAGGACAATAACAGGTAGTGAATTCTCAATATCGAGATTGGATGCTCGATGTTATTGAGGAGCGGAAAGGCCACTTGGAGTTTCGGAAATTTCATCACGACCCAGGTGCGTGAATATATATATATATATATATATATATATATATATATATACATATGAGCGTTTTTAATAAAATGCGTAGCCACACAAGCAATTACGGTTAAATTTTCTGCATACTTCATCCGATTTCCCGAATCGAGACAACTTTGCTTATTGACTTCCAACTTCGTTGTGTTAAAACGTGAATATGACGTTCCGCATCCAGCGATATATGGAGCCCGAGTACCTCAGATGAAGGCATCTGATTCCGAAAATAAGTGAGGAAGGTATGGCGGGATACGTATTCGAAAATTTTGCGATTATTCCCTGCGCAAGGATTATATATAAATATATATATATAAATATATATATAAATATATATATATATAAATATATATATATATAACCATATATATCCATATAGGTATGTGAGTATTTGGGTTTGGAAATTCTGTACAAATGCGGCATGCCTAGTAAGCCCCGGTTAATTTGGTCTAATTTGTTAGCAGTGAGATTGGAGCGTCCGGAATTATTCAGAAGCTCAAATTGTTAGCGGTTATGGAAACTCTGTGGGTGAGAGCCCTCTCTAAATTTGATCCCACCGCGACCGGTCGACAGACGAAGGGTACGGAAGGGTGATGGTTGATTTGCAATGGTAGTGGGGAGAGATGGACGAACATCCGCTCTCAGGACATGCCACCATACTTGATTCGACATTAACCGTACAATTATACGTACATCCTGTACACGTATGTCCACTGCTTAACGGGCTGGCTATATGTGTCGAATCATCTAGGACCAATGCGTGTAATACACAAGTGTATACGCGATGGAAAGAGAGAATGATGGGGAGGTTGGGCCGTGGTCAAATCTCCGTCTGTAGAGGAGCTTCCGGGAATACGCGAACGTAATATACAAACCACTGCTGTATCCTCATGTTTGTCAGCGCCATCTCTCTCTCTCTCTATATATATATATATATATATATATTTACATACATCTCTGTGTATGTGTGGACTTCCGTATGAACTATGGATCAATATCCAGAATCCAGAAAGATATACTCGAGGCAAATTATTCCCGCCCGCGCAGGACCACAACATTTGTGATTTCATTATCCCCTATAAGTTCTAATACAAATAAAGGCCTGTATATTATTAACGTGTGTGGGTGTATATATGGGTCATCCCACATCAAATCGACCACTCTTCGGCCCAACCCCTTTCGATTTGGCTGAAACTTTAATATGTTATTGTTTTTATCTTAAAACGCTTGTATGATTTTTTTTCACATTTTTTTACATAATCACAAATACGTAGTGAATTAAAAAAAAAATCGCCGGTTTTTTTTCAAATGCTCATAACTTTCTGAAAAATGGACCGATTAAGATATTTTTTTTTAAATTCTTCGTTTTGAAATGTTGTTTATGAAAAAAAGAATTGAAAAATATTCAAAGTCTGCATGATTTTTAAGTTTTTTTTGTTGTTGTAAAAAACGCGATTTTTTCAAAGAACGCCACTTTTGATTTTTTTTGTAGAAAAATATGATAAATTTTGCACTTTTTGCCGCCAGTCCCATCGTGGTAAGATTTTTCTTTCCATTTTTCTTTATAAATTGAAAAATGTTTATTCTTATTTTTTTTCCAAATATAGCTGTTTCCTATGATGCAATAATGTCCATTAATAAATTCTATGTCTTTCCAAAAAAAAAAATGCAGTGCACTATTTCATTTAGTGTAATGTTTTGCTCAGAAATTTCATAAGTAGTATTTGAATTTGCCGCTAATATATTTGACTATTTACTGGTCATTGTTTTACTTCATTTTTAATTAAGTTCTTGAACGATTAAGCTCATTTTGCAATATGTTGGTGTGGAATGTCGTACGCTTGCATGTCGAAGCCGTATACGTACTAAATTATATTAAAAAAAAAAAACAAACGGCGGTCTTATTGTTCAAAATTTCTCTAAATCAAGAGATTACAAATTATGTAAATTATTCAAACGTCACATAAATTAATGAATTCATCATTAATTACTATTAAACAATTAATTGAATAACTATTCACTTCGTACCCCATTAAATAAACCTTTAAAAATAATTTAACATAATTGGAAAACTTGTGCCGTGAGTTAATATTATATACAAAGTATTGAGTATGACAGAATTAACCATTCAATATTATTTCATCATAGACAACAGCTATATTTGGAAAAATTGAGAACAAAAAATGTTTCAATTTAGAAAAAAAATAGAAAGAACAATCTTACCATGATGGGTCTGGCGGCAAAAATGCTAAATTTATCATATATTTTTTATTAAAAAAAAAACAAAAATCAAAAGTGGCGTTCTTTTAAAAAATCGCGTTTTTTAACAAAAAACTAAAAAAACATGTCCAAGATAACTTTGAATATTCTTCGAATATTTTTTTTTTCATACAGAACATTTCAAAATAAAGAATTCTAAAGAAAAAAGATCTTAATCGGTGCATTTTTCCGAAAGTTATGAGCCTTTGAAAAAAAAACGGGCGATTTTTTCACAAAATCACGACGTATTTGTGATTATGTAAAAAAAATTGACAAAAATCACACAAGCGTTTTAAGATGAAAATAATAACATATTAAAGTTTCAGCCAAATCGAAAGGGGTCGGGCCGGAAAGTGGTCGATTTGACGTGGAATGCCCCGTATATATATATATACGTATATATATATATATGCCCGGTTTTTGTGTGTATACGAATGCTGTGTATCAATGAGAATTATCGAGATGCGTGTCCATAACCGTTTGCTTCCCCATTTAGCTCCTAGTCGCTTCATCGCGTTCAGAGGGGGTTGTTTCGTTATTGCCCGAAGGGAACGATGCGCCGGAGAAGCAAAAGTCTCGCAGGCCTTTGTCCTCTGTCCCTGCCTCACTCACTTGTTCTCGCTTTTTCCATTTCAGGCTTTTTGGCAAGCTTTTTTTCGTCCCTCGTCTTTGATTTTTTTTTCTTTCTATCTATCGTCGCTTTTTTTCTCGTCCCCTTTGGGGCATCACGCAATAATTCACGTCCAACACTCACTATCTTATATATGTATACGTATAAGTGTAAATATATATATGTATAAAACATTCGCCATTAATCCTCCGGAATGAAGTCCTTTACTTTGCCTTTGTACGGTATATTTTTCTCTCCCATCCCGCCCTTTTTTTTATCCACAGCCATACTTGGCCGCCCTTCAAGACGTGTTCCACTCGGCTATATACACTCCGAGCAACTTATTTTTATTTAGTGACTACCGGGGCGCAAGCGCAAGGAGTTTGTTTCACCTCCTCCTCAGACAAGACGCAATCCGAGGCGGAAACTAACCCCAAGACACCTCCTCCCATGCCACTCTCTCTGTCTCTCTCTCTCTCTCTCTCTCTCTCTCTCTCTCTCTCTCTCTCTCTCTCTCTCTCTCTCTCTCTCTCTCTCTCTCTCTCTCTCTCTCTCTCTTTCTCTGTTTCTCTCCCTCATTCTTTCACTTACTCTCTCTTTCTCCGCCCGCTTTTCGTTCTTGTCCTTATTCGCTTTCCTTCATCCTGCCGCGAGCTTACCGTGTTTCGGCGTCGTCTGAGGTACTACACTACATGCTCCGGCTCAGCAGAAGGGTCAGAGGGTCGTGTCCTCCGTGATGAATGCCGACAAACTTCGCTGGAAAAGTCGTTTATAAAGCGCTATACGACGAAGTCGGCACGCCGGGTTTCGCGCGCGCGCACCCTGGTACCCGCACTTCATAACTCCGTCTACGGTGGGGCCAAAGTCCACGGGGGAGTTAATGGTGCAAATATGGACCACGGGCGTGAAGATTTCAAGCGTATACGCGTTTCTCAGGATCCAAGAACTATTTATCACTATGTCCGTGTCAAAATTCCTTTCGCCTTTTTCACTTCATAATTGATGTGGTAATGTCTTTATCGCGATTGTGTTGCGTGGTATTCGATTACTTGTTGCTTAGTTGAAAAGTCACAGAAACAGATGGAACCTTTGTACTGGTATCGCGGAGAGAGATATAATTCGGTAATCGATCAAAGTTCTCTGCGTATCCATTTATTTTTGCGGGTGACCTTCACTTATCAATCTATGGGAGTCTCACAGAAATGCTAGCATGGCAATCAAATTTGGATGCATTGTAAATTTTTTTTTTTATATACTACAACCATGTTTTCCTCGCTTTTTCGTGCGTGTAAACGGTACTTAAAAGAATTATTTTACGTCCTAGGATCTAAAAATTGTGAAAAGTCCTTGTACAACAGCTGTCGGTCGTTAGGTGCTGCCCTCAGTCGTT
The DNA here is from genome assembly GCA_963932345.1 of Ophion ventricosus. Lineage (NCBI taxonomy): Eukaryota > Metazoa > Arthropoda > Insecta > Hymenoptera > Ichneumonidae > Ophion > Ophion ventricosus. Next base: position 19,828,140 of record OZ010713.1, read on the forward strand.
AGGTCGAGGAATTATTGTTTACGCTGACGCGTTTTTTTTTGCGGGAAGAAACACAACCTCACTTTCACCTGACACCGCGACAGAGCATCGTCGATCTTGCCGCGACATAAATCATTAATAAAAAAAATTAAATAAACAATGAGTGATATTGAAAAACATATCAGCGATGATTGGCTCCAATGCACGCTGCCAGATTTAGAGGAAGCCGCGACAAAGACGACACACGAAATATTGCCATCCAAATCGAAAGAGCTCTATGAATCGACATACGATGCATTTGTGTATATGCTGATACATTTCAAAGCTACGTTTGGTGTCTACGGGGGGCTCCGCCCCCGCGCTGCGCGTGCGATACGGCTTCCATGTGCGATACACCTTACATATGCAACACAGCTACGGCATATGCTTGCAGCCATATGTATTTAACAATACAAAAGCTCGGAAAACATGGTTTTGGTATATAAATAATCGTCTGCACAGCGGAGACAGGGACTTTTACTCACTTTGTCTTCTTGGTACACAATGTACTATTATCTAAGCTGCAAAAATTTAATTTAAAGAATTGTAAATTTCAATTTACTGCAATTTTGCATGCATTCCAGTGGAAGGTTGTTTCGCTGTCAGGCAGGATGAGAAAAAAAGCAGTATGAAAAAATAGTACAGAATCTATTGGACTTTTCAAAGTGGTAGTCAATGCATCGAAGATATTTTTTTCAAAATTTCCCGATCATTCACTACGCAATTGTAGTGAAAATTACGTTCCTATACAATCCTCTTGTATTGTACGCATGTTATGACGTTAAAGTTTGCATCGTTGAAATGCAACGATTTGTTTTTTATTTTCAATTTCTTTATTTTTTTCATTATCAAGAATATTGTTTTTTGTTTGCAAATTGAGGTCATAAATCGCTAATGAGAATATGTGAAATCGTTTGAACAAATTCATAGCCTAAATCGGCCAAAAACAATTGAGCAATTGAAAATAATTTATTTACGTTGCATTCTAATGATGCAAACTTCAACGTCATGGCATATTGAGTTTTGCGAATTTTATCCAGCTGAATACAGCTGAAAATCAATGATGGAATGACAATAAAAATGAGGTTTGCAATTAGGAATTAACGACTAAGTTCACATACTATGCCACGTATTATACATCTAATTTCACTGTACATAGGACATACAGGACATATTGGCGATTTTTTTTTCGGCTACCTCTGCCTCAAATTGTATCTCCTATACATTTTGAACTGCTGAAATTGGCGTATTGGTCCAATTTCTCACCGATCCACGTAGAGGTTTATATTTATATAAGTATCTGCCCTGGAGACCTCGGCAGTCTTCCTTCTTTCTGCAACTCGACGTCGTTTGCGTTGTCGGTACGAGGATACGGAAAAGTCGATAAAAAATAATATGCAGTTATAAAATGTACTGGTTATTTATTACCAATTGTGCCATAGCTAAATTTTCCGTCTTGAATATACATTTTGTCCTTCTCTCCCTCCCCTCTCTCTCTCTCTCTCTCTCTCTCTGTCTCTGTCTCTGTCTCTGTTTCTGTCTCTGTCTCTCTCTCTCTCTCTCTGTCTGTCTCTCTCTCTCTCTCTCTCTCTCTCTCTCTCTCTCTCTCTCTCTCTCTCTCTCTCTCTCTCTCTCTCTCTCTCTCTCTCTCTCTCTCTCTCTCTCTCTCTCTCTCTCTCTCTCTCTCTCTCTCTCTCTCTCTCTCTCTCTCTCTCTCTCTCACTCTCTCTCTCTCTGTCCACGCCTCTATCTCTATGCCTCGCTCTTTCACTCTCGCTTGCTCTCCGTTGATACCGTAGTTTGAGGACGATACGGAAATATTCCTTGCCCAGCCTTCCAACTCGAAACTTCTCATCCCTCGAGGGTACACCGGGCGGTATACGACGATAAGAAAATCGGCTTACCGTATTTCTAATTTTCGCGCTGGTCTCGGCAAATATTATGCATGCCATCAGCGTAGCGAAAGATGTCGACTCGTTCAAATCATCGGGGCGAAAGGCACGTCCTACAGAATTTTCTCATTTCAAGGGTGATAATCGTCTCGATCGCGAACTATATTGATATCCCCGCAGTGGACGTGACTGCGTTCAACGCTTTTGGAGATCGCGGAGTTGTCAATGATTCGTTACATGCCACGTTTCTTCGCGCTACACAGAGAGAAATGTCTATGGTATTTGCAACAAACGGCTACAGTAAAAGAGAAAATAGTAAAACTCCCTATAGTTTATTGACACCGCAATAATAATATGATTAAAACAACTGTAAGCGAAAGGTATATCTAAACATGCGATTTGCGTGACGTGTTTCACTATCTAGTATCCCCGAAATAATTATTAACTATTGTAAAAGGCTTACCAAAACAGACATGGTCAATTCAGTGCTGTCACAAAATCGGCGTAGAAATGCTAATTTTGTATCCTGCACGTTACGTTTTGTTCAGATCAAACGTCTGTGCATGTTACGTTTTGTGCAGATCAAACGTTAGTGCTATCACAAAATCGGCGTATAAATGCTAATTTTGTATACTGCACGTTACGTTTTGTTCAGATCAAACGTCTACTATTCTGTTTAAGTTTGGACAATTCATATGGTTAACATCAACGTTCGTCGAGTATAATATGCTAAAAAACCTCATGAAAAGTGACTAATCGAGAAAAAAAATATGGTAATGTTTACTTATAGCGAAGACGTAAATCATGGAGCTGTAGCAAGCATGGCTTAGTCGGTTTAAGAACTACGCGTTTATCACAAACTGTTACATCGTATGTTTGTTGCATTACAAAAAGAGGATATCGGTTGAAAACATCTTCTTGTAGTTCACCTCCTGTTCTTCCTAGATCACTATTCATATAGCAGGTCGCCTTATATAATGTGGTACAAGTCGCTATAAACATCATCGCAAATCTCCAGCAACAGTTTTTGTCTGTGTATATATATATTGGTCCTCTTCGCCTTCAGGATCTTGGAGGGAGGGGGTTGATCGTTCATAATGTAAGGAAATATCCATTTTATGAAAACCTACTACCTTATTTAGCATCCCAAGTAAAAATGTATACGCTCATCTGAACACTCGCAGGATCCATTTCTTTTCTAATGCACAAGCCGCCAGCCTCTGTTGAACTTGTCAAACCCCATTTGTCAAGTTCAGTGCTATGAAGAGGCCTCCATTTGGTTCAGTGTGGCATCTGTTAGTCCTCCCAAACCTTCTTTCGACTCCTAGTTCCAATGGAACGTGCAGAAAACAGGCCTCCTTAACCTGCTTTCGATCTCAAGTCCGTTGCCTCGACCTCACCTAACCTGCTTTGAGCCCAAATTCGATATCTCCTTCATCAACACTCCATTGTGGCCTGATCGGTAACCCGTTCGATGACCAAATAAGTACGTTTTCGCTAAATGGAGTGTCCGGCGGGACTACAGCGCGCCGACAGTAGGCTGAATGGAGGGTCCAGAGGGTCTACAGTGCGTCTATAGTAGGCTGAAAGGGGGGCGGGTAGGTTCTGTGGGAGCGCTCGAAGTAGGCCCACCTGGGGTTTCGCAGGTTTAGTTGCGCTCTGCATTGGCCTCCTTTGAGTGGCAATGTCCAGTTTCGGGCATTCGGGAGGTTCATCGGACGCCCTAACGTATTGGTATTCCAAACATTGTACCCTCGTTTAGGTACCCGACAATCGCTGCTATCGTCGATCTCGGCTCGGGGAAGGAGGCCTTTATTTTGCGGGTTGAACGCGGCTCGACAATTTTGACTCGGGATTCGACACGCAACGTATGCTTGTAAAATTGCTGGTTGCGATCAACATATGTGTATAATTTATGCAACTGTCAATATATCAATAAGCAGTACTATATTATTGGCATTAAATTTGTTATCCCCTTAAGGAAACATAAAATATGGTTGAAAACACTGTACATTTCTCTCAGTGTACGTACCGATATCTATGATGAAATTTAGATTTTTTCATGGTGATTTTTTGTTGTATCTTGGCAGCATGAAGTGAAGGGATTGAGCCCGTCCTGTCTCAAAACGGCAACAACATCGATTTCAAATTGAAAACTCTCTGTCTCTCTTCCTATTTACTCTTTCATACGGCGCTCGCACGAAACTGGTTGATTAATGAAAATTAATTGCGAACGAGGTCGATCCCATCGACAAATCTGTGTTGAACCGTGGTACTCTGATGACATTCGTGATAATCGAGAACCAGATGAGATCGGTAGGGGTGTCGAGGTTTATTGCTCGATTGAATTGAAATCGATTGAATATATACATATAACGCGATGTATATAGGTATCAGTCGGCAAATTTGTAGAGTTACGAATTCGATATTGAGTTAAGGGAAGAACGACAGCGAGGGCGGAGGAGAATAGAGGAAACGCAGAGAATGCGTGACGGGGCGATGAGCTGAGAGCGACGGAAACCGTGGTCATGGACATTACGCCACGGTATTAACGTCCGCTTGCGGATGAATCGTCGAGCGTGGAGAAATGAAGCAGGGTGGCCGGGGCATTTGGCTCGGAGAAACGACAGAGAGAGAGAGAGAGAGAGAGAGAGTGAGAGAGAGAGAGAGCACACGGACTTCCGCGGGGATACGAAATTGAGTAATTGAATGACAATAAATTTGCATTCGTGTTGTTGCGGCTGGGTGTTGAAAGCCACAACGCGTGTAGAACGAGAGACAGAGAGTGAGAAAGAGAGAGAGAGAGAGAGAGAGAGAACCGAGTAATGAGTATAGAACTATCGTGTTCAGGCGACCGAAGTGGCCCCGCGGGCACATCATTTCATAATCACAATGCAAACTGATTTGCGCCTCGCAATTTTCCGTATTAAATACCGCATTTATACTAGTTGCATAGCTACGAAGACCGCGTTGTACGAGATACCGTCGAAATCAGCAGCGAATCGGTAAGGTCCTTCTCCCACCGACTTGTCGACATACGTCATGTAGTTGAACATTTTTTTAAAATTCATATGAAAGGGGAAGCTCGAGGCGTTTCGCGTCACCGAAAAGTTGTCGGGCACAGGACAAAAGGATAAACGGACCAATGAATGAACGAATAACGACACTGGAGGATTCGGATGGACTGTAAAACGAAAATATTATTAAAACAATTTTTTTCAGTTGCTATAGCTAGCAAAAGATATTCTGATAGCAGAACAAATATTCGAAATTATTGCAACATATATTATTGGAGAAATTGATAAACAAGTAGCGAAGTGACTAAATCAACAGCGAATAGACGAAATTACCAGTAATTGGACCTGTAGTGTAGATGAACGTTTTTAAGGTTCATTGATGAAGATTTATCCATTGTTTTCACCAAATGCTACACTTGGAGATCACGGTGCTGCACAAAAATTGTATTCTCATACATATAAGTGTTATATTTGTTATTAAGATTTCGTAGGAAATACGCAATGCTTTTTTTTTACCTCAACGTGACATTCTCATAAAACTGCCAAACTTTGTTACGACAGAGAGACAGAAATTTAATTTTTGGCAAATTATTTTTTAAAAACGAATGTTATGATTTTTCTACAACATTTGATGAAATGTACATTGTCAATTTTTAACAGTAATTAATTGTGCAATTTTCACCAGATGAGCTTAATGTTTCACTCTGTTTTGAGAATTTTTCGAACAGAACCCATATGTCCATTCACTGGAAAGAGGTTAAAATACATCACCAGTAAATAAACATGCCTAATTCTGTACTATTATTACGAATTTATTTAAAATTTGTGCAAAAAATCAAATATTGATTCTATCTTAAATAAGAAAAGTAATACTTATCCTCAAAACTCATAAAAACTTTTGTTTTCGCCTTTACAACACCTACTGTGCATAGTCGTATCGTTACTAAGTTGCGCGGCGAGCAAGTACCACAAAATTCAACAAATTCCGTGTGTCGTAAAATTTGATAACACGTCCAGGAAACCGGCAATCTCATGTCCTAAAATATGCTGGATGTACTATGATTGATGTCTAGTGTAAGTTGATATGTATAGCCGGATGCGCTGGGAAAAAAATAATTCTCTCGGGCTCTAGGATGCCTATAAAATGGATTATATGTGGGAGAAGACGAGTAAGAGAGAGAGAGAGAGAGAGAGAGGGAGAGGAAGCGGGCACTCTCATTTCTCTCGTACGCGATGGCCAAGTCCAATTTCACACCGTTGTAAATACGGTTCTCTTATTTTTGACATTGTCTTCAATTCTTCTTACTTTGTCGGGCCACGAGCAAGAGGGACACCGTTCCTCTTGCCGCCAGAGAATGTTTCAGAGTCTCACCCGGATTCCAGGTTATACATGGTATACCGGTTTGCTCGTCGCAAGTCGCAGGTTACTCGTTGAGTTCACGGGGTGGGTTCATTTATAATCATTTTCCGGAGCTCCATCTTCCGGTTTTCTCGCGACGAGACGTATATACGGTAGCTAGAATGCGATAGCAATTTTCCGTAGCGAAGAAAAGTAAGGGCTATCTTTTTGCAAGGGTCACGAGCCACGAGGGTTCGCTCAACCGAAAGTTATCGATGCCTTTGATAGTTATCGAAAAATTTGGACTCTAGTAGATGAATAAAAAAAAAATTATTGCGACAGCGACAAGTATTGGACTTAAATAACTGTTTGGAAATCGCAGTTCAATGGGTCCCGTAGTTATGAAGGAATGATCCAATCAATATTTCATTCAAAATAAATTGTTCTTCATTGACGGTACGGTGGTAATTAATTCATAAGTTACTAATAGCGAATAGTTATTGCGCTCGAAAAAGAGATTCCTTTTTTTATAGCAGTCGTAACATGAAGGAAACATTCCTGGGGACATAGACTTTTCCATAATTTTGTGGATTATACGTCGATAAAAATATCTGTAAATCATAAACGACTGCTTGTTCATTTTATTTCCCTTACTTTTTGCTTATCCCTATCAGCATAAGCAAATTGGTTTCAAAATTTGTTTACCCTTGGACGAAGCTTAGCGAGTGAAATAAAGTAACAAGGAAGCGCAAGTTTAAAATTTCGCCAATTTTTTTTCTTCTAAAATTGTATTGAAATCATTAGACGACGAACATTGCTAACCATCGATATGCCAAATATAAAGCATGCCTTTATAACTTTTTGCATACAGAAATGTATCCAGACATTACGTTTGATGAAAGTTATATCATAAAAAAAAGTTCTGAAAGTACTTTCAACGACTTTATAAATATTTAATCCTGACGTATTTCGTATCATACACTAATTTATCGAACGCTCCAGATACCGATAATTCATTGCAATGACAGTAGAATGTACATTGCATCAAGCCAGTTATTTAAAAATGTTGACAAATTAAATCGTGTAAGTCTTTTTTGAGCATTCATATTCGCTTTGAATTTCAAAAGAATCACTGAAGTTTGCAAAATTTAACACAAATATACTCTGTACAATACTTTTGCTTATAATTTTCGAACAGTAGCAAGTTTCCTTTAGGAGCTTTGTTTATGTCGTGCCCAGTGGTGACCTGTATCGATTGTCACCTCGGTGACAAAACTTGTCGCATTTCATCGCAGAATTCCACCTCGATGATCATTAATTGCGTACCATTGTAGCGTTTAATGAGAATCTATGAATTATCGAGGAAATACAATATAGAACGAGTGAGGGAGCCGGCTGTACATCCCGAAGCGTTTGGCCGCTACGGACTAATGACACGGCGAGCTACCATCTCAAGCGAAAATAATTAATTAACCGTTTCTGAGAATACAATGTAGGGTAGATTGGGTACGGTTGTAACAGTTTTCCGTCGATCGCCCATAACGTTGCAACTATAATATATGACGTGCAAATAAAATGCTTTATATTGAAGACTGGACATCTGCCTTCAAATTGAAATCACAATTAGGTGCCCATCTCTTTAAAAATATGAGATAAAGCTCGTTTTGTAGAACATGTTCCACTGTTACAACCGTACTCATACCAGGGTCAATTGTAACAGGGCTGGGGGGTCAGTTGTAAGACATCCAAATAACACACAGTGCATGCATTGTAATCACTCTTTAAAATTAAAAACACGGATTAAGGTACTTTCAAATTAATTTACTCTAGTATAACATTGTTTATTATTATTTAGGTAACACTTTTATAGTCCCATATAATCCATCCACAACATTAATGAGATGAACATTGACATATTTATTATTTGTATCTTAAACTAGCATTAAATAGGAACAAACCTTTCAATTAATGAAGATAATCCTCTATCGTATCGACAAAACGTTTCTTAAACAATTCAAAGTAAAAACATATTAGCATTCCCAAGAAAACTTAATTAGATTAGTCGCAATTGTGGCAAATATAATGGCAAATACCGTCGGTACACTCCAAGTGAGACCAGAGTTGACAACCTCCTTGACATTTCACCCATTTTTCTCCTGGTCTACTCCGTTTATACGATTATAGACAAATGTTACAATCGTACCTACCCCCCTCTTTCGGCAATAAAACTAACCCAGAAACCGAGAAACGTTTATAAATTTCAATAATTATTCGGAAAATCACCCAATACGCAAACTGTTATATCAATGAAGTAGTATCAAAAAGAAATTCATCAAAAATACTTACTTTTGAACGAAAAAACTCAATGGGCCCCTGTGCGAGCATCAATTTTGTGGAAAGTGGCGCATAGCACTGCTAAGTGTGTCGAGGCTTGCAAGACGTCCGTCCTCCTCCTTGTACCCCTCTCCGCACCACTTATACTTTTGTGAATATTCGCAGCGTTTCAACCGTACCACGTTACAACTGTACCCAGTCTACCCTATTGTGAATATAGTGCGTTCACCCTTAATTGTATATAGCAACGGAGTACTGAATATTTCGAGACATGGAGTGACTATTTTATATACATATTACTAATTAATTAAGTAATGTGGTTCATTGATGATTCTCTTTTGTTTCAGGTAAGTTGCAGTTCCACTACTATGAAACCTCACAAAGGTATGCAACGTAAGGCCATACTGTGAAGCATATACGATCACGGATTCCCAAAACTCTTAAGCAGGGTAGGGAAGGTCATGTTGAGCTGTCGAGTAAGTTGGATAATCGAAATATCTGGAAAACTAAGCACCGCACGCGGGTGCACCAAACGGCTGAAAGAGAGGTATGGGGAAGGGGAACACATCACACCATCGCCCATTGCCATGCTGCGTACGGGACGGCAACACGGGACGTTTCATTATTGTTGCACCCAAAAATTAAAAAAAAAACGCGATTGAAAGATTTTCTTCTACCATTGTATGAGAAAAAATATTTTAACGTTCATTGCAATTAAAGTTAATGTTTTAAAATCTCACTAATTAACAAGCAACTGTTGGTTTATTACTGCATTGTACTAAATCATGTTGCATACGTCTGATTTTTTAATGCAATTCTTACTTTGCATAACTTACCTCATACCCATGCTCAACTTACCCCACTACCGGGGCAGGTTAAGCAAATATGGCCTTAATCATTTGAGAGCGATTATTTGTAAAATAATAAGGATGACAGAAATTTTGTCTACAGACTTTTTTCCCAAATAAATTTCCTATTGACCAAAGTAGTATCATTTTTATTCGGCAGAATGTTAAGGAATTACTGGGCGATAATTCGAAATTTGCTCAACATGCCCCTCCCTATACCCTACGTCTTAGAGATTTGACGTACTTTTGTTTGAAGCAATTATAATTTGATCCTTCCTTCAAAGTGTTACCCTTTGCATGCAATTTAATATGTACCTTATAAATATGGAGTTTGACAAAGAAAAATGAAGGAGTGGTTCCACCCTTAATCTTTGTTTTTTCAATGTACCCATAGTGAGTTTCTGATCGTTTTGCATCAGAAAAATTTGCGTTTTTATTTCACTAAAATCGGTGGACTGCATGCGGAAGAAACCGCAAAATCAGCTCATAGCATGCTTCACTCTAAGGATGGTTTCACCCCTTAAAATCATTCTTTCTCTGATTAAGAAAAAATACGTATCCAATCGTTTTTAATGCTCTACCATATACACGAATTCTAACAAAATCGAAGGCGAACATCCTTGATGTTCATTTTTAGAGCTGGTCCCAACCATTTGTAAAGTCTAGTAAACCGAGATTCAATTAAATCTTTATTCGATTTAAAAAAAAAAACATTTCTCTCAGTGTAAAACATCGACTGTTGTGAGTGATTCCGATCATTGATAAAGCTGACAATTAATTTGTATTGATTCTTTGCGCTCCTCGCAATATCAAAGGTAAATCTCGACATTTGCAATTCCGAAACTATACGGCGGAGGAAGACTTTGCGATACATCCACTCGTTGTGTAACGCTATCCATGCGCATAATATTCCGATTAGGAAGATCGGTAAATTCGCGGCAGGATCGGACAAGCAGAAGATTTTACATCGGATCTCCGGGTGGGCGAGGGTTGCCGAAGCACACGGTGGATGATGATACGAACTAAATCGGGTGTTGCGTGTGTTTTGGGCGTAGGTTTTCGCCGTGAGGTATGATAGTGGTCCGATGTATATGCGGAGGGAGAAATCCAATTACGCGCAACGGGTATACACAGGATGTAAACTCTCTCGTCGTTCGGATACCGGTAAAAACCGTCAGCCAAATATTGATGCAGTGATTCGCGTCTCGTGCTCCCTTTCTTCCTCTCTCTCCCTCCCTCTCTCTCTCTCTCTCTCTCTCTCTCTCTTTCTGTCTCCCTCTCTTCCTCTTTCCCTATCACACTTACTCTTCTCTTCCTATTGACAAATGTATCGACTCTGCCATAGAGTTTCTGCACATGCGTTTTTTCTCTCTGTATTTCCTACAGCCGCTCGTTACCCCTATCTCGAGATTAGGTATACCTTGAACAACCGCAATAGAATAAATAAGAGCGAGCAACGAACCTTGATATTGGGACATGGCTCAGAAGTGCTTGCATTAAAAGCGGACTCCCCAAAAAATAATGTGTGGAGTAATTCTGGCATACCAACGATAAAATGTCTATGATTTAATTCTCGCCTTACGACTGGTACACATGAAAAAAGTGTACGTTTATTTTGCATGAACGGCTTAACCCTTTCGTAACTCATAAACGTAAAAATTCAAAAATACTTGACTTTGTGGTACGTTTTTATTTTTGTTTTATTTTTCGTGTGTTCCAACGTATACTGTTGGGGATTTTTACGTATTACCATTCCCAATTGAACGCTTCCCTATCACTTCCTACCCGCACTCCGCTAATCTAACCTGGCTTCCGTTGCGTCTACAGCCGTCTTAAGGTAGTAGTCTCGCCAAGGCGTTTTTCTTTTGATTTTTTATTTATTTTGAGGACCTATTCAGGATACTGTAAAGGGATTACCTGAAAAATTTCAAAAAGATTCACCGTTGTGTATTCGAGATATTGGCAATCAAAGATTGCACAGTTTTACACGTATTTTTCCAGTGCGGAAAATTGGCAGGGCATCCCAATACAATTCGGGTCTTTCAAGGGATTATTTGTGGATTCCATAGTAGGGTTTTCCATAAAAGAGCCGGACCGGGCCCCTATTAAGGAACTATAGGGTAGGTAGGTTGACTAAAACTATGGTCTAAGAATGGAAACCAAGTAAACGACTTTTAGGGGTGTAGTTGTAAATTCTTTAGTATCGATGTCCTCAATACTACTTTGTGGCATAACAATTATCAAGACCGATTAAATATAATAATTAAACTATACGTTTAGTAGACGAGCTGTGATGCCTTAAACCAACACGCATGCAGGTTGTTCATTGGAACAACGCGGGATCAAACGTGTCAAAATATGCGACAGAATTCTAAGCCTCAAATGTAATGAAATAACACATTCCTTTTTCACAGTGCACACACACGCACGTGCGCATATGGCTGCAATCATTTATTATGAGGCACCGTTAAAGCAATTTTGAGGACCTTGGTTATTTTGTCTTCAATTGCCGTTGGTTAGCAAAGTGTGACCGGCCACTGATGGCCCATGTAAAGCTTCCATACCAGGTCCTTAATAATGTTAGGAATAATTAATACGGGCCCGATCAAGCCCGAACTCAATTTCCGCACGGGTCATGGGGAGCAGAGGAAGATTTCACATTTCACGCAATAACTTCGAAACTCTTCTACAGATTTTTTTTTAATCTCAATTACAGAGGAAGATATGACAAAGTGGGTAAAAGAAAACCATGAATTTTGACCGTCTAGTTTGAGAGATATAGCGATTCAAATTAAACAATGTTTAGCGACGCTAGAGCCACGAAGCGACTGGAGCAGAAAACTGTGGAAAACTCGTACCGATATAGACGGCCCCATATTCTTCTGATTGTCTGGTGCACATACCCTTACTCAAGTATTTACACCAAGGTATCAAGTTTTGGCCTTCCACTCATTGGTTGATGCGTCAGTCGGTGCATGGCTAAGCTGCCATCGCTCTGAGTATTAGCTATGCAGAACGCTGCTTAACTCGAAGTTCCGCCGGAGCCGAACCCTGACCGCACATCTACCAGTGTCTAGTATTATTTAGTTTTTGGAAAATTTGATCAGGGATCGAGTTAAAAAGCAATAAAGCGAGTGTGACAGATATGTCACATTGTTTCGTAACATTCCCTTATGATGTATGAAATGCTTTGAAGCAGTTGTTTTGCTTCTTATAGCCCAAACAAACCCAGATACGTAGTTTTTGTCGTTTTTATATTTTTCTTTCGATTTTCGTAAACTTTTATGCACACTCGAATTTCTTAATCTCGTGACAAGTGAACTTCGACCAAATTTGATCCAACCAATGTCATCCAGTTTGCATGAATTACACTTTAAAAACCAGAGAGCGGTTGATAGCCGTCGTGTGACATTGTTTTCGAAAAGGATTAAATGTCAATATAGGATTTTGTGAGAACTCAGATGGTTTGTTACAGAACTGTCACACGGTGATACAAAGGGTTAATGGAAATGTTATTTATTGATAAATCGAAACATTAGTTTCGGTAATACCAATCGAACGGCGTGGTAGAACTAAAAATGATATCCACGTGGGTGTACCGTAGCTTGGAACAAACCTACGATGAAGCCCAGTAAATAATATATGTATATTGAGAAAACAAAATTTCCACCTCGATATTAACTCTGGGCAGGGAGGACGAACATCCTCTCACTCGCATCGGTTTCCGGGAATTCCATATACCGCCGGCTTTGAGGGATGGAGGGCGGACTTTCCATTATATTCCGTTGGGCGAACACGCGCGACTGCGCTTGCATCGTAGGGGGTGGGGGTCGGCGGCAGGGAGAGAGGGGCTTTACCGGAAAGGCGTGATTGGTAATTGATTTTCAGGCTTCGGTACCTTCTCTCCACACCACGGCTTTCTCTTTGGCCCGTTGGGGAGTACGTCCTCTCCCTCCGCGGTCCATTTACGTCTCCTCATCCATTCCCCCTCTGCCTCTCTCTCTCTCTCTCTCTCTCTCTCTCTCTCTCTCTCTCTCTTTCTCTCTCTCGCTCGCTCGCTCGCTCTCTCACTCCCTCTCTCTTAGCTGTACACCCATCTTCCTTTTGTTTTCATGTATAACAGGATTTCCAGCGAATCGAAAGGTAGAGAATAGAACGAAATTACACGGGATTGCAATCAGAAATAATATTCGTCGAAGAGAAAATCTCGATTAATCGAATTACCTCGTGTAAAAAATTAAGGTCCATCCAAAGAATTAATTACCTTTGTTTTTAACCATTTTTATCAGTGTAGTCCACGCCGTCTGAGAGAAAAGTTCATGGTATTTACACCAAACGCCCTTGGTAAAAGAGGGCATAGTAAAATTCCCTATACCCGTACGTGCATTGAGTTCGGGCTTTGATCGGGCCCATCTTAATTTTCCCTAACTTTATTAAGGTCTCAGTCTGGAAGCCTCACATGGGCCATTAGTGACCGGTCACACTTTGCTACTGAGGGCCATTGAAGGAAAAATAACCAGGGCCTTTAAAATTGCCTCAAAGGTGCCTCATAAAAATTATTGCAGCCATATGGGTACGTGCGTGTATGTAGACTGTGAAGAAGAAATGTGTTATTTCAATACATTTGAGGCTTAGAATTCTGTCGCATATTTTGACACGTTTGATGCCGCGTTGTTCCAATGAGCGCACTGTATGCATCTTGGTTCAAGGCATCACAGCTCGTTTACTAAACACATAGTTTAATTATTAAATGTAAGGCCATAGGCCACTCTAGATGCCAAAAAGGGCATATATTGTGATTTTTTTTCAGCGAAACCATAAAATAAATCGGAATCACAAAATAGGGGTTTTATTATACACATAATTGACTATACAAAATTATTATTTCACAACAATACATGTCAAAATGGCGACTGTGCATCATTTTGCCGATAACGCCTTTATTTCTCGAGTGGTATGACGCTAGGCCGAGATGGTGAAGGTGGTAGGATCTTGAGAGAACGTATACATCCTCTGGGACGCAACACTCTGTTCCCGCATTGCTTCTGGCTTTCTATGCCTCGTCTCCCCGTCGACGGTCTCTTTCACTTTCTCTATCCCCGTCTATCTGCCTCCGCGAGGTGGAGAAATTCTCTAGCTATGTGCTTTTAGCTTAGACTTGGTTTCCTTTACTCCAACGCCGAGGTCTCTGCGGTCCTTGGGAAAACCATCTCGAATGAGTTTATTTTGTTAGGTCACGACGTCGCCACTCCAACGATGTGTTCTCCCTCCCCCCCTCTCTTTCTATCTCTCTCTTTTATCTCTCAGTTTTTTAACTTTCTTTGGAGTTTTTTCATCGACCCAACATCCAAGACGGGGAATGTATATTCCGCCATATGGTGCTTCATCTCCGCGATTCCATATAACTGTGTACATGCGATATCGTCAGTTATTCTGAAAAAAATCTACCATTCGCTTTTGTTACCGTTGTTCCTGAGATGCTTGACCATTTGCGGAGCTAGAAGTCGTTGCAGAGAACGGAGTATGCCTAGCGTATATTCTTGAAGAGCGCAGACACGAATAAGAAAGTACTTCGAGTATAGTTGACTGCGTGTGAAAATATTCAGACAGACACAAACGCGTTCATTTTTAGTCGGAAAATCGTGGACCGTCATCTTGCATTATTCAAGCAGAATAATAGAAGGTGTTGCGTTTCAATTCGTTCTGTTCTATATCAATTTGTTCTTCATTTTCGAATATAAACTCCCCTTGGCTTAAAGAAATTCGAAAAAAGTAGGTAAAAACTCGAATCTTCGACAATTAAGTCTGCATAAGCTTGGGGCCAAAGAAAACTGGTCGATTTACAATATTTTTTTCAAGAGAACAACTCCAGCTATTTGTTATTAACAAATGCAGAAAAGTATATAAAAATCATCCGTTCGTACGATAGAAAATGTTATAAACTAGGCTCTGTTCGCATTTGAGGTAAATCGAACGATCAGATTTTTCGACTCAACCTACACCGTTTCATAACACATAGTTTCGAGAAAAATGCAGAAGAAAAAAGGGCAAATGGCAGCAGGGTCGTGCGTTGTAGTAATCAGACCTTTCACAAAAAATGTCGTAACTCGCTAAAATTTTGTAATTTTTACCAAATGATTATTGCATATTAAAATTGATACGCTAGGTTATAAAACTAAATGCAATAAAAAAATCGTATTGAAAAAATGTCATGCTTTTGCAGGCCGCTTAACCATTCTTTATTCTCACAAAGAAGTCTCCCGAGTCAAAAGTTTCGTGCCGCATTCAACCCGCAAATTAAAGGCTTCATCCCCGAGCAGAGATCGACAATAGAGGATTATCGCGTACCTAAACGAGGGTACAATGTTTGGAATACCAATACGTTAGGGCCTCCGATAAACCTCCCGAATGTCAGAAACTGGACATGGTCACTCAAAGGAGACCAATGCAGAGCGCGACTGAATCTGCGAAACCCCCGGTGGGCCTACTTCGAGCGCTGCCGCAGAATCTACTATCTTCCCTTTCGGCTTGCTGTAGGCATACTGCAGACCCTGTAGGCGCACTGTAGACCCTCCGGATCCTCCATTCAGCGGAAACGTATTTATTTCCTCATCGAACGGGTTACCGATCAGGTCACAATGGAGTGTTGATGGAGGAGATATCGAATTTCGGCTCGAAGCAGGTTAGGTGGGGTCGAGGCAACGGACTTGAGATAAAAAGCAGGTTAAGGAGGCCTGTGGTCTGCACGTTTCACTGAAACTGGGGGTTGAAAGAAGGCTTGGGAGGACTAACAAAGGCTACACTGGACCAAATGGAGGCCTCTTCATGGCACTGAACTCGCCTAATGCTGTTTGGTAGGTTCAACGGAGGCTGGCGGCTTGTGCATTACAAAAGAAATGGGTACTACGAGTGCTCGGAGGAGGCTATACATTTTGACTCGGAATTCCAGATAGGTTTGTAGATGAGTGAACTTGGCAATCCACAAACAAAAAATGTACATGAAGGTGGCATGTTCCCATTTATTGTACCTTGTTGTTAATATTTTCCAATAGCCAAACGCCTCAGAGTAGACTGACTGTAAAATGACGCTACTCCAAATTCGACTCACGCACTGACCTATTTGAAGCCTGGCTCGATTTTCTCGACGAATGAACATTTTGTCCGAGAGTCAAGGCTCACTAGCGACGCGTACAATATCATATGTTGAACAAGCGCGTACGCTGATTTGCATGATTGAAAGTTTTATAGGTTAAGATTGCGCCGCGTTCTTGCTCGAAACTCATTTTATTTGTATATCCAAAGTGAAACGGTGCCAATTCGGGCGTCGCCGGTCTCATACATGCAACGTGATCTGGGCTGTAAAAGAGCGAGATTCCAAGAATCTTATATAGGGTGTTTCGACAACGATCCCGGAGTACGACGACGAGCAGCGAGGAGGCTAGACAGTAGCCATTGCAAATGGAGCAAGTGAGAGAGTAGTAAGGAAGAGAGAGAGTGTGTGTGTGTGTGTGTGTGTGTGTGAGAGAGAGAGAGAGAGAGAGAGAGAGAGAGAAAGAGAGAGAAGTGGCTGAAGTCACAGGTTCGGTAATGTTCCCGAAGTGTTGGAGGATAGTATGAAGAGAAGAGAAAGAGAAATAGGAGGCGAAATGTTGAAAGCGAAAGGGAAGAAGGAGGAGAAAAGGGCCGCGAAGCTCGCGGACAGCATTCATATGCGAGAGAGGCGACCGTGGCGCACATCGTGGGTGCTGCTGGTAACACTGCGGTATGCAGTTGATTATGGAAGCTATATGAAGGAGCTCGACGTGCCCTAGCATCTTGAGTACCCTCTATCGCGTGGTCTCCTAACCCTCGCTGATCCCGATGCGTCCTCAAGCCTCCTGCTCCTACGGACCCTTTGGTTCTGGAAGCCATACACACACACAGACTGTCGAAAGACAGAGAGGGATGAAGGAGCGAGCTCGAGCTATTACAGCCGAACGTCTCTCCGTATATTCTCTGGTTAATCCGCTTCGACCTCCTTTAGGAAAGGAGAGAGAGAAACGAAAACAGTGAGATAGGACGTATGTGTATATATAACTAATGGAGCGAGGCAGAGGTAGAG
The DNA here is from genome assembly GCA_963932345.1 of Ophion ventricosus. Taxonomy (NCBI): domain Eukaryota; kingdom Metazoa; phylum Arthropoda; class Insecta; order Hymenoptera; family Ichneumonidae; genus Ophion; species Ophion ventricosus. The sequence continues at coordinate 19,845,689 of OZ010713.1, forward strand.
AACTAAAGCAATGTCGAAGATTCGTCTCAAGACGGCTCGATATTGCTCAGATGCTCCGCAAACGAGAATCGCAAGTCTCCAAGTCTCCTCTGCACACTTCTGCCCCTTGTACACCGCAGCCACACGTTCCCAATTCTACTCAGGGTACGGAAAGGTACATGCTCGAGTCCCTTTACGGAGATATTATATTCTCAAGCGTATACCACGTATCCCCGTCGTCTATTGTCGACGTTCAATCCTAACAACAACTTTGCATGGAGACATTTCATTTTCTAGGGAGATAAGGTAATATCGTAATCTCGGCATGCGCTGTATGACAAATCCGAGACACCAATTGGATACGTGTATTTTTCTGTATATATATATATGGGTGGGAAGGTGATTTTGAGGATATTAGACTTCGAGGACCATCCTCACAGTTTTCTATTGTCCCCATATTGGACATTATGTAAGTCCTCGATGTCTACAAACCCGGCTTTACATAAATGTAAGCATATTTATACCAAGGTCATTCCTAGGATCCCATTGTCTCCGAAACACCGATACGTTTGAAAAAATGAAAGGAGCTTTGTCAAAACAGCCAGACGCTCTGGCAATACACAGAATGTCTAGTATCAAAGTATCCTGCCGCCATACATGCATATGTACGTATATTTTACGATGAAAAAACTGAACGTTGATGGGAGAGTATCATACGTGGGAGATGAATTTCAACGTTCAAAGAAGTAAAACCGCGGTTTGAAGCGAAGCCATAAGCTCGTCACGGTGCAAAGCGGCTGCTGAAAAAGATGTGATTTGATCCTCAACGATGGTAGCCAGGTTTAGCAATAGCCGGAACGTAAGACGCATGGATCTGCTCAAAAGACACAAAGAATATCTACTTTCCTTTCGGAGATCAGAAACTACGGATGTGACGAGAGACTTCCAGCACTGGATAGTCAAGTTGGGATGGAGTGTAGAGGGTGGGATTTGCTTAGATCGAATGGGACTCTATATAGAATACCGGATTTCACGGTGGTTACGACCGATCAGCTCGGTCTCTTCTCCCTTTCGAGTTTACTGTGGTGGAATATGATAATCGTTGGGCCTCGGTGATCACTGGTGCACCTCGTCTTTTTTCGGCACATTATTCGCGGCAGTGCTACACATAGACTTGTTCCTAATTTTTGGTAACTCTGAGGGCAAAGAATTAGCGATCGAACGTGTACATGAAACAGGAAACCATCATATTTCTTGAGTCGAGAACACTCCAAACGTTTGGATCTTGATGGACAAAAGGTAAAGAGTGGCAATGAAAAGGTTGCTGAACGGATTCGTGATATGGGTGGATATGGAGGAAAGGAAAGTAGTCGAAAATCAAAAGCTGAATCTACCGGACTAATGACATCATTTAAAAGTACAAGAATCTTTTACGTGGACGGAAATTTCATAAGCAGACCTGGAAGTTGATGTTGGGCTGTTACAATTCAGGACTTTTCATCATTGCTTCGCTTTCGAAATAAGTATGTTGCTTCATTAATAACGTCGACACCTACGCAAGTACAAAAATTGTTAAACAATAAGAAATTCTTCGTTGTCTGGATTTTTCGAGGAGATGCGCTACGTGTAATATTGCCCGATCACGTGATTAGATTTAACTGCGCTCGGGATTATCCTCGGCCATGATCGGTATTCGCAATGACGCGAGAGTTTCCTTCTCAAACTATAAAGTCTTGTGGCTTTTCGCTTCGAAACACTTTTACGACTCGTACATATATCGTCAACGAATCTTTGTAACTGAACTTTATCCGGAAAATTCGTGGCAAGTTACGATCACCTCGAAGTAGAATACTTCGTGTATGGGGGCACGGTTGCATCGCGGTCTATGTGGCCTTTAAACGAAAATGGTTTAGAAGGAAATACGCGATAATGGTGTTCGATAGAGAAACGAGAAAACGATTGTCGTTATATCGATGCTATTATCAGCACAAAGCAACGAAGAAAAGCACCGTCGGATCGTTCAAGTTTCAAGATTTTTAATGCGAATCGAATAAAGCTGATATCCGTGCAGAAATTCGACCGGGCGTTCTCTACTATGCGTCAAGCCCTGGCCAAGCTTGCTTCGTCCGATTCAATTGGCCGGGCTCTTTCATGGAACAAACCGGGAAGATCAAAAAATCGTTTTTCGCGGTTTACATTCCGTTTGGAAATTATAATGGTCTGGCCATAATACATTGCGAGCAAGTATACTTTCATGTAGGGTTGGGAGGGGTATGTTGAGCAAGTTTAGCATTATCGCCATTAACAGTCTGCCGTATAAAAATGAAACCTACTTTGGTCAATAGGATATTTATCTGGGGAAAAAAAGTCTCTAGACGAAATTCCTGTTATCCTTATTGTTTCACAGACAATCGCTCTCAAATGACTAAGGCCATATTTGCTCAACCTCCCCCGAGAGTGGGGTAAGTTGAGCATGAGTATGAGGTAAGTTGGGAAAAGTAAGAATTGCATAATAAAATCAGATGTATGCAACATGATTTGGTACAATGCAGTAATAAACCAACAGTTGCTTGTTAATTAGTTAGGTTTTGAAATATTAACATTAATTGTAATGAACTGTAAACTATTTTTTTTCTCATACAATGGTAGAAGAAAATCTTTCAATCACGTTTTTTTTTACTTTTGGGTGTAAAAATAATGAAATGTTCCGTGTTACCGCCCCGTGTTACCGCCGTATTTGGTACGCGCTATTTGAATATATTCGTCAATAATTCGCTAGATGCTTACAGCCTACACTTTCGCTTATAATTTTGTAATGCTTGTGAAATAATAAGTATCAGTGCAACCTGACAGTATCTGTTTCACTCGGGTATATCGCCAAAAGCGCTTCCAGTACCTGATTACTTCATCCGTCCGCTGGTTTACTTCTCATACAAGGCCTTGTCGGTACACCATCATCCTCCTCCTCATTTCCCGCCGATTTTCCTATCCCTTTCCTCGTCAGTTCCGGGCCACTTGTTAATTAGTTACCGAAAAAAGGAACGGCTGATCGAGGTCTGGCCTAAAACCTGTTATATAGCGAACCTGATCCGCGGTGGAAGGCCTGATCATGGCCTGATATTATCTAGAGTTGGCAGATAGGGGCGGCACTTTTTCCGACTCAAATTTCTACACAGGTATTTGCGCAAATGTAACAAAAATCGGGTTCAGTTTGGTGAAAAAAGAGTTGTCTTAAAAACTTTATAATAAACAGCGCATCGTCACTGTTATTTTCTTTGAAATTGCACACTCTACTCACTCTTTTCACAATTGGTAGGAACGAATATTTATTCTAGTAACAACTTACGGGGAAATAGACTGCTAAATTTAATGTTTTTCTTGAGTGCATAAAGATTTGAAAGGCGCTGTTTTTAGTTCTTACGATCTTGTAACAATTCCACCAAGGACACTTTTTCATCATCGCCATTCGACTGTGGCAACACCTTATTCTTGCCCCTCGTTGTGTCTCCTCGTGGCACAAAAGTAAGAAGGAAGGAAATGCGACGATGGAAGAGACGTTGCAACGGTAGCAGAACTTCTTCCATTAGTGATAACAATGAAAGATGGACATTGAAGCAATGCCGATCATACTGACAAACACACGCGTGCTTTACGTAGCGTTTCCCTTCGCGAACCAGCCCCATTTGAGGAGTTCTCTTCCCTTGCTTATACATACGTGTGTATGTATATACATAGACCACACATAAATATAGAGCCATAAAAAAAAGGATCCCAGTGGACTCGTGGAGAATGTAATGGGATAATCGCGCCTCTAACACCCCCTTGCGGGTGTAAGAAGACCCCTGGATACAATAGAATAGGGAAAAGGAACCCTCAACGTATAGTTAGATCCCAACATTTCATTAATCCTCCTAATACTTGTCTCTGCATTGATTTATCTATCCGCATTTGTTTTTTCTTTCGCTCTTGGATCTATCACGTTATTAAGGCCGTCTTCTAGTCTAGAATTTTGAACAAATCGATTTTTTTGCATATTTTCAATGTTTAGTATTTCAAGAATATACCCTTCAAAGGAAATTTGGAAACTCCAAATATTAACGGACGTCCAGGGGATTACGATCGGTCCTGAAAGTCACGCGTTCGCTCTCAGACGCGATGAATAGCGGATTCACCGCTCTGAACTCCGAACTTCTCATCATGAAAAAACATCAAAAGACTTCGATTTTGAAGAAGAAGGAGTATTTTATGGACCAGGAATCGCCGATTAACGAAATGTAAGTATATGTACCATTATATGACTTAGACTGCCTGAAACTGTACTCGAATCTTTAAACGCGTTTTTCTCGAAACTACTTTTTTCGAGACGGTTGACATGATATCTCAAGTTGTAATGAACCGATTTACTTGAAATTTTTTGTGGACCTTCTCTATACACCCCTCTATCGCCCCTACCAGATTTATCGCGAAATTTGGTTACTTGTTATTTAAAAAAAATCAACAATCGTGAAAAAAAACGGCAAAAAATGACCTTTTTTTTTAAACAGCCGCCATTTTGCGATTTTTTTTTTGCCTGAGTTAGGGGCTATAATGACATCCTTACTAATTAAGAATCTATTTTTTTTTTCAGATAACCAGGAGGGTTGGAATCATGTCAACCAGGAGAGGCCGTTTTTTTTCCACCCCCACTTTACCAGCCTGCATCTACCAGAATTATGGATTTTTTTTTTCGCCAATTTTTTTATACAGTGTCAAAGGATGAATAAATATGTGGTAAAAATATAGATACGGAAATATTTTTTGCTTTTTTTTATCGCATGTTGAAAAATCCCCAAATTTTGGCCCTCTAGACTAGAAGACGGCCTTAATCGATCTTAGCTCACAAAACACGAAAGAAAAAAACCAAAATTGTAATCAATTTCAGGAAGCGTGGAAATATCTTCGTAAAGTGCGATGTTAATTTAGAAAGTCAAATTTATCACTCGCTCAGACTCAGAGGCAATTTCGAGCAGCGAACATCAACGAAACGTTCGCTGGTAGGATTTCTTTTGGACCGGACATTGAAGATTACCAAGGATGGCAAACATTCTCGAATCCTCTTGTTATTCGTCCGAAATATTCATTGAAGAGGTATACTTCGTTGTTGACAATACTTGTCCATCGAACAAGGATATGAAAACCGATGTAATTCTACATCCCTCTTTGGCAGACAGATGACATCGAACGGTTTTTTTTTATTCATCAGTGAATGATAGATGTGAAGTTTGAATGAAATTATTTCGTTTGTGCAGAAAAGTAGGACAGAGCGATGAGCTCGAGCGAGCAGACCCAGTGAAAAGTGCTTTACAGAGCGGCCGAGAGCAAGGATACATAAGGGGTTGGCGAACTGCGTGTTTATGTGTGTATTCATCGCAATAAGTGTATGTGTGCACGGGCTAACGTCGATTCTCTCGCAACTCGCTGAAAAGGCCGTGAAGTGCAGAGGAGGAAACGACGAGGGAACGGAACTTCATACATGATTTCCCTCGAGTCCATGAAGTGAAGCATTTCTGGCGATCTCTTCCATATATGTGTATATATATATATATATATATATATATATATATATATACATATCTTTAGTGACTGAGGAGTCCGTAGTGAACTGGAGATGGGGCGACCGCCGTACTTGGTCCGCAACGACGTTCACCACTCCTCTTCTTCCCTATGCCGAGGTCATTGACTGCATCAGCCGCATTTCTGAACTCCCTTGCCGAAAGAGCAGCTCGATCATGCGTGCATTACGAGGATTCGAGGGACTGGTATAAATGTGAAGAGATAAAAAAGAATAGCTGCGTTTGAAATGAAAACTAAAGGCCCGGTTCGTGGTTTTATATTTATGTGGTGCACATATATGTGTGTACATATATAGTAGATTATAGGAAGTTGATGACAACATCATCCTTTATGCAATTCGAAAAGAAATCCTCCGAGCACTAGAAATTTTCGAAATGGTTCAATAAAACCATATTCGTTTTATAGCAACTCATATATACGACACGAAAGACAAATGGGTGACAAAAATCGACCGTTTTATCTGCGGAATGCCTCGTTTTTATTTGATGAGGCACTCGTGCGAATGTCAAGCGGTATTCTTTTTGGTTTTGTACTGTTCGCTGATATATGGCCACCACTGTTAACGTTTTTAATAGGACAAGTTACAGATCGGAAAGAATCGGACATCAAAGAAAATTCAGATGTCAATAGATACAAGAATTATATGACTAATTGTTTCCTCTTGCGATTGCCTGTCATATTTTCGGACACGTCTAGGCGGAAGTTATTTTTCTGCAGTTGCTGAAGCGACAAACAAAAATATATTTGGATCACACGAAGGATCGTCGATCGGAGGACAGGAGTGGCCAACGAAGATAAACCGCGTTCCGAGATGAACGTCTAACACGTCTGCCGGCTTAATGGATGTCGACATCGTGGGAGGAACAGCAATGAAAATAAATAAATGAAGAAAATGAAGGAAAAATCCATAACGAGACTAATTGGAAAAGCGTGGTGGGCGAGAGGGAGAGAGAGAGAGAGAAAGAGAAAGAGAGAGAGAGAGAGAGAGAGAGAGAGAGAGAGAGAGAGAGAGAGAGAGAGAGAGAGAGAGAGAGAGAGAATGTGAACGAGAGCGTGGACGGCTGGTAGTGTGTACGTCAGCGACCCCCTTGTGTCTCGAGCGAGAATCAGAATGAGAAAAAGGGGCGAAGCGGTGGCAAGGGATGGGATCGTGAATTAGCCGTGACGAGTAGGTCACAGAAATATACGTTAAAAATGTCATCGTTATCTCTCGAAATGCCTCGGCCGGAATTTCTAATTAACGCCCTCATGCCAGTTTAATCCCGCGGGGGATGAGTGATCGTGCTTTGCCGACTTTGCGGATTACCAAACGATCGTCACGCATTCTTGGGCCATACAGCCCGCGCGTTTGCGTGTCCCATTCGTTGTGGCGCTAATGTATTTATAAGAGGCTATCCGTGAGCGATAGAAGAGGACAAAAAATGATCATTCCGATGGTATTCTCTGCCATAGCGATATGATAAGTTGGTTGATTTTGACAGACGTGCGATTCGATAGGATTTCACTGACAATGAGAGACTGCAAAGATAGAGCTCTTCCCCTCTATCCGCCGAAATTCATCCCGCTGATTCTATTCCAGTGGCCTTGCTTAGTTCTTGTTTGCTGCTCCTCCAACTAAGTCAGAGTTCTTTTTTATCCTTTCATTGCAAATCCATGTGTATTATTTGTCACACGTAAGGTGTGTAATTTAAGAAAGTGTAAATGCCATACACGACATAAAATAACGCACTTATGTGTGTTATAGAGAATTCAACCACATTTGATGTGCGTTTTCCAACACTTGAACCGCATTAAATTTTAATACGTTATTGATGCCTTATTCAAAATTTGCAACATCTGTAAATGCAGGGTTCTACACGTTTAGACATCAAAAGTGTCTTAAACAATGCATTTATGTGTGTTACAGTAAAATTTAACACATTTTGTGCGTATTTGTAAATAGTGGATCCGCATTAAGTATATTAAAATTTATATTAAATTTTAATGTACTTGGTACTAACATAACATGTCAATTTTCAGATACTTAATATCTATTTAAAGTAAATTAATCCAACATGGCTTATTGATTCAAATACAACGATTCAAGATACATCATCGTGCTGACATCTTTCTCTCTCTCTGTCGCTCTCGCCCCCTCCCTATTTTACGTGTCGAAGTGTAAAACCCTTCGAAGTCTACTTTCATATATATATATATATATATATATATATATATGAAACATATCTAGTTGATATTTTGCGTTTGAAGTTTACTCAATTTTCGCTATGGAATTTTGCATAGACCTAATATATATATATATATATATATATATATTAGGTCTACGCAAAATTCCATAGCGAAAATCGAGTAAATTTCAAACGCAAAATATCAACTAGATATGTTTCATTCTGTTCTATGACTTCCTGCCACCTCCCCATAAACTTCATTATACCTCTTTCATAGAAGTCCTGAGAATTTTGGGCCAATAAGTCATCCAAGTGATTTTTGAGGACGCCCAGGGAACGGAAGGTTTTATTATTCAAACTATTCTGTAGCGCCTGGAACAAGCGATAGTCGGAAGGTGCAAATCCGGACTATACGGTGTGTGCACCAAAACATCCCACCCAAGCCGAAATAACTTTTGCCGGGTCATCAGAGAAACGTGTGGTTTAGGGTTTTCCTGATGGAACCCTACGCCCTTTCTGTTCGCCAATTCGCGCCACTTCTGATCGATTGCTCGCTATAATTTGGCCAGTTGTGAGCAGTACTTGGTCGAACTAATTGTTTTGTTGAGTGAAATTCAGTCCATCAAATTCATTTCGCTCAGTTCGTGCGGCACTCAAACATCAAGCTTGTTTACCATTCCAAGTTTTCGTAAAGGTCTCGAAACAGTTGATTGGTCAATGTTGAGGTTATGTTCGATCTCTCTAGTCTTTAAATGTCGGTCGGAGTCGATTAAAGCCTTGATTTTATTGGCATCCGTAGTGACCGGCCGACCGGAGCGAGGAGCATCTTGGAGATCAAAATCTCCACAACGAAATTTGGCAAACCCCTTCCGACACACACTTTCGGTTACGGCATTCTCTCCGTAAACGGATCATATCTTTTTGTGAGTTTGTGATGCGTTTTAGCGTTTTCGGAAATAAAAAAGCGAGATCCACCGAAAATGCACGTTTTTTCCTTCCATGTTCAATATATAATTGAACTTCCTATACGTCACGGATCTCAATGGATATTTTTTTTTTAATGTCGGCACAAGTTTCAGCTTTCTTTTAATATACGACACTTGATATGATTGACGTATATACAAGCGGAGAAACAAGTGCGAACGACATCTGTCAGAATTATGCATAGACCCAATATATATATGTGCTAGCTTCCAGCTGCAGCTTTTCCCGCGGTAATTTTGCCATAGAAACTTCATTACCAGATGCACTCTTTATTAGGGGTTGTTTTAAAAAATTCTAAATAATGCGTTTTATTGTTTGTTTTGAAGAATATTTATCCCGAGTTTCAAGTTGATACACGCAAGGAATACAATTTCCCATAGAAACTTGCACACCCCATTTCATCCCCTTAAGAGTGGATTTTCAAAATATCCTTCCTTAGTGCACCTTTACACCTTCTAAGGAACATATCGTCCAAATTTTATGCTTCTATCTTCAGCGATTTAGGCTGTGCGTTGTCTATATGTCAGTCTTTTATATGTGTAGATATATATATATTTTTTATGTAATGTTTGAAAAATCTATATTATGATATGTGATACAACAAACAATTATAGGAATTACTTTTGTCTGTTATGCCACATATGCAATTAAACAATAAAATGCTGCAATCACTCCGTAGCGTAGGGCCGCGTGCGTATAGGTAGGTTGTACGTTCGATTTCATGTATAAGCCAAATGTTTTCATCGAAAAATATGATTTCCAGTCGTTTGGAAATGACAAATTATAATAAAAAATCATTGATGTAGAATTCTAACTTAAGTATTTCATTATTTTTTGGATTTATGAAATAATTTATCCATTTAATAAATGGGCTGAGATGCCTTAAACCGGCACGCATGGAGTATCTAAAAAACAATCAAATAACACATCAAATATACGTATCAATAATATATTTTACTGTGTAATACAAAACGCAGTACGCGAATCCCGTAATTACACACTGGAAAATATGTAAAAAGTGACCACAAGGTAATGTAGCTGTGTTAAAACGACAAACTTGGATTTTCAATATTGCGCCTGCGATATATACTTCGCAATGCAATTGAAGCAACTGTGGCGAGCCCACTGTGTGTTTTGTGCATCGACTCGAATTCATGCGCATCAATTCCAAAGTTTTCTCGAATGGTCATCATACCAAAGCTAATTCTCGAAACATGTCCTGCTGTTGCTGGGTGTATGTAGACGATCAGATATATACAATAAAATAAGGATTTCCATCCTTCCTCGTGCTCGTTTTCGGAATGCTCTCCAGTGATGCATCTCATTGTATATCGAGTGAGTAAGGGGCTGGCTAAAAGAGAGGGGGAGAGAGAGAGAGAGAGAGAGAGAGAGAGAGAGAGAGAGAGAGAGAGAGAGAGAGAGATGAGGAAGTTTCGCTTGTTGGATGACGGTACTGTCAATCGTACAACCCCCTTTCCAATATGTATGGATGCCATGTTGGCAAACGCAACCCGAAACGATTAGATGTTCGATCCGTATCAATATTTACTTGCTCCGGTGGGCGGAAACGCGATGAGGTGGAGGCTCCAAGATACAGAGGGGGATAAAGGTAGATAGGTCGGTGATGTTGTAGCCTTGCCCTTATAACTATCTCTCTCTATTTCACTCTCAAGTACTATCTCCGTCTCTCTATCACAAAATAGAAGCTATACAGAGTGCGCTATCCAATGTATTTGCCCGTGCCGTGGAGCAGATACGCCGGATTCCCAAGAGAAGGCGTGCCAGTGGTCCCATGGACCGGCTTACCTCGAAATGTGTGCCGTCCTCTCTCTCTCTCTCTCTCTCTCTCTCTCTCTCTATGCATTCACAAAACAACCTCCGTCACTTATATCGCACACGCACACAGCCGTGAACAACCCTGTGGCGTCTTAGCCACCCTCCTTCAATGTACACCTACGTGGAAACCGTACACATAGACCTACATGTACGGTAGTTTCTTAATATATATATAACATCAGGGTACCCTGATCGTCCCGAAATTATGATAATAGTGAGTACAAACACGGGAGGGCTTTTTTTCGTGAGCGAGCACCCTCGGGATGAACACAAATCTAGGCGCGTATATAGACGCACGCACATGCCCGCGGGGAACGATACATTGCTTGAGCTACGTAATACGTGTCATTTTGAGTTATCGTTAAGAATTACGATATCATACGGGAAAATTGTGTTTTGGTTTCGGTAGCTTTCCGGTGCAAAGCTTCGTGCAGAGCTTCTTATCGCGCGGTGGCGGAAAATGAGGGCGGAACATTTCAGATGCAATGCGAAGACCTTATGGAAAGCGTATACGCAGTTTCCTTGCGTATTTTCAAAATACGATTCATCTTCTCGCAGGGCTTTCACGCACTTTGTATGCAAATTTTTTTTCACCTTCGCAATTTTGAGGTATTTGGAACCTCTGCATATATGTATATAATTATGTTGTGGAAACAACGAGGGACGGATATTAACGAAGAAATCGATTTGAACGCTAAGATGTGCATGCGGCAAGACAGTGACTGTTAAAAAAAATCTTTTTTACAAAATCTTTGTTACAAATTAAAATTTAGACCCTACACCAGCAGTTCTTAAGCTTTCAAGGCCACGGAACACACAATAAATCATTTTGATTTTACGGAACTCCATACCAAATGATAAAAAAATAAAAGATACTGCAATTTAAAATGAGAGTAAAAACATTTATTACAAAACATATTGCAAACAAAGATTAATGAGACACATGGAACTGCTTTACTGTTTTATCAATTATTGCTTTAAAATTTGGTTTTATGCCTGATAATTGTATTCGTATATCTGCGGCAGCATCCATTCTAGACCTAAATTTGTTTTTCGTATAGGCATAAACGGAAAAAGCCTACTTCACATTGATACGTCACAAAAGGGGGCAAGGTTAGGATTGCCTATTTGACAACTTCAGGGTATTCACTTTTAACACTAACCCAAAACTCATTAAGTGGCACAGACTTAAATGTGTGTTTTAGTGCAGAGGAACTCTGAACATCTATCAATGATTCATATTCCAGTGCGGTTAGCATGACAGCTTTACTTTTATTGACAAATGGATTTTGTACCCACTGGCTGTCATTATCAGAATAATTCTGGAAGTAATCTGATAAAGACTTCAGCAGGCTTACTAAATGTCCCATTGTGATATTTTGAATTTCATTTGGTAATTCTAACTCGTTTTCTTTCAGAAAATTAAATAAAAGTGGAAAACATTCAAAATTGCTATTTTTAACGGACGTATGCCGAAAATTATTTTTTTTATAGCTAAAATATTTCAATGCTTTAATGACAAAAAGTTACTAATTCGCGGAACCCCGGTGATTTTTCCACGGAACCCTTGGATTCCGCGAAACACAGTTTAAGAACTGCTGCCCTAGACTATAAGAATAAGCATAAAAAAATTGTATTTTGTAAGTTTTAAGTTTAACGTGTTTCACCTAGCTCGTGACCAGAAAATAGAGGAATTTTCATGATTTTTTTCTGGGAAAACGTGTGGAGATATTCGAATTTTTTCACTTTAAAGAGTGTGGTTTTAAATATCTTTTATTGTACAATTTTTGTATTGAAAAATATTTATAGACGTAGTCCATACAATTTGTGCAGAGCGCTGTTTGAAAAATGTCCTTCGTGGTGATCACTGTCGTTCGGAGACACGTCATTTGAAACAACCGATCAAACGCATTTAGTTTTTGCATGAAATTATCTTGTGCTTGGACGAAAAATTTAATAAAATATTTATTTTTAAATAAATGGCCGCAGTTTAAAGTGAAAGTATCGATTTTACGTGAAAAAAAACGCTGCATTTTCGTTGATAAAAAAACCTATGCATCGAAAAAAAAATTCTTCATTCAAGCAATGCCTTTTAATATGTCAAAGAAGCTCGTGAAATTTGAAATTAATCGGTGCAGGGATTTTTGACATATCGTGGTTTTATGATTTTGAAAAAAACCGCGTTTAAAGTTCGCCGGTTTGCAGATCCTACTTATCAATGCTCACAACTCCCTCAATTTAAAACGGATCAACATTGAATTTTCAAAGAATATTTTTGAAATGTAATATTTTGAGAATCCGTCGAAAACCAAAAATCGATATTTCAAATCTTAATTTTCACTTATATTCAAGATTTTGAAAATATTGACGCCCTAAAGCATAATATTTTTTCGACGCATCTATTTTACAAAAACAGCCGTGCAAATCATAAGTGTCTCCGAAATTGTTTGCAGTACACGATGTATCGAAACACAATGTTTCGCCAACGTAATTTCTCGTCGCTTCGATTATGGTAAACGTATATATAGCTGAGTGTAGCGTGCACGGTTGAGAGAATTACTCTAACGAGCTAAAATATCATCACCCACGCACTCGCCATCATCTCGTTCCAAACTTGAACCCCATCCGATCAGAGCTTGACCATTGCAGTAGCAATTCGTATTTGCACTCTAGTATAGGAAAACTTAAATAGCTGTTTACTTCATCCGGATTTAACGAGGAGAAAGAGAGCTTGTATACCATTAAGAAGAAGACAATGAGCGAGAGGAAGCGCGAGGGGTAGAAGGTTTCGCAAGAAATGCGACCTCATTAGTTATAAACGTCAGTTCATTAGAGGTGTCACAGAAGTTCTCTCTCTTTCTCTCTCCCTCCCTCTGTCTATATATATATATATATATATATATATATATATATATATATATATATATATATATATATATATATATATATATATAAGGGTGGTCCACTTTTTACCTTGTTTTTAATTTCTTTGCGGGCCACCTGATCAAATTGTGACAAATAGAGAGAAAAAAAAAAAATAAATCGGCATAACAAAATAGGGGTTTTATTATACAAGTAATTGACTATACAAAATTTTTGTTTTTTTCACAAGGATACATGTCAAATTGGCGACTGTGCAGCATTTTTCCGATGACGCCTTTATTTCTGGAAAGTCAACGGATCCACTAACCTTGGTTTGGGTCTATCTACAGAAGATGCTCGAAGTGATGACTCTCGACTTTTAAGCACTTGTTAATTCGCTGATGAAAAGACCGTCTAACTTCAGCCAACATTTGTGGTGTAATTTCGGTACATGCTCGGCGTATTCTTTCTTCGAGCATCTTCTGTAGGTAGACCCAAACCAAGGTTAGTGGATCCTTTGAAAGTGATTATTCCGATATTTTTCGATTTTTCGACTATTTTCATACTTTGCGTGACTAGAATGACCTTGTGTTGTAGGTCGCTGAATTCGTCTTAAAATCGGTCATAATGTCATCGAAATAAAAATACATGATTCCATTTAAAACGTGGAGTTGACCTTGACGTAGCTTCAGCGCCTCCACCGATAAAAAAATAGGGTGGTCCAGTATGACGGCCTTCTCGAACACTGAAACTTTTGTCTGAAACATTTTTGGATATGATCAATAGTTTGAGTGCTATTGCTCTGTAACACTTTATGTGCTTCACCCTGTATATATATATATATATATATACATATATACATATACATATATATATGTGAGAAGATGATTTCAAAGACATTCAACCTCAAGAACCGCCCTGCCCAGATAGCCGACGATTCGTCGAATAAAATTTAAAGAACATCCTCAAAGCAGCCACATTTCCCGATAGCCAACATCACAAAGATATTCAAAATATCCGTTCCCCGTATATGCACACACACACACACCCACACACACACATAGAATCACATATATTTGAATTTTTTATGTATATATATATATATAGAAATAGTGAACCGACAAAGTACAAGTACATCAACAAGCTTGCACGAGAAGGTATGGAGTAACCAAACATACAACTTACGCGTAGCTGGCAATATTGAGGACCGTAAGGGCGGTGAGGGTGACATTGGAGTGCCTATAGTCCTGTTTGACTATACATGTATATCTGTATATATATATATATATATATATATATACACATAGGTAACCGAAGAGAGATGCGATTCTGGAGCTGAACAATATATGTATATCCTTATGGGAGGTACATCCGGCTAGCAGCTAGATCCACCCCAATCTACTTCTGCTTTTATATATAATGTAAGATATATATGTGCGCGTATAATGTATATCTATTACGAAGGATGAGTCTGCGATGAGGAGAAAAGGTATAATCGCGAGGGTGGCCCGTACGGACGAACACCACACCGGGAGCTGACGAAAAAAAAAGGTAAGAGAAAAAAAGAAATCATAAAACGAGAACGACAAGTCTCGAACCTGGAAGCTTCTCACACCCCCGTGATGCGGGAGGAAGAGTGGAGCGTGGTAGGGCGGCGGGTGGTAACGCCGGGCAATTTTTCAATAGCTCCGGCCGAGC
Source organism: Ophion ventricosus (assembly GCA_963932345.1). Taxonomy (NCBI): domain Eukaryota; kingdom Metazoa; phylum Arthropoda; class Insecta; order Hymenoptera; family Ichneumonidae; genus Ophion; species Ophion ventricosus. The sequence continues at coordinate 19,860,826 of OZ010713.1, forward strand.
TTGAATTCTCGTTAATTTTTACTTTCTCTCGCCATCCGCCACTGGGCTCACGTAGAGGAGGAGAGATTTTCTCTCGCGCACATTCTCTACCGCTCTCATTCTCTCGAACGCTTTTTCCCATTGTCCATTCTCTTCTGACTCCCGTGACTGTAGAAGCAGACCCACCCGACAACGATAACAGTGAAAATGCAGTGGACCGCGTATACCCTAGCCTGCTCTCAGCACGCTTTTTCTTCGTCCCTTTTTCTTCCTCTATCTATTTCTCTCTCTCTCTCTCTCTCTCACTATGCTTTTCCAACCCTTTCCAACCCTTTCTCCTCATCGCCCCTGTGTACCACCTCATCTCCTCATCCTCTCGTTCATCTCCTTCTTCACCATCCACAGGGTTCTCCAACTCGGCCGCGTTTCACCGTGACGCCTCAAACCCCCGAACTTTCAGTCGAAATGGGTCCTCCGGACGAAGAACCCTCTTTTTCCTCACGTCGATAGCCGTGGCTGTCGATAGCAACACTGTCCAATAAAGCGGATCTCCCTCGTACAAACCTGGCCTCTCTCGGGCTGCTCGTCTCTACGGGATTGTATATACAGAAAGGACTCTCACTCGAAATCGTCAGGCACACATACGTGGAGAGAAAGAGAGAGAGAGAGAGAGCGAGAGAGAGAGAGAGAGAGAGAGAGAGAGAGAGAGAGAGAGAGAGAGAGAGAGTGAGAGAGAGAGAGGAAGAGCGTACAGGTCGCTGTCCATGGACCCTCAGCTGTAAAACGCCGTACACAGGACGTGAGATTGACAGAAAGAATGAGGAGCTTGTTCCCGTTCCACACACGTCGTACTTTATTATAGAATGTATGGATACTTTTGTTTTTGCGAGAGTGCTTGGACCATGGATGGAACACACACGAGGAGACCAGACGATAACGCAATTTTGACTTTTTCTGGGGTACTTCGTGCCTCGATCGACAACTATGGAACTTGTTCCATGTCCGGTATCATTTGCCATGTCTATGTACAAAAGACAGTGGTGCATATATGTATCCACCACTCTTTTTGTATATAGATGCATATATCGAAAACGCGCGAACAGCATCTCTGAAACTACACGCATTAATATGTAAATTTACTTCAGTTACGACCTGTCTCTAACTGTCGGTGTATATATATATATGTATATATACACATGGGTCTATGTCTAATTCTGTATCGAAAATCGAGTAAATTTTAAACGCAAAAAAATTTACTAAAAAAAATGCTTCTGATCAACTAAATATGTTTCATTCTGTTCAATGGCTTGCTGCCATCTCTCCACGAGCTTCATTATCCCTCTTTCATAGAAGTTCTGAGATCTTTGGAAAACGAAGTCATCCAAGTGGTTTTTCGGGACGCCCAGGGAACTGAAGGTTTCATTATTCAAAATTCTGTTCTGTAGCGCCCGGAATAAGTGATAGTCTGAAGGAGGAAAGTACGGACTATACGGTGGGTTTACAAAAAGATACCACCCAAGCCGCATTAAATTTTGCTTCTAAGTGTGTTTTTAAGGGTCTGGCGTAAAGATTTTGCGACCGAGAGAAATATGATGTTTAATTGTTTTTTAAGCCCTTCTCGAAAAAAATTACAGCGTATTTTTTTGGTGAGTAGTATTTGCCCGAAAAAATTGAGTATTGTCGAAAAAAAAAATACAACTTCCATTCTGAGTTCAGCAGAACGGAGATAATTTAATTCCGAATACGAAACACTTCTAACAAAAAACTTTTCTTTCAATGGAATTCAATTCTATTTATACACTTTACAATGCATCTTTGATATTTTTTGTTCGATGATGGAATGCACAAAAAAAGTTTTTCAGGAGTGTTTCATATTAGAAATTTACTTATCTTGATTCTGCTGTACTAGAAATATAATTTGTATTTTTTTTAAGATGTTTTATACAATATTATTTGGCAGATACTACTCACCACATCGATACGCTATGTTTTTTTTCGGTGTGGACTTAAAATACTATTAACAATCATATTTTTCTCAGTAGGAAAATTGCCGCGTAAGATACTTAAAAAAACATGGCTATCTTATAATTGTTACCCTGTATACATGCTTTTGAAATATTCTTTTTAATTACATAACGTAACGAACCGACGGCGCCTCTTGATAAATATGTCGGAAAGTGATTTTGAAGAAATTTCATTGCAAGGATTGTTCTCATAGTAGCCTGTCTACATGAGGTTATTTTAAGAACCCCCTGGTCCCCGAAATCGGCGAATCGTTTAAAATAATAAGAATCGTTCTGAAAACAGCAAAATGTGTTAAAAACCAAAATTTCATAAATATAGCTCATTTAAAATGTCCTTTCTCCATACATATACCAGGTATGAAAATATGAAATCGGAATTTTTGTATAGAAAATACACGTTTATCGTATGAAAATGATGGAAAAAATATTTTATTCGAAGTATTGTCCATTGTTAGCTATACATTTTTTCCACCTGTCTGGCAATTTGTGGATGCCACGCCAAAAAAACTGTTGCTCATTTGAGGCAAACCAATCATTGAGCCATTTTCGTACATTTTCATAAGAAGTGAAGCCCTGCTCAGCAAGTGCGTGTCCCATCGATGCAAATAACTGGTAAGCGGACGGAGCCAAGTCTGGTGAGTAAGCCGCATGCGAAAGTATTTCCTAACTAAACGCCTCAATCTTTTCCTTGACCAGTTTTGCTATGTGTGATGGTGCATTATATATCATGAAGCAAAATCACTTTGTGTTGCCTTTTTTTATATTCTGGTCATTTTTTACGCGAAGCTTGATTGAAATCGATCATTTTTGTCGGTAGCGTTCAGTATTAACAGTTTCGCCAGGTTTTAGCATCCAACAATGCTTGCAATTCGCTGTCTCCAAACTTTTTCGGTAGCCTCCCACGTTCTTCGTTTGTCACATCAAAATCGCCACTTTTGAATTTTTTAAACCACTCAAAGCACTGTGATTTACCAAAAGCATGCTCACCGTAAGTTTCGACAAGCATTCGATACGATTCTGCAGCAGTTTTCTTCAAATGGTAAAAGAAAATTAATGCTGTCCGCAAATCGTAATTTCCAGGCACAAAATTCGACATATTCAACGCTATAACAAACTATGGTGGGGTATGAAACTGGTATTGTTGTGAGTTAAAAATATTTGTCAGATGTCAACAAAGCAAATGGCGCCAATGACGCCCTTGACGGTAACTACATTGACAGCTAGGGCCATCTATGGGCAAATTCCGGTTTCATATTTACAGATCTGGTACCAAATGTGTTTATAAAGTAAAACGAGTGATTTTATTGTGAAGCGATTGTACGTCGCACCGCGTTCGGACCGCTTGGGCTAGATGGGGGGGGGGGGCACTTGGCTTCACAACGTCCCTAAGGTCAGTCTGTTCCAAGCAGTACAGTGGTTGCATCAGTATCGTTGATTTTGTGAAACTCGTTTGAAAGACCGTGTCAAGACGCGCGATGGATCAAACGATCGAACAACGGTACGCGATCAAGTTCTGCGTCGTGAATTCCTGGCGAAGCACAACTTGACAACGCTGCCCCAGCCCCCTTACAGTCCCGACTTGACTCCGGCAGACTTCTTTTTGTTTCTGAGGATTAAGACCGCCCTCAAAGGACACCGTTTTGACGGCATTGAGGCGATCCAAGCCGCCGTGACGACCGCTCTGAACGAGATTCCTGTCAAGGCCTTCGAGGAGGCGTACCGTGCCAGGAAAAATCGCTGGAAAAAAATGTGTAGATGCATGAAGGGAGTATTTCGAACATTTCTAAACATTTTTAACTATATCTTGAATAATTTTTTTTTTACGACAACATTTGCATTACTTTATGAACACACCCTCCCGAGTAGAAATTTGTTCAGGGTGAAATCCGGACCGGATCAGGCTGCCACAATAGCAAATCCGGGCCGGATCAGGCAAATTTAGTCCGGCCCTGATCAGGGATGTAACGCTTTTGCAAATTCAGGTCCGGATCAGGCACCTTATCAGGCTCTGATCAGGCGCTTTATCAGGCCCGGATCAGGCACCTTACCAGGCTCGGATTAGGCACTATATCTGGCTCGGATCAAGCAACTTATCTGGCCCGGATCAGGTGCCTCATCCAGCCTGAGACTTGCGTGTCATCTGGCTCAATCATTTGATTAACTTTTTGTTTAAAAATAGATCAACATTTATTAAATTATTATCGCAGTTACACGTTATCAAGTTTACTAACGTTATTAAAAATATGAAACATATGAAAACATTTTTTTAAAGTTTAAGTTTTTATTTTACTTGACTTGATCGTTTAGTTTTTGTTCTGGTTTTGGCGATGACCGTCCCAATCTTTCCGGCCCAATCTGTCCGGCGCAAATCATGCGTGCCTGATCAGGGCACCTTATTGATACCTGATGAGGCTTCTATACGGCGCAAATCAGGCGTGCCTGATCAGGGCGCCTTATTGATCCCTGCTCAGGCCCCTGTCTGGCGCAAATCAGGCGTGCCTGATCAGGGCGCTTTATTGATACCTGATAAGGCTTCTATCCGGCGCAAATCAGGCGTGCCTGATCAGGGCACCTTATTGATCCCTGCTCAGGCCCCTGTCTGGCGCAAATCAGGCGTGCCTGATCAGGGCGCCTTATTGATCCCTGCTCAGGCCCCTGTCTGGCTCAAATCAGGCGTACTTGATCAGGGCGCCTTATTGATCCCTGATCCGGCCCTGATGGATCCTCAGGCAGCCTGATTAGATTTCTGCTCGGGCTGTATATATATGCGATAATAGTGACAGAAAATCGTTATTCATAAGGTGATACTCCTTAAAACACTTTCATTTTTGTCTCATATCGAAATTGACAAATATATTTTACGAAAAATGTTGCGTAGTGATTCAGGGATAATATATTTTTCGACATTTCGAAACGTTTTGCAAGAACTTCGCTCATAGAATTTTCCTTCGAAATATATTCACTCACCGATCAATAAAATAATAAAAAGATGCAAATTGAACATTGCTTCTTAAACAGCGAATGTTTTTAGAATACGGCCACGTTCGTGTTATTCATCTGACCGAATAATGAAACAAAAATATTTGAGTTTCTCGAGAAATAATGAAATTCTCAGCCGTGGGAATACTAATTTTTAAGATACCATGTACTCTGATGGTTTCGTCAGTGATAGGTGATCCCTGTTTGGATCTTTTTTATCCTTAACGTTGCAGATATTGGTGAAAGGTAAGAAGAAAACAGGAATAGTAATAAATTGAATTTGATATCCTGTTTTTCTTTATTATTTTGAAATTCAAACGTAGTTTTAGAGTTTGTTTTTTCTAGGGCGTAGCAGGTAATCCTCCATCCGATTATTATTGCACTTGGATCAAAAGATTTTTGCATCGTATATGTATTTGAGGTATGAGGACATGCTATAATTCGTCCCACCCTTTCGCACCTTTCTCGCTGCAGGTTCGAGACCGAAAGAAAGTTAGCGAGAGAGAGAGAGAGAGAGAGAGAGAGAGAGAGAGAGAGAGAGAGAGGGAGAGAGAGAGAGAGAGAGAGAGAGAGAGAGAGAGAAGAAGAAGAAGGAAGGGAGAGTGTAGAATTTACGGGACTATCTCTCGCGTGTAAGCATTAACCAGGTGTGGCTACACATAAATTTCTCATCCCCGTGCATATATCAAGCCCGGTGTGTGCTCTACGTCTACCATTTATACTCTCGTTCTCTCTTAGGCTGCTGCACCCCCGCGTCTTTGCCAAGCTTGTTTAGTCTCTCCGCAGCCTACAACCTATTTATTCACATAAAAAATTCCATTACTATTCTCGAACTTAACATTTTTTATTAATCATCCGTAACACGTCGAAGAGAACACTGGAATTAGTAAGGTTATTATCAAGTTCGAAGAGAACACTGAAATTATTAAGGGTATTGTAGTCTAGAGGCCTAAATTACTAGAAATTATTCTAGTCTAGAAGCCGAAATTTCAGACGTTGTTTTTTGGGCTAAAAAGACTCAAAATAATTTTGCATCCACTCTTTTACAGTCTTTTTATGGATGTTGACAGAAAGCCCGCCATTTTTTTCTAAACTGCTCAATTATAAATCTATTATCTAAATCTGCAAAAAAGTATTTTCCAGCATGATGAAAATGAGAATATAAAAATATAAAAAAGAATTTTCGTTGCATTTCGACGATGCAAACTTCAATACTATTAAAATATATCATGACGATCTTGTGCGAGAGTCTGTTCGAGCAATGTAGATTCGATATTATACGAGTTGTTGCAATTTTCTATCAGCCTTAAAGGCAATTTGCTATCGGAAAATGAAAGGAAGATTGTTGGTTTTTTTCTTACAGTTCATTTGCGTCTTGGCGTTTATTAATGGGTCTGCATAAGCTTGGGGCTCGGAAAACAGGTAGGTTTTCATTATTATTTTCTCATGAAAGTATAAGAATGCCGAGATTGGAATTTTACACGCAATTGATACTTGCGTCAAGTTTGAGTTTTTTTTATTTAAAAATATTCATAAATAATGAAATTATTACAATCTATTTGAAGAAAGTGCCGTTATTGTTGCCTGACCAATCGATGAAAGTGTTTCTGGAAACTCGGGTGAACTGAAATGAAAAAATGAAAAATGTACTTTTAGTGTAATGATAAAACTTTCGTATGAGCAGATGTTTTCTTCAAATTTTGAAAATTATACGCATCGCAAGCTGTGAAGAAAGACATTCGATTTCCGACAAAAATCAACCTTAATAATTTGTCCGAATATAAAGTGAATCGGATGAATAGATTTTGAGATACGACTTGTACCGCTTTATAAAACATAGTTTTGGGAAAAACGCAACCGAAAAAAGGTGAATCGTAGCGGCGAGGGTAGCTGTAGCACAGTGGTCGTTTTTCATAAAAATCGCCATAACTCAGTCAAATTTTGGAGCTATTATAAAAACTTTGTTGCCAATTAAAGTCAGGATCCTAGACTATAAAATTACGCATTAAAAAGAAGCTTTTATTGGGTTTATGCATAATTCCATAAAGAAATACTGACAGATGTCGTTCGCAGTTGTTTCTCCGCTCGCACATGCGTCAACCATATGAAGTAACGTATATTAAGGAGGTACGATCATGGGGTCGAATCCAACTTTCGAGCCTGAAATTTCTATATGATGTTGACGAATACGTTATGCACCCTTTGGAAAAATTTGAGCTATATTGACCATCCAGTTTTTTCGTAATAAAACTGCAAAGTCGAGCATTTTGAGCTAGTGAAGCACGTCGTCTTATGGAGACAATCGACCGGAAGTGCGGTTATCACGATTTTGCTACTCACGTATCCAACTAAGGTCGTTGGAAAATTGAAATTTGATAAATTAGACATAATAGATATTGTAAAAAAATCGTAAATTCGCACTTCACCGGGTAGTTCAAGCACTACATTATAAAACAGTTTCAACTTCCGGTTGAATATTATCATAATCACGAAATAGTACCCATAGACTTGCCAACATCGGGCGTAACAGCTGATTCGTTTGGCGAGCATAACCTAGCTCTGAAGTGACAGTTTTCGTTGTCGCCGGCTAGCGACAGCCAATCGCATGCACGATCAGAAGAAAGGGAGCCACTTATTGGCTGTTGCTAGGTAATGACAACGAAAACGGTCGCTACAGAGTTTCAGAATCTCGCTACTGCTTGGAAATCGTCGTGAAGACTCCAGAGTCGTTGAGGATATAATTTTTCAGTTTTGATTAGTAAATATGCAATAAATAAAATATATACCACAAATTCGGCACTTTGGGATCGACAATACGAATATTCAACATAAGTTAACATAAATCAGAACACCCGTCGGGTGACATAAATTGAGTCTCTTTGTTGACCCTGCGGAAGTAGTCGTACCTCCATAAGTGAAAGCTGAAACTTATGCCGATTTTTTTTTAAATATCCATCGAGATCCGTAGGGTATAGGAAGTTGAATGATATGTTGAACATATGGAAGGCAAAAACGTGTACTGTCGATGCATTTCGCTTTTTTATTTCCGTAAAGTCAAAAACGCGTTGCAAACTCACAAAAAGATTCGTGCCGTGGACGGAGAGAAGTCGTAAGCGAAAGTGTGTGTCTGAAGTGGTTTTGGAAATTTCGTTGCGGAGATTTTGATTTCTAAGATGCTCCTCGCTCCAGTAGGTCAGTCACTACTGATGTCGATAAAATCAAGGCTTTAATTGAGTCCAACCGGCATTTAACGACTTCAAAGATCGAACATAACCTCAATATTGACTAAACAACTGTTTCGAGAAATTTACGGAAGCTTGGGATGATTAAAAACCCAAACAAGCTTGATGTTTGGGTTTTTAATACACCGAATTTCATGGACCGAATTTCAGCTTGCGGTTTGTTCCTCAAACGTCATCAAAACAAACTATTTTTAAAGCGAATGATTACTGGCGATGAAAAGTGGATTGCCTACAAACAATGTCAGTCGAAAAAGATTATGGTCGAAGCTCGGAGAGACTGCTCAGACGGTCGCAAAGGCTGGATTACACCCGAAGAAAGTCATGCTTGTATGTGATGGGATTGGGAAGGAATCTTCTATTATGGGCTGCTGCCACTCAACAAAACGATTAATTCGAGCAAGCAGAGGAAGGTGGGGTACAGTGTGCCACTTTTTTTCTAACGAATTTTTACTCTAACCAAGGTAGTCTGATTAGAGAAAAAAAAAGGTCATACCCGATTTTATAGACCTTTGGGCGTACAATGAAGCTCCCATATTTTTTACAAATTGATTAAAAATACCAAAATAATGGGAACGAAAAAAATTTGCGGCTTAGCCCATTGTACCTCATGGGTGGGGTACAATGTATCATATAGTTGGGTACAGTGTGTTAACTACTACAAAACGTAGGGCACAATGAGGCCGTTGAAACTCTTATATATTTCTAGCGTAGATAACATATTATAGATAATAGATAAATCACGGTCCAACGCAAAAAAATTCTGAATTTGCGAGCTACAAACATCGGAGAAATCACACGTCGTTGACAGCGGCCCGTAACACATTGCGCTTTGTCGGAGCGTCGTCACTTCTTTGTTTCCTCATTGGGAGTCGGGACATTGTGCCCCACATCTCGGTGATCCATTGTACCTCACTAAATATTCGATTATTGATGAAAATAACTATTAATTAAACTACGAATGGAAAAACATAAGTCACTAAGCTCATCATGAATAATAAAACTATATCGATTAGGACCGAAAACCCGAGCCGCTACAGAAAGTTACGTTATATTTTACGTTTTTCCGGCGAGCGAAATATTTTTTTTCCAAGCCTTTAATCAATTTTTAATTTTCAATAATTCTTTGTGAGCTAATATCGACTTTGTTTTAGGCCTGACGAACCCAAATATAAATCGCGGTTCAACACAAAAAAAAATCGGAATTTACGAGCTACAAACCTTCGAGAAATCGCATCTAGCTCACAGTGCCCCCGTGATACATTGTACCCCACTCTCCCCTACTGCTCACAACTGGCCAAATTAAAGCCAGCAATCGATCAGAAGCGGCCCGAATTGGCGAACAGAAAGGGCGTAGTGTTTCACCAGGACAACGCTAGACCACACGTTTCTATTATGACCCGGAATAAGTTATTGCGACTTGGGTGGGATGTTTTGGTGCACCCACCGTATAGTCCAGACATTGCACCTTCAGACTATTACTTGTTCCTCGCGTTACAGAACAATTTGTATAATCAAACCTTCAGTTCACGTCCCCAAAAGCCACTTAGATGACTTATTTGCCCAAAGATCTCAGGACTTCTATGAAAGAGGGATAACGAAACTCAAGGAGAGATGCCAGAAAGTCATTGAACAGAATGAAACATATTTAGTTGATTAAGATTGCTTTTTGGTAAACATTTAGCGTTGGAAATTTGATGAATTTTCGCTACGGAATTATGCATAGACTCAATATTTCTTGTATCTCTGTAATTAAACTTGTATCAAAATCCCATTTAAATAAATATAAGCATATTTTAACGAAGGTCATTTCAAAGACCATTCTGTCGCTGGAATCAACGATTCGTTCGGGGAAAAAAATTAAAGGTTGTCCTCAAAGCAGCCAGACGTGCACGTAGCTAACGTTACATTGATATAACGGGTTCTTAATTTCTTTTTGCCATATATGTGTATGAATATATATTTATATACGTACAAAGTGCGCCCGGAGCCCTCCGTTCTAGCATTTTCTCTCGGGGCGGCTACACTGGCAGGGAAAGGGGATTGCGCCACGCTCTTCTCCCTTCGTTTATCCTTCCTGCGCGCGCGTAACTGTAACCCTAAATCACCGAGGACCGGCTAACCCGGGCGTTCTCTCGGAATCCCACCTAATTGCTCCCCGCTACGTTTAAATTACTTAAACCGAAATTAGTTTCGGGATAGTTGAAAAGAAAGGCAAAGTCTAAGGCACGGAAAATCCGAAGAAATGGGCGATCAAGAAAGGCGAGATTGGCCCCAAAGACGATAAGTCGTAGAAAAGAAATGTATGCAACGCATCGGAATTCAGTCTGATGTAATTTTTGTTTTTTCTCCTCCAACTACGTTTTTCTCATGACTCGGATGTTTCTCGCAAAAAAATATCGTAAGTTTCCGAAGTTGCAACTAACATTTTGATTCCTAAAATTTCGGTATAAAAAGTTTTGGAATTGTTAATATTCTGGCATCGTTCTATCAACCAACCATGAGGTCGAAAGAACGTGATCGTCGTTTGTATGATTTACACACAAAGTTGGATTCCTTTCTATTGTGGTATCCAGTCCACTGTGTCAGTTATTGATCCACAATAACTCGATGATCATAGAAGTTTTCAAATTCTTGGCCACCGCGTGCAGCGTCGGAAATATCGGTGCTCAAAAAGTGAAGAGGAAGGAATGGTATGGAAGAACCAGGCAGGTCCTCCATTCCAACATCACCACTGGATCACAGCATTCAATATTTTATTTGCGCTGACAACATTTATTCACATAATTTTTTTCTCACAGACTATGTAATCGAATCGTACCGATTTATTTTTATCAAAGTGACTTTTATACCGTCGATTCGATTGAAACAACTCAATATCCGCCTTAACTTCCAAAGGCCTGGATTTGGGGAGTTCTATATTTGCTTTGGATAGCCGAATTTTGTGAGTATGTTTTGTTTGTACGGAGAGAGAGAGAGAGAGAGAGAGAGAGAGAGACGAGAGAGAGAGAGAGAGGGGGGGGGGGGGGGGGGGGTGAGAGAGAGAGGGCGGGAGGGAGGGAGGGAGGGAGAGAGAGAGAGGGGTGGGGTCAGAATGGCAAAAAAGAAGAGAGAGAGAGGAGGCGTTTGACATTCGTGTAAGCCCGGATGAACGGCAGAAATCACACTGGTCGATTACCGCTATTCTTGTCAATCGATGAAACAACGCCCATGAACACGCCTGAATCGTTGGACCCCATGTGTGTCCGCTCGATTTTCGCGTGCGACGATACCGCGGGGTACTCTAACGCGAGTCTGGCTACGACTGCACAGCCGACGCGAGCACGGGAATTAAATTAACAACCGGATCCCCGGGCTAGTACTTGAACCGTCGAACTTTCTCCAATCTCTTGTCATCACGACTTATCTCCGAAAAACCGGAGAAAACTGTAACACAGCTATATAATTGCACGAATTAGTGTTCACCAGTTGTCGAAAAAAGGCCATCCGTCGTACAACGATATTCCACCTAAGTAATTGCCAGCGTCATCTGTTAGCTTCATTCTGAAGCGCAAGTAATGTATTTCTCGATCATAAGTTTTCGCTATCCTGACCGTTCGCCCTTTTGGCCTATTGCTATTTTAACTGATCACCTTTTCGGCCCTGCGCTTTAATAAATTCGAAATTGTAAACCGTCGTAATATTCACAATTCGATGATTTGACGTCTCGATTTGTTCGGTGTGTTTATACAGGCAAATCGATATTATACATTTCATTATTTTGTTAAATCTTATACTTATTTTCGCTATACATTAATTTCGAGATATTTGTATTCGCAATTTCTATTAACTATTTTACAGACTATCATTTGATCCATCTATTTTGGAACGTTAGTTGACTATTTAATTTCGGTCCTTCTGAATATTGATCGATCAAATTTCTGACTCCCACACGTTTATATATTCTACTTTGCCGCGTCTTTAAAGCCTGTAACATTTTGATAAGGGGTCATAAGCGAACTGTCAGTAATTATAAACTATGCATTAAGATAAAGTATACAAAGGATATTCCAATCAAGCGAGAAGGATAATGGTCCTTCGGCTAGTAGATATAGTCGTCATCCAGGCAGTCGGACATTAGTCGTCCGAGACTGAGTGGTGAAATTTCTGTTCCAGTTCTTCATTCGATTTGTATAATCTTTTTAGTAAAAAAGTTCGATATTTGTAAGAGTCTCAAATAAATCAATTTTTCTTCGAGGTCAAACTATAAAAATATAAAATATATTTTTTATAATTATAATATAATAAATATAGATAATAGATCTAAAATATAAAAAAATAAAAGAAGAGTGAGGAAAAAAGGAATGAGGATGTCTGAAGGAGGAACGAGTGGAAAGTCCGAGAGAGCCAGACATCGGTCGCCAAGTTGCAAAAATGTGCATAAATTTGGAAGAAAGGAGACAGTAAAAAATAAATTCAAGAAGGGATGTGATCGAAGACGGACGTGCGAGAGCTATGAACAGAGGGAGAAGCTTCATGAACAATATCGCTAACAAATTAATTCGCGATCAATTCGTAATCATTGTTGATTTTGAACCCTAATTTCGACCAAATCATACAGTCAATTGAAATCGAAAGTATTCGCATGTATGTGCATGCAATATTCTTGCAGAAAGAACCTGACGGTCGACATTTTTCCAAATTTTGAAGAAAAACTTTACGGATTGTATTTGCCATTGGATGAATTGTGAATAACTAACTAATGCACCGAATTCATGCACATTTCAAGACTGTTGGGCTCTCGACAGTGAAAAAACACACATTTTGAACGTTGAGTCAACTCAACGATTGTATGGAAAAATGACGGGTAAATTAGGGTTTAGGGGTTTTTAAATAAAACTAGCAAAATTGTACCATCGAAGCTCAAAATATTATCGACAATCCTAAAAATCCGGTGCATCATTTTTTCCACTCACACTTCCAGTGTGAGTAGCAGATGGTAGCTTCGACATTTGGGGGTTATTTGCGGCGGCTCGTAGCCAAAAACTACGAGTTCTGCAATATTGTTGTATCGTGACCGCGGCGAAATTTCGCAGCGTATGATGCATGGTCTTAAATAAAACTTTATTTGTTAAAAAAAAGACAGCGGATCTCTTCAAACAAACCAAAACACACATACAGCGAAATGTAAGTTAAAGATGACTCATTTCAAAATCACCATTACAGTTCATGGTTTTTCTACTGGAAAGGCAGTTAGTCCTTTACAGGGAGGAAACTACATGTTCTCCGTGTCGTGTCCTGAACAAACTGAGAACTCACGTCTGTCTAGCTATTCGAAATTTTATGGAGAGACACAGAAGGGCGAAGGGGAGGGGGGGGGGGGGTCGGTATGGCGCTGAGACGGTTCTTTTTAAATACAGGATTTTCTTCAGTAAATAATTGCCCGACGTGGACAGAGCAAGGACTTTTTATTTTATTTGCGTTCGCCCGGCGGGCATATAGACGAACTAGGTCCAGAAAGTCCAGCAAACGACGAACATTTACGTACATAATTTATTCGTGTAAGTTCCTCTTGCACGAACTCACGCAAATTGAAGGGGAAAAACTCTATGGTACTAATATAACATGTATGTGTACAGCTACGCACTCGTCCACTGTACATACGTTCTGCAAATATGAAGCTTGGAGTCTAAAAAGGAGCGACGGGCAGGAGAGGAGGGGGGGGTACGATGAGCTCTTTACAAATGTTGCTATCAGCACGTTTGCTCCCTTAACTGGTTGAGTGGAGGATTATAGGATCGGCAAATTAGAGCGAACTACCCTAAATCGCACTCCCTCAGGGCTTTCGTTGTTGTTTGAAACAACTTGAATTGTAAACGAAAACGATTAGATTGATTGATTAATGTATTTATTTTGCTTGTGTTACATAAACACAAAATGAATAAACTGTTGAGGCACGCAAATCGTACACATACTCAAAAATATCCGAAAGGTACGATTTAGGAATATTGTTCCTCGGTCGCATTCTGAGAGAGAAAAGTCCATGGTGTTTACAACAAACGCCCATGGTAAAAGGAGGGATAGTGAACCTTAAAAAAAAATCACGAAACAATATTTGAAAAAGGGTTATTCAAGTTAACAATGAATACAAGTCGGTGAGGAACGCCGTTTTTCAAAGTCGATGTTTTTTACAACATAGCGACGAATTGAAACTCGAGTATGGAAAATCTGTGAAAACAGTCGTCATTTTTACGTAACTAGTAGAAAATGAAGATCGATTTTCAAAAAGTGAGAACGCCACCGTCCTCTAAATGTTTCTCACAGGGTATTTGTTGTGAATTTGAAAACAATCAGTCGAGTGGTTGTCAAGATATGATGTCCACCGGCTTCTAGAACAATTATTTGAAAAAAAAAACGCGTTTAATGTTTGAAGTGTATAGTTCTGTTTTTTTAGGTGACGAATTTTTAACTTTACTACTAGTCGCTATTTGCAGAGCCATATGAAGTATCCTCAGCAGTAATTGCAACTTCATGAGAAGAGGATTGTCGTTGTCTGCAGCTTTTCTGGCTAAATAGATGCGCTATCGATCTTCGATCTCGCAGTATGCAGTGCAATTCCGTCCAATCGTGATACTCAATGCCTGGATCATCAGCAATTATGTTGTAACACCTTCGTTAAAAGTACATGCGGTATTGTTTTCCTAATTTTTTTGCAAGTGAAAACATTTTTTTTTAATTTTCTGAATTTTGTTTTATTTTTTCTAAATTTTTTTTCTCAAATTTAACAAATAAAGTGCAAAGTTGTGAAAAAAGTCAAAAAACAATTGGTCTTTTCATTTTGATGGTGATGACGCGATGTTTAGGAACACTTGTTCCTTTAATTGTTTTGTAAAACTTTGATTAAGCGGTCCGGAAAAACGGTTCGATGGATTGATTTGGAATTTTACAAGGCTACTGGGGGTACATTAAGCTAAAAAGAACCTGGCAATATTAGTCTTTCCATAAATATTTGTAACGTAGTCGTAGATTTACTGAAACACCAGAAGAAGGGATTTTTTAATACTTTTTTTCAAATTGATGTTAAGGGTGGAAAAAAAAATTCTCAAAAATCAATGAAGAGGTCATGTAGGAAATGTATTCAAGTTTTCAAAACTGCCCTTTAATTCTCTGTGCGATCATTGGTTGCTGAGATATCGCTGATCAAAGACAAAAGGATCCTTTTTCATTCAAAGTCGGATATCTCAGCAAAAAATTGATGTAGAGGGACCAACAAAAAACGAAATTGAAGCTGAATAAACAAGCTAACTGACCTATGCATTGATTCAATTGAAAAAAAAATCCCGAGCCCGTGGACCCTTGAAAACAAAAAAAAATTATTTTTAATTTTTGTCTCGCGCTATTTCTTATGATTGCGTGATAACCGTAGCTCACAAATAATTTTGCCGAAAGATCCCAAAACTAGAAACTTGAAGCCAAAAGTTTCTTTTTTCATCTCGAGACGACCATTTTCACAGAGATAAAGCGTTTCAAACAACACTAAAAAAAAGAGAAGAAATATTATTCCTTTAATTCTTTGGATCGGTGTATGTGCATAATTTATTGCAATTGCTAGAATATCAAAAAGCAGTACTATATTTTCGGCAGTAGCTATAGCTATAAAATATTATTGTCCCTTCAGGAAAATATATAATATAGTTGAAGCAACATACATTTCTCTCAGTGCAGTAGGCTTATCCCAAATTGCACTGAAAAAAAAAGTTGATGTTCACAATGAACTGGAATTGTCATATATGTGATTGTTGACTCAAGCAACAAGATCATGGATATAAATCCACTGATAGCAGAGCACGATTGGAAATAACATTAAGTCTACTTAGAGTAACCGTACAAGTGTTTGACTGTGTCATGGCTATAGATATGAACAGAGAATCGTGAATTGCGTAGGTGCTTGTGCACGAGAATGAAAAAAGGTACTCGACAGACACATGTCGCATACTTTGATAGTGAGAATTCAAGCGTCCCGCTTTTTTTTTTGTTCCATTGCGACACATCTCGTCGTTCTTGTAGATTTTGGACGATAGAATTTATTTTTCTTGCTACACGAAGCCGAGATGACTTTCAGCTGTCTGACGCGGTCTCGCCTCTCTCATACTCTCTCTTTTCACCGCACTTTTTTTCGACATATTTATTCTCTCCGGCATTCCGCTCGCTTTTATTATTATTATCATTGTTCGCATTTCTTTTTTTTTAAATACTTTTTCGTCGCGTTTTCTTGTCGAAGCCCGCGTGCGAAGACGCATCCCCTTATTCGGTGTTCGGTTCTTCATCTTTCTCGTTTCTGTTGTCAAACAGTATGCGCGGGAGTGCAAAAGAGAAAGCGGGAACGAGTGAGCGAGAGAGAGAAAGAGGGTGCTCGATCCGTGTCCCGTGGGAAAGAGACGGGTCGTCTCATTAGGCGCGATTCAGTGTCACACGCCGCCGCGTCAGATGCCTGCCTTCCAGATTGTTCCATTTTCCTTCATACATATTTAAATTATTGAAATTTCCACATTACCATACTCCATTGATTTATCGGTGGCTCTATCCTTCTTCCCGCTTTTTCTTCTCTCTCTCTCTCTCTCTCTCTCTCTCTCTCTTTCGCGATTCTGCCGCGGGATCATCTCGTGCAGGCAAGGAAAGCATCTCTTCGAAGCAGAGAAAACGAAGGATGCCTCAGGGTGGCTGTGTCTCGAGATGAGCGGAAACCTCCCCTACCACCGCCTACTCCTGCTCATAAATACCACCCTCGCGACTTTCCTCGCGTTCACCATTTGGCAGTGATTCACGCACGATTTACACATTATTACGATCGCACAATACGAAATATATTCCGTCTTGATGATTCGCGAAAAAGCTGAAACACGAAAATATATCTTCGTGCGTTTTGGACGACTGTACATATGAAAGATATGCTTCATTCAAGTACCCACGCGGAAATTGAGTTCTAGCTTTGATCGGTCCCATCTTAATTTTCCCTAACTTTATTAAGGCCCCAGTCTGGAAGCCTCACATGTGCCATCAGTGGCCGGTCACACTTTGCTACTGAGGGCCATTGTAGGCAAAATAACCAGGGCCTCAACGATGCCTCATAAGAAATGATTACAGCCATATGCGTACGTGCAAGTGTGTGCACTGTGAACAATAAATGTGTTATTTCAATACATTTGAGGCTTAGAATTCTGTTTCATATTCTGACACGTTTGATCTCCCGTTGTTCCAATGAACGCACTGAATGCTTGTTGGTTCAAGACATCACAGCTCGTCTACTAAACGCATAGTTTAATTATTATATTTAATCGAACTCGATAATTATTATGCCACAAATTCTTTAGTCAAGCAATTTATACTGATTTGCCCCTATAATAGCAAAGTCTAGTAGTATTGGGGAAATCGCTACTAGGGAATCTACAACTACACCCCTTGAAGGCCTTTACTTGGTCTCTGTACTTAGGCCATAGTTTTAGTCAACCTACATAACCTACCATTCCCTAATAGAGGCCCGGCCCGACTCTTTTACGGAAAACCCTATTATAGAATCCACAAATAATCTCTGGAAGGCCCCGAATTGTATTAGGGATGCCTTGCCAATTTTCCGCACGGGTACCTGCATTGACGTCACTTGCACGACATTATTTATTTTTTGTGATATGAGTATTAATTTATCAAATTCGAAGTTATTGGTGTCAACATTTGAATGGGAGTGAAATGATCATTGGCGAAAGAAAATAATTTTAGCGAGAAATCGAAATACTCGACAGCTTCCATTCAACGAACCAGCCTGGTAATGAAATTTTCATGTTCCTCCGTCGTCTATGATTTTTTTATTCATCGTCCAATGTCGCTTTCCTTACAAAAGGCAAAGCTAATCAACTCGTTATTTTGGCGGCTATTGCGGACGTATGCAAAGGCATCATAAACCGATATACAATCTTTCAATCCCAAATTGAAACGTTTTTGAGAATTAATAACCCCAAACTCATAGGAATATTTCGAGGCGCTTTTTCATGTTGAAAATTCAATTACTCGCGATTTCTATGGGACAAAGTTTCGTAAAAGAAAAAAAAAGTGAAGCCGCAGTGTAGTACATGTCGGAATGGTAAGAAAATTGTAAACGGAGGCTGGGCGACGAACAGATCGAACTTTCCACCCAATGACTCGCCCCATTTTGTTCCTGCTTGTTTCCTCGCGAAATGAAGTTTTGTCGATATAAGCTAACGGTTCCATATTCTAATGGCCGCTTGCCGAGCAGTGACCAGCGGACGCTTCTGCGAACTTCTGAAAACTGATGAGAGTTTACAGCTTTACAACCTATAAAGCCTACATGTACGCCTGCAGTATTGAAGGACATAAAGGCGAGAGACATACAGGAAGGGAGACACAGAGAGAGAGAGAGAGAGAGAGAGAGAGAGAGAGAGAGAGAGAGAGAGAGAGAGAGAGAGAGAGAGGGAGAGAGGGAGACAGCGAAAACGGGAGAGCTTGGGAGCAGGAGAGAACTAGTGAAAAAAATATGAGGGGGATGCAAAAAGTGTTTTGGACAATAGCTCTCCCTCCCAAGGTACATCATCACAACGAAAACCCTGTTGCTACAATCGTTTGTGACCGCAATCTATTCGCTCACTGAGGTAAATGTATTGCTTTTTCAACCATATTTTAACCAAATTTTATATTTCTTTGATTATAAGACTAACATTTGTGAAACTAACTTTTTACAATAACGTTTCATAGTCATAGTTACTGCCAAAAATATAGTACTGCTTATTGATATATTAGCAGTGGCATAAATTATGCTAATATGTCCGATGCTATATAATATAGTAGGTTTTCACAAAATGGATATTCCCTTAGACTATCAGAAATTAACTGCCCCAAGATCTTAATAGCGAAGAGGACTAAAATATAAAGGGTATCTCAAAATGACCTGACATTTTAAATTACTTAAATTGCTGCATTTAAATTGAGATGCTCGTGTTATCTCGCGCTGTAGCGATTTGAATTGGTCACCAAGATCGTGCGATTTGACGCCATTCGACTTCTTTCTTTGGGCTTTTCTGAAAGGAAAAGTGTATGCCACTAATCTACAAAAACATTCCGGAGCTCAAGGAAGCACTTGGACGCACTATTAATGAAATTAGTCCGCAAATATCCCAAAATATTATTGAACATTTTGTGAAAAGAGTGAATGTTTACAAACAGGGACGGGGGGCCATTTATTGGATAATAGATAGCCAAACACGCCATCCAAATCGCATGGTTAGATATACTTTTTGCTTATAGTTGTGTTAACCGTATTATGATTGCGGTGAATAAAATATAGGGAATTTTACTAGCCCCTCTTTTACTATGGGCATTTGTTGTAAATACCATGGAATTTTCTCTCAGAGTGCGATCGAGGAACAATATTCCTAAATCGTGCCTTTTGGATATTTTTGAGTGTGTGTACGATTTGCGTGCCTCAACAGTTTATTCATTTTAAGTTTATGTAACACAAGCAAAATAAATATATTAATCAATAACGCTAATCATTTTCGTTTACAATTCAAGGTGTTCCAAACAACAACTAAAGCCCTGAGGGGGTACGATTCAGGGTAGTTCACTCTAGTTTGCCATTTCTGTAATCCTCCACTCAAACAGTTAAGAAGGTACGATCACTATGATGAATCCAACTTTCGAGCTTGAAATTTTTATATGATGTTGACGAATACATCATGCACCCGTTGGAAAAATTTGAGCTATATAGACCGTTCAGTTTTTTCGTAATAAAATTGCAAATTCGAGCATTTTGAGCTAGTGAAGCACGTCGTTTTATAGAGACGGTCAACCGGAAGTGCGATGATCACAGTTTTCCTGCTCACGTATCCAACTAAGGTCGTTGGAAAACTAAAATTTGATAAATTAGACATAATAGATATTGTAAAAAATCGACAATTCGAACTTCACCGTGTAGTTCAAGCAATGCATTATTAAACGGTTTCAACTTCCGGTTGAATATTATCATAATGACAAAATAGTACCCATATATTATATTATACTTGCCAGCGTCGGGCATAACAGCTGATTCATTTGGCGAGCATAACCTAGCTTTGTAGCGAGATTCTGTAACTCGGTAGCGACAGTTTTCGTTGTCGCTCGCCTGCGACAGCCCATCGCATGCACGATCACAGAAGAAAGGGCTGTCTTATTGGCTGTCGCTAGCTAAAGATAACGAAAACGGTCGCTATACCGAGCTTCAGAATCTCGCTACTGTTTGGAGATCGTTGTGAAGCCTCCAGAGTTATTGAGGATCTAATTTTTCAGTTTTCATTAGTTAATATGCCATAAATAAAATATTTACCACAAATTTGGAACTTTGGGATCGACAATACGAATATTCAACATAAGTTAACATAAATCAGAACACCCGTGGGGTAACATAAGTTCACTCTCTTTGTTGACCCCAACATTTGTGAAGAGCTCATCGTACCGCCGCCCCCCCCCCCCCCCCCGCTTCGCCATCCCTCCTTTTTCGGCTCCAAGTTTTATATTTGCATAACGTATGTACAGTGAAGTATACTTTTCGCCCATAGTTGTTGACCATATTGTGATTGCGGTGTCAATAGACTACAGGGAATTTTACTATTCTCTATTTCACCATAGCCGTTTGTTATAAATACCATGGACATTTCTTTCTGTGCTCTCTCTCTCTCTCTCTCTCTCTCTCTCTTTCTTTCTCTCTCTCGCTCTCTCTCTTTCGGCTGTATCCTTGCTGCGCGAAATACCCATCTCTTTCTCCCTCTTCGTTATTCTCTCCGCTGTCAGCGTGTGTCATCGTCGTCTTCGCATCAAACAACCCCTTCCTTCTGAGTCCTGTCCCACAAAGTCCTGTTTCTATCTCTCTCTCTGAACCTCACGGATATCGCGCCACGTCCGCCTCCATACTCTGTATACGTGCATCCTCGCATCCCACGGCCCCGTGTCTTTCTCTCCACCTTGAGTATACCAGTGTACAAGCCAGCTCATAGGTACTACAAGCCTGGTGTACACACCGAAACGAGACGACCAAACAGTTTTACACCTATTTTATGAGCTCCGATATTGCATTCAGACCGGGGTTGCGCGATAGCGCACGCCCACCTCCCACATACTCACGTCGCGGCTGTATACGTAAGGGCGAAAGGGTGCTCCCAACTTGTGTCGAGGGATGTGTGATCCGTATGTGTATGTGTGTGTGCTTGTGTGTGCCAAGCTCTTCCAATGCCACGCTCCTGCCGGCACCAGCAAGAAAATATATTGGCTCGTACGATCGTCCGCTATTCTGGCAAGCTTCTGTCAGAGGGGGTTGCGGCGAGGGGTACTTGCGGAAGAGGAGAGGAAGAGGGACGCCGAGGTGTAGGTTGATACACGACGCGTTAACGCTTTCTCGTAGGAAAACGACCCTGGTTGGCCGTCAAGGGTTTTTCGAGTCGTTAATTTTCGGATGCTGAGGTCATAATTTTTATTCGCACTCTTACGCTGGCGAGTGGATGAATATTTGCTTTGGGCGTAGGGACGGTCGATCTAATTTCGAGACAATAGTCGAATCATTTTTTTGTGCTTCGTTACAATACACATTGCCGTTTGCCTATTTTATAAAAACTTCGTCTTTTTTTATAAAATAAATAATATCATTATGAGGTTTTTCTTTTTTTTTTCAGATATGCACACTGCCGTTTTATAATTATTGGCATGTTGAGAAAAATGTATGGTATTTTCAACTATATGTTAACCATATTTTCTATTTCTCTGAGGGGACAATAATATTGTATAGACATTGTGACTGCCAAAAATATAGTACTGTTTATCGATATTTTGGCAGACGCATAAATTATGTACACATTTTAACCGCAACGATTAATTTTACAAGAATTCGTTGATTGTCCAATGCTATATAATATAGTAGGTTTTCATAAAATGGATATTTCTTACACTATCAAAAATGAACTCCCCCAAGATCCTAATAGCGAACAGGACTCAAATGAAGGCTGTCTTAAAATGACTTGACATTTTAAATTGCGCGTCATTTTTTTGTGGCGGATATAGAGTACTAATTTTTAACAAATGGCATCAGAAAGTATTGAGGTTTGGTCATGGAGAATAACACGATCGAGCAATGCATAGAAATTGTGAAAATTCCCTACAAAAACAATGCAGTTATTGCAGACGAAGTTTCATGGTCGTGATATCTCGCACCGTGGCCATGTGAATTGGCCACCAAGATCGTGAGGTCTTGTCGCCATTAGACTTCTTTCTTTGGGGCTTTCTGAAAGGAAAAGTGTAGGCCAATGATCCACAGACCATTCCGGAGCTCAAAGAAGCAATTGGACGCACCATTAATGAAATGAGTCTGCAATGATGCCAAAATGTTAATGAAAATTTCGTCAAAAGAGTGAAACGTTTGCAAACAGGGGCGAGGTGGCCATTTATCGGATATTGTGTTCCACACATAACCTCCATATTTGCACGTTATATTAAAACAAAAATATTCATATTTTTCAAATAAATAATACCTTCTTTTAATAAATAAAAATATCAGGTCATTCCACGCCAACTCAACCACTTTTCGGCCCGACCCCTTTCGATTTGGCTGAAACTTTAATATGTTACTGTTTTCATCTTCAAACGCTTGTGTGATTTTTTTTCAAATTTTTTTATATCATCACAAATACGTTGTGAGTTTTCGAAAAAAATCGCCCGTTCTTTTTTTCAAATGCTCATAACTTTCTAAAACATGGAATTTTAAAATGTTCTTTATGAAAAAAAAATATTTGAAAGATATTCAAACTCATCTTCGACATCATTTTTTAGTTTTTTAAAAATAAAAACGCGATTTTTTCAAAGACGGCCACTTTTGATTTTTGATGTTTTTTTTTTGTAAAAAAATATGATAAAGGTAACATTTTTTGCCGTCAGACCCATCGTGGTTAAGATTTTTCTATCTTTTCTAAATTAATAGATTTTAATTCTTAATTTTTTCCACATATAGCTGTTTCCTATGGTGCAATAATGTCCATTAATAAGTTCTATGATTTTCCAAAAAAAAATGCAGTGTACTATTTAATTTAGTTCTGTCGCTAAAATATTAAACGACAAGCATCTGTCAATGTTACAAAAACGGGGTAGACTTCCGAAAAGTTCCACCCTCCGATCGAGCTGAAATTTTGCACAGACCTTCGTTTTAACATTCTGAGACACTCCCTAAAAGGATTTTTGGCGAGTAACAATAGTTTCCGAGATATTAGATTTTGAAAATTTACATTTTTACATGCGCGTCTATCGTGACAACAAAATATCACACGTCGAAATAACACATCGTAAAAATAACACGGGCCAAAATAACACCGGTCTGTAATATTACAGTAGACAAAAACATATGGAAATGACACAGTTAAAAGTAACGCGCCTAAAAATTACAAAATTCCGGTGGAGGGTAAAAATGAAAATCGCTACTGGAGCGGGTTGCTACTGGATTACGGGGCGGTCCGGGGGTTTCCCCCCGGCGGGGGCAAGGGGCAGAGCCCCTTGTGGGGGCGCAGGGGGCGAAGCCCCCCCCCCCCCCCTCCCCGGGGGGTTGGGGGTGGAGCCCCCCCAATGCACAAAAACAAGATTTTGAATGAAAAAAAAATACGCATACGAATAACCACACTCGCCCACACACATGCACGCACGCACACACATCCATGCACATGCACATGCACGTACACACGCATGCACATGCACTTGCACATACCCATGGATATGAACACATGTACACATTCTCACTTCCCGAGTGCATGTACATGTGCATGTGCATGTGCACTGCAGGAAAACGAGATTCGGCTAGGCGTGCTTATTGAGAGGTCCGCGCGCAAATTCACTCGAGCGTGACTCGAGCTCCGAGTCGGAGTGGGGGAAGCGCTCGAACGAGAAATAGAGGAAGCGTGCTTATTGCAGGCGTGCTTATTGAGAGGTCGTACTGTAGTTTTTCGTGTGCATCTTTCATCGCTGCTATTATTCTCTCGTTCTTCTTTTCGCATATTTTTTGTTTGTTTCTCTCATCCCTTCTCGTCATGTCCCCCCTTTCCTGCACTATGGACCAGAAGTACAATTTGTACAAATTAGCAAGTATATTCGACAATCATGCTCGCACTCTTCAGTGGTGTAGGTATATGGGGTTAATACCCTCAACTAGGTTTTGCACAAAATATAAAAAAAACATGACCCTGCAAGAAGATAGATTGGTGGTTGGTCTGTTTCGGTGCTCAAAAAAAAATATGTATGACCATTCGGCGAGCGTGGCAGAAAATACGTGGTTTGAAAGATGCCACATTTCGGCAGACGCGTGCATCTTAATTACGTATTGTTTTGCCGCGCGCATGACTTTCGAGCAAACCATAAGGGAAAGCTCGATCAGTAACGATCATCGTATCTCCCCGGAAACTGTTGCTGACAGATTTTCTTTCTGTCGCGAAGTTTGTATAGCCGCCCTCGATGACGCTTTCGAGGAAGAAGGACTTTTGGGGGGCATTGGGACAATCGCTGAGATAGACGAATGTAAAATTGGCCCCCGTAAATATGAACGGGGCCGTATCGTACAGGGCCATTGGATTCTGGGCATGATTGAACGCGGTCATTCCGAAAAATATCAATTGGAGGTATGCCCTGGCAATAAACGAGATCAGGAAACCCTTCTGCAGTTGATAAAAAAACATGTTGCGCCCGGAACAACCATTTATACAGACTGCTGGAAGGGTTACCTGAATCTCAATTTGCACGGCTACGATCACGCCACGGTCAACCATTCAGTGGAATTCGTTGATTCGACTACCGGGGTGCACACTCAAAATATTGAATCCTCGTGGCGGTGGATGCGCCGGCAATTATCCCGAGGCGGCATTTCTTCGGAATTGATAGCGGATCACATGTGTGAATTCGTGTGGCGGCGACGGCTTCTTAAGGCCAACATAGATCCGTTCGTACAGTTAATCCAAGACATAAAAAGACTCTACCCAGGGAAATAATTAAAATTGTTGAAAAGTGCAACGGTAAAGAAATTCACAAAAAACTTGAAAACGTTAAAAATAACAAAAAAAAAATACAACGAATTAAAAATTAAAAATACAAAAAAAATTTTTTAAACCGGCAAAAAAATATTTAAAAATACAAAAAAAATTAAAGAAAACCTACAAAAAAAATTTAAAAATAAAACTACAAAAAAAATGTCAAAATACAAAATAAAAACAAAAAAAAATAAAAAATAAAATGAATTTTTTTTTTTTAAATCGCCAAAAATCATTTTAGGGATCGTCTCAAAACATCAAAAAAAAGGCCTGTGCAAAATTGCAGCTCGATCGGAGGGTGGAACTTTTCGGAAGTTTATCTCAAAAACGTTCCAGTTGAATCGTTTTTATTTTATATGCACTGACTGTTTTCATAATCGAAAGACTACAATAATGCTTTGAACAGTCTCCGCGATCGATTTTCAAAACCCAAAGCCATTTCAGAAACTTAAATAACCGTTTTAAAAATAGTTTAACATAATTGGAAAACTTTTTAAGTGAGTTAATATTATATACAAAGTACTGAGTATGATAGAATTAACCATTTAAAATTATTTGATCATAGAAAACAGCTATATTTGGAAAAAATTAAGAATAAAAATGTTTTAATTTAGAAAAAAAAATACAAAGAAAAATCTTACCACGATGAGTTTTGCGGCAAAAAATGCTAAATTTATCATATTTTTTTACAAAAAAAAAAAATCAAAAATCAAAAGTGGCGTTATTTGAAAAATTGGCGTTTTTTTTTTTTCAAAAAACTAAAAAATCATGACGAAGATGACTGAACATTTTTCAAATATTTTTTTTCATAAAGAACATTTTAAAACGAAGAATTTAAAAAAAAAGATCTTAATCGGTCCATTTTTCAGAAGTTATGAGCATTTGAAAAAAAAACGAGCGATTTTTTTCAAAAATTGACTACGTATTGGTGATTATGCAAAAAAATTTGAAAAATATCACACAAGCATTTCAAAATGAAAACAATAACATATTAATGTTTCAGCCAAATCGAAAGGGGTCGGGCCGGAAAGTGATTGACTTGACGTGGAATGATCCATATACACATTCATAAAAAATGTTGCTTATGATTTGCGACGATGTTTATAGTGATTTGTACGATATTATATGATTGTACCTGCATTATATGCATTGTAATGTGTGCCCTGCAGAACAGAGGGAAGTACAAGAAAAAGTGTTGATCTGACATTCTATTTTTGCAATGCCACAAACATAATATCTAACAGTTTGTAGGAAACACGTATTTCTTATAACTATTCTTTCTTATTTACGTATTCGCTATAAGTAAACATTACCATAATTTTTAATCGATTAGTCACCTTTCGTAAGGCGTTCTCGCAAATTATACTCTGCAAATATTAATGTTACCCATATAAATTATACAAATTTAAATAGAATAGTAGAAGTTTGACTTAAACGAACCCTAACGTACATTTAGGGATACAACATGAATGATTGTGCGCCAATTTTATGATAGCACTGAATTAACCATATGTATATTGTCAAGCCTTTTGCAATAGTTAATAATTATTTCGGGGATAATGGATAGTCCAACAGACCACCCAAATCGCATGTTTAGATATGATCTTCGCTTACAGTTGTGTTGGCCATATTTTAACTGCGGTCTCAGTAAACGATAGGAAATTTTACTATTCTCTCTGTTACCATGGCCGTTCGGTGTAAATACCATGAACTTTTTTCCCTATAGAGCCTTGTGTTCTTTTTATAAAAGAAAAAATATCAGTACGCTGTGTATATTTTTTCGAAAAAAAAAAACTTTACTCGCAGGAGGTCAGGCTGATTCCCTCCTTTTTACCACTTGGATACCAGTACCATTGCGCATATACGTACGGGTGTGTTTACGGGGATGTTTTTCTGTTCATTTCCGGTATAATAGTAATGGTCCTTCTGACTTCTCGACCAGGAATTTTCCTCAGTTGGATTTCATAGTTAATTATTATCGCGAAAGAGAGGTAGTCATCCCCACTCCTGTTAGGCATCCTGCGCTTACCTTGGCGGAGGATTGCTCGTTATGCCCGGTCTCTAACGAGTTTTACCCTCCGGCCACTCGGCAATCAAGGAAAAAAAGATCGCGAAAGGCAGCCGCCTCTTTACTAGCGCGCTCCAACGACGACGCCGACGACGATGATGACACGGGGGCGGAGGTGGAAGAAGCAATAGAGGACATGCCGCGCTCGTCTTACACCCTTTTACCCAGAAAACGACCCTCGAAGTCCAGATTCCAGTTACTTCGTTATAACATTGAGCCCACTCGCTGTAGTTTTCTTCTCGTT
This sequence comes from Ophion ventricosus, assembly GCA_963932345.1. NCBI lineage: Eukaryota > Metazoa > Arthropoda > Insecta > Hymenoptera > Ichneumonidae > Ophion > Ophion ventricosus. The sequence continues at coordinate 19,888,428 of OZ010713.1, forward strand.
CCTTTCGCTCCGGCCGTTGTAAACAATTCCGCGGACTCTCGACTGTCGCCTGTTTTTATATCGTGTCGCCATTGCAAAGCTTACTGATCGAAAGAGAGGACGAGGGCGAGAGAGAGGGAGAGAGAGAGAGAGAGAGAGAGAGAGAGAGAGAGAGAGAGAAAGAGAGAGAGAGAGAGAGAAAAGGCGACGGTGTGCGTTCGAAGAAATCGATTTTTTTTTCTTCAAATTCACCTTGCTGCTCTGGGAACTTTCCTCGTTAAAGGGATGGACAGAAAGACAGAGAGAGAGAGAGAGAGAGAGAGAGAGAGCGAGGGCGAGAGCGGGCGGTAAGGGGTGGTGAGAACGCCTGGGTTGTAATTATCCGACAAACGTCGCCCGAAAGTCGAGAAAGAGGCTGGAGAGAGGGTTGAACGTCGCTTTTGTTACTATCATTCGTTTCGCTATTGCCGGCACCGGCAAAGGTTCACTTTGCTTTTTTTTTCTTTCTTTCTCTCTGTTCTTTTTTTCCAACATCCCGTACACTGGTTCGCGCGATGCTCTCTTCTCTTTTGTCCGTGTTGGATGACGCGAGCTCTTATCCACCTTTCTTCGTAAATACTTTTTAGATTCCCCTCCCTCCACGTGTGTGCAGAAGCATTTTGGGTCTTGTCCCAGCGTCCGAAAGCATAAGAAAGGTTCTTTTTTTTTCTTTGGTCCTACCACTGGTAAAAATGGGCAAGTACTTTGTGCTTTCCTTGAGAGCTTTGAGTCCACTCACTCCCGTGCTCTTTCTCTTCCTTACGCCCTTTGCTTTGTCCCTGGACTCTATCTCTCTCTCTCTCCCTCTCTCCCTCTCTCTCTCTCTCTCTCTCTCTCTCTCCCTCTCTCTCTCTCTCTCTCTTTTCTTTTCTCTCTGTCGGTCTATTTCTCGCACTCTATAGGTTCACGACGTCCGCCTATATAGGTTTAACTACGTTTCCAGACGTGTCCCAGGTGCCCCAAGCCCCGCAGTCGTTTACCAGTATAGACTTTACTACCAATAAAGCCAATGACGGTATTCCTGTCCACCCGGATGCGTAAATCGTTGCATTCGCTGCCAGTGCGATGCTGCTCGGCAAAAAGCCCCACGACAGTCACGACCCCTTTCATACTTTGGACCCCCTCCTCCTCCTCCTCCTTCTCCTCCTCCTCACTTTCATCCCCCTCCTTGCCCTCGCCCTTTGCACGACCAACTAGTTTCCCTCCGACAACTTGTTTCAACTACGCTCGGACGCATCCACTGTGCCATGCTCATTCCTCTTTTGCTCGTGAGCCCTGGAATTAACGGGTGGAGAGGTTTCAAAGACGTTCTCAAGCGAGAGACGGAATTGAAATTTCGAGGCGACACGACGGGAACCAATTCTCGGTGGAATTCAGCCTGAGCGATCCCTTTAGCATGGCCCGGAGAACTCACCATTTTTTCCCCTCTCTCTCTCTCTCTCTCTCTCTCTCTCGCTCTCGCTCTCGCTCTCGCTCTCGCTCTCTCTCTCGCTCTCGCTCTCGCTCTCGCTCTCGCTCTCGCTCTCGCTCTCGCTCTCGCTCTCGCTCTCGCTCTCGCTCTCGCTCTCGCTCTCGCTCTCGCTCTCGCTCTCGCTCTCGCTCTCGCTCTCGCTCTCGCTCTCGCTCTCTCTCTCTCTCTCTCTCTCTCTCTCTCTCTCTCTCTCTCTCTCTCTCTCTCTCTCTCTCTCTCTCTCTCTCTCTCTCTCTCTCTCTCTCCTCTCTCTCTCTCGCTCTTTCTCTCTCTTTCTCTCTCTTTCTCTCGTTGTCTCTCTTGCACATTAGATATTGCGATGTTCGCACAGTCATTGAAGGTTCACTTGAACAAAATCCTTGATGACAAGATACGAAAAGTAGGTATGTAGGGGAAGGCGGGGTACAGTGCTAACACTTTTTTTCTATCGAATTTTTACTCTTACTAAAGTAGTCTGATTAGAAAGAAAAAGGTCATAACCGATTTTATGGACCTTATGGCGTACAATAAAGCTACCACATTTCTTGCAAAATGATTAAAAATCCTGAAATAATGGGATCGACAAAAAAATTGGGCGTTGGCTCATTGTGCCTTACGGGTGGGGTACAATGTGTCAAGTGCTACGAAACGTAGGGTACAACAAGCCGGTTGAAAATCTTATATTTTCCTAACATAGATAACAGATTTTCATATCAATAATTTCACAAGGAGTATTATTTGCCAATAACATGGGCGTCGACTCATTGTGCTCAACAACTCGATGACACATTGTGCCCCACACAATACCCCACAATATTTGACGTTTTCCCGGCAAGCGAACATTTTTTTTCGAGGCTCAAATTCATTTTGTATTTTTAAGACTTTCTATTACGCCAGCCGCAACTGAATATAAATCACGGTCCAACACAAAAAATTTTACGAGCTATGAAACTTCGAGAAATCACATGTGGTTGACAGTTCCTCGTGGCACATTGCGCTTCTTCGGATCGCCGTCACTTCTTTGTTTCCCCATTGGGAGTCGACTTACAGCTCGGTGACATATTGTACCCCGCTGGTAAAATATTCGATTATTGATGAGAATAACTATTCATTAAACTACGAATGGCAAAACACAAATCACTGAATGCATCATAAATAATAAAACTATTGATTAGTACCGAAAACCCTAGCCGCTACAAAGAGTGCTGTTATATTTTACGAATTACCGGCGAGCGAAATATATTTTTTCCAAGCCTGAAAACAATTTTTAATTTTTAATAATTCTTTGTGAGCTGCTATCGACTTTCTTTTTGTCCTGATGAAACCAAATATAAATCGCGTTCCGACACATAAAATTTCGGATTTTATGTGCGTAAACCTCCGGGAAACCGCATGCGGCTCACAGCGCCCCGACACATTGTGCCCCACTCCCCCCTACTTGTTTATCATGGTGAATTTTTTTTTTGCGGTCGAAGTAATCGATTGGTAATAATCCGTGCGTAAATCGCGTTAGGGCTTTAGTAGGGCACATGTCAATTTTACTTAATTTCATTGAGGTGCTAGTTTAGAAGTGTCATGACCCTTCTAGGGTGATCCCATTTTGCCCATAAAGGCCCCTCAAGGTATTCCTTTCGTCGAAGGCCGTATTTTGTGGGCGCATTAGCAGGGCCCTTTTTAATCATGAGTAAATTATAGTGGCGCTGAATAAAAATAAGTTACAATCAATTTTGTTATCAATAAAAAAAAATTCTGTTCTTCATAAGTGCTTTGATTTGACGTAAAGAAATCAGACGGATTATCGTATTTTAAGCATCGAAAAAAAATCGCGCAAATCAGCTATTTTTCGACCCTTTACTCTGTGATGATCCTTTAAGAATCTATAAATTTCAAGGATTACGATAAAGAAAAGGTCGACTCTCCAATGCATCTTATTTCGAAAAATGTCAAGGAGATTACCGACCCAAATTCGGCCAAAACTTCCTATGAATGGATTGAATAGATCCCCATCGAGTTCAAAAGCTTATCCCAATGAGTTAATAAATCGATCGAGAAAGCATTGTTACCCAAATAGATCACTACTAAAAAGAAATCGAGTCACGTGTTATTTTTCGTCACGGAATAAAGAGTCAACATTTTTTCCAAGTTCTTAGTTGCGTATAACCCGGTCGGAAAGAACTAGATTTGTGCGAACCGCGACGAGAAATCTCGTGAAACTGGAATGCGAGGAACTTGGTTTTTTTTATCCACGCTCGTAAATCCCTGCCGGCCGCTGGGAAACATTTATTTATTTTTATTTTAAGCTGAGCTGTGGTAACGGGGTTTTTTCCCTCT